>CABEEJ010000530.1:160743-217893 GCA_901482245.1 Timema douglasi
GGGGGGGGGGGGGGGGGGTTAATGGGGAAGGGTCTAGTTAAAATATTTTTCAAAATTTAAATTTGATGTCGATTTCCATGCAGTGGAAATCTATCTATATGTCTTAGACCAGAGTTTGTCAACAGTTGATCGTGATCTTCCAGTCAACCGCGGCCGTTAGTTTGGTCGATCACGTGGACGATCGATTAAAATAGATTGAGTGAAAGAAAAATGTTAAAGAGGGTTTTTCAAATCAACCTTATAATATCAACTTACCGAAGTTGTCTGACTGAAGACTACTTACAATACCACCTTCGTTTATGACAGAATAATTACGAACTCTCATTCAACAAACTATCCAATGATTAAACGGTGCCATGCAGCAACTTCAAAATCAAATGTTTATTAATAACATATTTCTTCAGGGAAATTATATAATACGTGGTTTGATGACAAAATCAGTTTCAGTGTGGGAAAGGACTATAAGCTTCCATATATAATACAATTTTACAAATAAACCACCTAATGAGATATAACTTTTTAAACAATAAATCCAACCATATCAACATAAGCCTATGGTTCCGTAGTAGATCGCAACAGATTGTTCTTTTCTTGAGTTTATCCCAAGAATAGCCGCTTACCACCCGTTAGAGCTATATACATATTCACTAATTACTCTAAAAGTTTTAGGAATGAGGTTAGGTTAAATTTATAGCAAATGTGTTCAAATTTCATGGATGGAAAGTGTAAAGCGTTATCGGTACACCAAACAAGATTAGAGCCCAATAACTCTCTCTCTCTCTCTCTCTCTCTATATATATATATATATATATATAATTGTTCATGTACAAATGGTGTGTATATATATATATATACAGTATAATTTGTTAATGTACAAATGGTTTGCATATATATATATATATATAATGTAGCAAGTTAAATTTTGGAGTATTATATGTTGTATTTACATTTAAAAATCTTTAAAACTAATTGAAAGCTATTTTAATCACTAATTAAATTAACTTATTCTACTTTGTCATTATTTTAAATTAAGGGAGTTAAATATACATGCATAAATATATTTAAATGTACGTTTATGCAAATATATATATTTATATATAGATACGTATATATAAATATATAGATTCATATATATTTATATATAGATACGTATATAAAAATATATAGATTCATATATATTTATATATAGATACGTATATATAAATATGTACGTATCTATATATAAATATATATGCATATATGTAAATATAACTATGTGTATGCATATATATTTAACTCCCTCAATTTAAAATAATGACAAAGTAAACTAAGTTAATTTAATTATTGATTAAAATAGCTTTAAATTGGTTTTAAAGATTTTTAAATGTAAATACAACATATAATACTCCAAAATTTAACTTGCTACATTATATATATATATATATATACATGCACCAGTTATACATGAACCAATGATACAATGATTAAGGAGAAAGGTAGGTGAGTCTAATTGTAACATATTTTTATTACGAACTTCTTTTTTCAGTAGGAGATCCCTCCCGTTCGAAAATGATTACGGAAATGTGCAGAGGTAGATAGGCAACTGGTATAATGAGGCTACACACATTAATACAGTGATATGGGTAAATATTGCTAATCGTTACACACGTGGTTATAGGATTGCAAGCTTAAAGTAACTGTTCAAACTGTCGCCCATCATTGGACACTCATTTTGTGCAGCGCTACAGTACGTGCGGATTTAAGCTTGATTCACACATTTGCCGAAAATAGAAAGCTGACTCTGTCTCAGGTGGTACAGCAATTCACACGCTGTATGTCGATCCATGATACATTGCAACGATAAATTCAAACAATTTATCATCAAAATATTTGTTTTTATAGTAGATAAAACTATATTCTAGATCATTCTCCTGATGAATGTTTACAAATTATAGCGCTGTGTCGTGGCACAATCCAGTATATCGATACACACGCTTTACATTAACGGGGGGTGACCTAGTGGTCTAGGGGTAAGGTGTCAGACTTCTGTACTGGAGTCCGGGGTTCAATCTTCGGTCCCGGCAAAGATTTATCTGATTACCGAACCCTTCCTTCACCTCTGACAAGATATCTTGTTAATGTGGGGAATGCCAGGCCTCCACCGTGGTTTGGATTACACGTTAAACTGTAGGTCCTCCATTTCATCTCACAATCACCCTACCAATTACACATTAGCGTAAGTATGTATAACCCGAACGGGTAGTAAGACGCGGTGCTAATATTAATAATAATAATTTATCTCTCTTGTGCGCTTTCGATGTTTCCCGGCATACAAGACAAGCCTTACCCCTATCATGATACAGGCAGAACAAAGGGTGAGTTAAATTTAACCTATCGCGCATTCACAACAAATATCTTGCTTATTTTTTTCTTTATGGTATTTTATAGTTTTCTTTAATATCATTTATTAAGTCTAGTTCCTTTTAATGTATCTGTAGGTATATAATAAAACAATACGAGTGAAGTGTCATGCGATTTATTTCAATTGACAAATATGAATTAATATAAAGATGATGATAAAATAATAACATTATAAGAGATTGGTCATAGCTCAAGTAAAATATTAAAATTTGAAGAATTTGTCAAGATCTACTCGTATTTTGATTTTGTTATGAACAAACTTATTATTATTTCTGTTATGTAGCTAATTTACTTTTCGACTATCTAGCTCACCACTAGTAAATGATATAACCTGGATTTTATGTAACCCCAGATAAAATCGAAAGGAAAACTAAAGTGGGTGAAAATCGAGAAAGTGTTAGTAACAGTGGCTTTTTTTTAATACTCACTGACACACTAAAACAATGAGATCACATAAAAACTTTCTCCAGTGATCTAAATTAGTGACTAAATTATGATTACATACATTTATTAGATAATAAAAAATATACTATCCCTTATAATGTAAAACAGTCCCCAATTACCAATTTTTAACGAAATATTGAATGGCATTCTTGAAATATTTCAAATTTTCAAAAATAACTATAAACCTTCTTTACTCGATCCTTGATCCTTTAAATTAACAGCTTGAAGTTTATTAAATATGAAAAATATTTCCCAGGTATCCATTTAAAAAAAAATTGTTAAATATATTTTCAATAAATATTCAATAATCAGTTATCGGCAAATTACCACTAATATTGGAATAAAAATAACATTTTTTCCCTTGAGGTATGTCGCATTTAACATGCAAATATAACGTTTAAAGGGAATCCCCCAAACAATTTTTACTGTTGACCCTGGTGTATACAGACAGACAGACAGACAGACAGACAGACAGAAAGACAGACAGAATTGTAAGACAAGTCAATACTATTCATGCACTTTAAGGCAAACATTTTAACGATTACAAGAATTTATCTATATGATATAATAAAAATATATCTAAAACCTATAGTAGCAGTAGTTTAGCAAGTGATGTAGATATGTTTCAAGTTTATTTCAGTTTATATACATAAAATGTACTAAAAAGAAGTAGTGTGTTTATTGACATTTCTTTTCCTTGACATTCTGTGAACCTTGTGTCTGTATACATTTCCCCCTGGGATTTGGGGACTCTTTTTTTCCTTTTCCTGTTCGGTGGATTGTAAAGATAGTATTTATGATGTATTTGAAAATTTAGATGTCCATTCAAGTTACCTTCTGACCTTTACTACAATCCACTTACCGAGTATTTTATAGTATTTTGATGGGCAGTATATAGCTTATCTAAGTTGGGAGTGTAGGTAAGCGACTGCTTGTACAAGGTACTTTATTGGAAGCATTGGTAAGAAGTAGTAATCTAATCTTTTGATAAGATATTTTATTGAAAGCTAGACAATATAAACGTTCTTCGCACTGGGAGTATTTAAATTAAAACTGTTGTTTTTTAGTAAATAAAAGCAAGAAAATATTAATCCTTTATTAATTTTAATTATGTACTAAAATACGCAAAGTAGGCGGATAAAAATACAATAGCAAAATAGAGATATAATCTAAAAATATGTTTAAAGCTGATATGTATTTTTATGATTAAGTTATATGTTATGTATACACAAGATTTAAATTTTTGCCTTTGATTCCAATAAATAAAATAATAATAATCGTATTCCAGAATAAATAATTGGTTGATACATATTTTTTTTTTTAAAAAGGAAGGTTAAATAGTAATATTTACATTTTCAATATTTTTAACCTAAAAAGTCAATTTTTTTTATTTCCTAGATAAAATGATCCTTAAGATCTATCAGTATGCCAAGTTCTAGATTTGATTGAATAGTTTATGTGGACAGACAGATATCAAAATTATATATAACTATCCGCCTTGGTGGCGTAGTTAGCCAAAGCGCTGGCTTCATGTTGAGCCTGACTGCCAAAGACGGGGAGATCAAGGTTCGAATCTCGCACGGGTGAACTAGAGGTGTCTTTTTCCTAAATGGTTTTCCACACTTCGTCCACGCAAATGCGGGTTCACTCCATATATTTTCAATCTTACCCATTCCTAACCCATTAGCGTAATTAGTACTTAAGCGTACAACCCAAACGGGTAGTAAGACCGGTTAATAAGTAATAATAATAAAACTAATAATAATAATAATAATGTTAAATAATAATAATTATTATAACTAACACCTGATTGCACTCTTAATTTCATTTATTCTCATTTAAAAATAGCTAGGATAGTCTCGAACAAAATAAGGTAACCAATAAATTTTAAAAACAATCTTTGAAACCAAACCTTAATTCACCCCAAAAACTGAGTGTAAAAAAGAACGCAATTCATACAAAAGTAATATTTATCTAGGCGCAACCATAAGATGTGTAAAAATAAATAATATAAATATGTTACCAAAAAAATCGAGAAAAATAACATCAAAGGCTATCAAAAAGCATAAATGAAATAAATAATAGGCTGTTTAATAGCTAGGTATGTCCCTGCAAATACATGCCAAATTTTAATTTTCTAAAAAAAAAAAGTTTTTTAGTTGATTTAAAAAATTTTATCTCCCTATTTTGGTAGATATAAACTTAGATTTTAAAATTTTCGTTATTTTGTTATTATTTGGGATGGTCTTTGTATATGATTGCAACTATTTCAATTGTATAATTTACTATAAATTAAAAATTGTTTGTAATAAATTTTGAAATTCAAACCCTGCCCTTAAATTTTCCTAATATTGATTATAAAATGTACTAATTTAACTACTTTTATGTATGTATAGGATAGTCCATCCACTTTTAGTGAAAACATTTCAATTTTTACAAAAAAAAATTATTGGTTATTCACTTTAATATATTTCCATCCCCCATTGCCCTGCTCCTTTCAATGCCACAGACGCTTGTTATAAAATTATAGATATCCATACTATTATGATTAATAAAATATATCCATCTAAAAGGATGTATATATTTTAATTTTAAGCGAAAAGGGATGTGTTTCGTTGAGGAACCTTATAACCGCGGCTTCCATTTCTTAGTTTTAAAATTTAAGTAGTTTTTACAGTGTTTGGAGTAGCTCTAATATCGACCTGAGAAAGTCAAATCTTCAAACAATACTAGAAATAGTTTCTTACAAACGTTTTGGAAATTTGGAAATCCCCTATTTCACAACCTCCACTTATAAATTTAAAATATTTTGGATTTATTTGTATGATTGGAGTAATTCCACGACATTCTTGTAATGTTTTTAATTTTATATATCTCATAAAATCTGAGTGTGTTTTGGGTGTGATTCAGAAAATGACAGACATTGTTTCCTTTATACATATTAGTATTTTTTAATATTTATAAATTTCTTGGTTTTTCAGTTATAAATCCTACACACTTATTAACAAATAAACAAGCATATATTCTAAATAATATTATGATGATTGATTATTGGTTCCCATTAACAGGTTTTTTATAATTAACTATTTAGACCTATGGACAGGCTAAAAGGTTACTTATATTGCCACAGGTTTTTTTCAAGATGACCGTAATGTCTAAAAAATTACATGTTTAAACCTTCTAAATTTATATATTGAAAATCCATTAAGTATAATCTGATAAAAAAAAAGGCCAAAAAGTAGTGTTTTTTAGTCATCATCTTGAAAATAAATTGGTCGACGTAGTTTGTAATTATCCCATATGCTAACTGGGTGTCCAATCTATAACCATGGAATATTTCAGCAGCACAATCCGTACAATGGTTCGCGTATGATTGAAAAAAAACCACACAAGCTACAACTAATATTTATATAATTAGTAGGATAAAATAAAACATAATTGGACGGACAAAATTTTCCTTAAATAATCAATCGTCAGAGAATCCATTGTCTTTCGTTTGGCATCCTTCGTACCATAATTCACACAGTTTAATAGTTCAGGCTCACAATATGTGTACTAACTTGATTAAATATTCCCAAAGAATATTGTTAAGTACTAAGTTTCCTCTTTTTATGTTTATTGAATCTTTAGGTACCCAAATAAGTTGTGGCCGAATGGTCTAAGGCGTCACTCCCTAAATTTACTGGACCTCTGGTAATGGAGTGATTGGTGGTTTTATCCTCAACTTGCTGTATTAAGGGTGGTTTAACCTTGATGGTTTTCCACTCTCTCTCTCAAGGAAAATATGTTTATACATTCTCTATAGTCTAGTATTCCTTATCCCTAACACATTAGCGTAATTATTACATAAGCATACACCCCGAATTTATGGCATGATTTGGTTCTATAAACCAACTAAACTCTTCATGATTATATTGATAAGGTCTTTAATTTGAAATTAAGGTGATTGGACTTTTGGCGTGGAAAATATGGGCCATGGGAACAAACGATTAACTTTAAGAATTTTTATTGATTTGTAATTTTCTTTTTGGAAACGGTTTGTTCAAGAATAAAAGCATGTTTATTAAGTTATTTTATATACACACCACTTCTATATATTTAACAGTGATTAAATATCGATTAAATTGTTATTCTTCATTAGATAACCGCCAGCTTCATAACAAAAGATAAGAAAATGTAACAATTAATAAACATTGATACATTATCTTAGAGGGAGTGTTGAAATTATTAACATAAACATTTCACTCGTTCTCGAGAAAACTGACATTTCCAAACGTATGATCTTCCCGCAAGATCTGTCCGGTAGCTAGAGCCATCTAAAGTTTCTGTGATCCATCTGTTCTTGTTGGCTCGGAAGGATACTTTGGTCGGTTGTGAAGCCACGCCACTCCTTTCACCCTCCCACCCACCGTCCCACAAAATATATTTTTTGATTTTCAATCAATAGGGTCATTTATTTGTCTAAAAATTAATGTAAATGTAAAAAAAAATTAAAAAATAAGGTACCTGTTTGTAGTTTTGTTTGTGAGAGAAACACTATTTACCATATAATGTGGATACATAAAATTACTAAAACGTACCTCTAAAACACTCGTTAACAGTTGGATTTATAAATTATTATTTCGTGGATATTTCCAAGCCCATTGGTGCCAACAAGAATTACAAAGAAGATGTTTACCTTAAAATTTAAAACGTATTAATTTTTTACAAATTTAAGAGGCAAATGTAACCACACTAGCAGTCAAATTTTTCAACATTGTTTTGCTTTCTGATGAGATAGCGCGATGGTATATAGCTTATCTTTATTTTGGGAAATAAGGAATACAATTGAAGCAGTTCCTTTCAGATCATAAAAGTATTTTTTGAGTTTTCTGAAAACAAAAATAAAGAAATTCTAAAATATGGACTGATGTTTTATTATGTATAGCTAACCAAAAAACAGAACTAAACGCAATCTAATATGTTTTACACACACTAAAACAAATGTATTTAACGTAGATATTTATTTTTGAATAATATTCTAATTGAAGTTTTTAATGCCATAAATAAATAGTTTTATATTATTATTTATATTTAAGTACACATTTTTACTCCAATTGGGACTAGTAAAGATATTGCAATTTTTATATAAATTGATAAATTTATAATTTTTGACGTGTTTTCAAAACATATGTTACAGTGTTGGTAGATGTATTTAAGATAATATGTTAAAATAAAGTATAGCCTTCTTAAACCTCTTCAAATTAAAACGTATTCACTCCACAGACAAACAATATGTTTCCTGATTTATAAACGTTGGGCATTTGAACAATTATAGAAACGACGAGACATTGTTTTATCTGGTTGGTACGCTTGTACAATGAGAAATTCCTATTCACTAAAAGTAACAAATATATTCCTTTTCAAATGTAACACGACTAATCACGTAGCAAGTGCAGTCTCAGACTTTCTATCTCGTCCGTTCCTTCTATTTTATATTGTATCGTTTTGTACGCAGTTTTGTCTAAATTAATTTTTTTTCCCCCTTAAAAACCATAGCAGCGTATTACTGAATATGAAGAGATTAATGGTAGAGGCAAAATCTCTTTGCCATTACAATACCCGGAATGAACAATGGGTAATGGAAGAAAACGAGTGAAAACTGATACAAACATAAGCGAAAGAGATGTAGATGGAAAGCAAAATGGAAAAGGGGGTGGTTGGACAAACTTGGTACGATCAATAAAAGAAGCTACGTCAGAGCTATTACTGCCACGGCAGATTTGGTAAGGGGTTAGAGGAAGGGGGGGGAGAAAAGAGACGGTGTAGGGGGGTGGGGTGTTTTTTTTTGGTGGGAGGCTGTGGGATGGTTTGTTGGAAGCACGAAACAAGGGAGGTAACATCACTTTCTCACGGGTCAACAGATATCTCATCCAGATAAACTAATATAAACTACGGTTGGAAATTTCCAACAGAGGCATATTTGCAGCACAGCCAAGATAGTTATTTACATCCTAAAACACTAAAATTATTTACAGCTGTTTTAATATACTTTTTTAACGCAATAGTTGAGAGTTATTAAATCGATTGTTTTTAAAATTGTTAGCCCATACGTTACTATGCATTTCAATCCTTATGGTAATGTGGTCATTATTTTGGGTACTTATCTATAAAAATGTATCTGGTTCAAATCCCGTGGGTAACATCAATGCCATAATCGGGGGGGACGGAGGGAGAGGGGGGTTTAAACCCCCACATAAACAAAATATATATGGCTTTATTTATAGTTCAAACAATATCAAAATTAAGATACAAGTACAAATTAGGGGGCCGTGTTACCATAAAAAGCAGTTCAGAGAGCTTCTAGAGGTGTTTATTATCTATAAAAAAAAATCCAGCCATCGGCAGTTATGGTGTTATATTGTCATAAAAACGCTTCAGATAAATTCTAGAAGTGTTTAATATTTATAATCTTTTATAGCCTTTGGCAGTTGGAGGACGTGCCTACCAAACCCCTACTGAAACCATTGATTGGCTACGGCCTTGGGGTACCATAGCTATGTTTCCTGAAGAGGAATTGTTTCTATGATAATTATGGTCTGGGTAATTATGCCTAAGCTCGGTAAAATCCCTCTACTGGTACCACGTAACTATCATTATTATTATCAAGTGGACGAAGTCTAACTCAGAGGAATATTTCATATCTACCACTGCCAAAAAGGAGACCAGTAACAGACCATGGTGACACACGTTAAAAAAAAATCGTATACCATTTAGAAATAAACATAAACGGACATAGAAATACATTTTTCTTCTAGTAGTGCCAACACTTAAATGTTTTTTAGAATGAGGAATGTGGGTCAAAATTTACGTTGAAAGCGAAAGTAAAACCACACAAGAAAATACACCCCCATTACACAGGACAGGGATTCGAACCAGAACTTCCCCATAGTAGGCCTTCTAGTTTGTTTCTAGTGTGAAGCCATATACCATGTTGCCATCAATCAAGTGACATGGGATTTGAATCATCGTATATCCAAGTAACCAACTGTGTATACAAGTTTATGAAGTAAGTGGTATTTCAAAGATTTTTTTTTAGTATTGTATAGCTATATCATCCTTTTAATTGTAGTTTAATTCATTGTATGGTTAAGAATTAGCTTGAAATATTGGGCAACATTAAATTATTTAGGTATGAATATAAATGTTTATGTATTCGAGGTTAAAATATTTGTTTTAAAATGTTAAAAACTAATATTTTTGTTCTGTACATATTAATTTTTTTATTAAATTAATGATTTAGCTAAGTTACAGTAGACCCATGGCTTCTTTGGTCCTTACTGAGAGCTGACAGCTTTGTAAAGCTACCAGACAAAATTATTTATCCATACGCCGAACCGTATGATCTGCAAAAATTTGTGTTTAGCAGCTGTCACTTCTGACAAGCAAAATTTAGGTATATACCTAAATGTTGAATGTAAAAAGTCGGCTGTGAGCTGTCAGTCAGCACCAAAGAAGGCATGGGGCTACTGTATATGAAATACTGATTAATTTAAAATATAATTAAAATATAAAACCTAAGGTTAACACAATTAAAGTTTAAGGGCTATTGGTTTTATAGCCTATTTTTAATACTAAAGAATAATGTATAAATTAGAAAATATCTAGACAAATGGGTACCCAAATACATTTAGGAGTTAAACTTTGAATAATCAAGTCTAGAGTTATAGTTAGCCCCTAGAGACCCGGACGTAAAGACGTGTGATCTGAGAGTATCAGTTTTATTTAAGATGTCTCTTTTATATTATAGAAAATTATTACATAATTTGCATTATTTACCAACAACTTTGTAGTACACAGTTAAAAATAATGTATATGGGGAATATGGGGAGGCTTAAGCAAATAGCAATGTCGAGATCACGATCAAATTAACGTTAACTTAACGTAAAGGACCTTGTGTGTTTAAATGGAAGCGATCACGATGCACTTAACTTAACGTTGACTTGCAGTTAACTTAACGTAAGAGATGTCCTGGGAAGTATTTTACTTTAAGTGAACGTTACTTGAAGGGTATCACGTGATCTAGCCAGCCAATCATTATGCGAGTGACGTCAACAGGGATATTTAGTAATTCATTTGTTAGTTTAAAGACCAAGAACTACTCATTAGCTTATGTTCTAGTGATCAGACAATTAAACAAAGTAATTAAACTAAAAAAGGAAAGCTAAATATATCGAAACGGTTTAGTTATATATATTTATTATATCGATTGAAAACTGTAAGCACTCACAGATCATCACTTTACAAATAGTCCAAATCACAGATCATTCTCTATAATTCAGATGTTTGGCTCGAGTTGTTACGTTAAGTTACGTGAATCGTGATCACACATATGTTTTCTTAAGTTAAGTGAACGTTACGTTGAGTTAAATTTAAATTGATCGTGATCCCGGCATAAAAGATTGATAAAACTGTCAACCAGTTTTGGTGGCTGCGTGCTCTAGGGTGCTACACTTGTAGTATACTAGATTGCCGGTGGGTGGGTGGGTATATTGAGGTTATAATACCATTCAAATATATAGGTAGTGACTTTTCCAAAATGTTCTTCCTGTCTCCCTCCACGCGAATTAAGGTAAACTTCCCGTAAATATAGACTTCCTCATCCATAACACCATTAGCATAATTTAATTAGTACATAATCGTGTAACCCATCCTGATAGTAAGCCGGGGTGCTAAAATAATAAAATCGGTTCTAAGTTATAGTTCTATAAAATAGCTAGTATATTCTAATTCAATATCGTGGAACTTAAGTTTTTTTTAACAGAAGTGAAAATAAACAATTTTTTATTTCCCTTACATCATTATTTCTGACTTTTTTTAAAAAATAATATAGGGCGAGGAATATTCTCATTTTAAGTGTGTATCCCGGAGTTAAGGTAAGAAAAATCTATACGCCGTCCGTCAAGCTACTTTTAGCATGCCTCCACAAATATGATACAGTGTAGTTTTGATTAACAGAGCCTTTAATAAAATAAAAACATTTGTTGTTTGCAAAAATGGCAGAATTTTACCTTTAAATTTTTTATTTAATTGTAATTAGTAATCTAAATAAATAGTGACAGATTCATGCCAAGTGACCTTAAGTATGACATTGAAAAAGTAGATGTCCTATAAAAATTGGACCATACTGGAATTAATTAAAACATGATATACATTTCTATCGCCTTGTTTTAACATCAGTTACCGTGGTTCGGGTTCCACGTTAAACTGTAGGTCCTCCATTTAATCTCACAATCATCCTATCATTACACATTTTAGGTAAGTGCGTATAATCCGAACGATTAGTAAGGCGTGGAGCCAATAATAATAATAATAATAATAATAATAGTAATATTAATGATAATAATCTTAATATCAGTTTGTGTATTCAAATATTCTAAGGTCACAGGTTAAATGAATATAATATGTGATTTTTCATTTATATTGTATTCTTGTTCTAGTTTTAATGTGTTTCCTGTATTTTAAACCAATTTGTTCTTTTTCTATTCTATTTCTCACTCTTTAATAGAATCTACAAAGCTATAAAGTTATCATTATTAATAGTCTTACTAGTATTCTGATGTTCAATCTAGCTTCTCTTCTATATTGATGTAACCATATATTATATTCAAACATGTTATAATCTGTATTTCATTTCAATTTTCTAAAGGTTATTTTCTTAAAAACTCTGTTTTTTTTGATAATTAAATTTCATTTTGTCTTTAACTTATACCTTATACTTCATATCACTTATTATCTTTTCATTTTTAATTGGATCCTTTTGTTATTGTTTACTAGGCGTTCCTTAGAATAATTATGATTTATATTAGTAACATTAATTAATTTTTATCTTTTGTTGCCAAAGAAAAGAAAATAGCCCTTGGATAACCACGGTAGTTGCTGTTTATTATTGCAGTTTTTTAAACGCACTTATCTTTTGCCTCACGTCTAGTCCATTACACGTTTTGTGAAATGACCAGGAAGTTAGGTAATTTTGTGGAATGGGGTGTAACAAAGACAATAACATATATAATAGTGCGTTTAGTGTTCAGTATTAGAACTTATAAAGGATTTGGTTACCATTCACTGGGGAGTCTGACTCCTGTACTAAAGCATTATATGGAATATGACTTAAACAGACATGAAGGCTGTTAATGGAGTTATTATTAGCATTGCGTCTTACTACCCGTTCTGGTTATACGCACTTACGCTAATATGTAACGGTAGGGTTATTGTGAGATGAAATGGAGGACCTACAGTTTAACGTGGAATCCGAACCACGATGGAGGCCAGGCATTCAACACATTCAAAAGTTGTGATTAATACACGTCTTGTCAGAGGGTGAAGGAAGGGTTTGGCAATCATATAAACTTGAGGCTTGACCAAGGATTTAACCCCAAACCCTCAGCATAGACGTCTCACACTTACCCCTAAACCGCCAGGCCACCATCGTGAATGGAATAAGATTTGGTATTTTAACATTATTATTATTATTATTATTATTATTATTATTAGCACCGCGTCTTACTACCCGTTCGGGTTATACGCACTTACGCTAATGTGCAATGGTAGGGTGATTGTGAGATGAAATGAAGGACCTACAGTTTAACGTGGAATCCGAACCACGGTGGAGACCTGGCATTTAACAACACTCGTAATTGCATATTCAACAGAATGTATTGCAATCAGCCTACATAACCGGACTATATTTGATTAAGAAAACACTAATAATGTGTACGAATAATGTGACCTATATTTATTAAGCTTAAACGTTGTGCATACAAGGTTTTATAAGTTGGTTTCGAGTGGTTCAACTGCAGTGATGAGCTTCAACAAGTTACTTTTTTTTGTATGGGTGACAGTTTCAAATGTGGAACAGAATTGTGTAAGTAAATGTCCTATTAAATTGGCAAAACATCTTAAGAATTTTAAATAATGGATAATACTTTTGTTAAGGATTGTGTATCTCGGGATTTTTTTTCCGAGTCATTAAGATCTTTTCTTGTCGTGTGGAGCTCGACTGCTGAGGACGGGGAGATCGAGGTTCGAATCTCGGTCGGGTGAACTGGGGGTGGTTTTTCCTAAATGGTTTTCCACTCTCCCTCCACGCAAATGCTGGTTCACTTCCTCTAGTTCAACCTTCCCGATTCCTAATCCATTAGAGTAATTAGTACTTAAAGCGTATAACCCGAACGGGTAGTGAGACGCGGTGCTAAATATTATTATTATTAAGATCTTTTAAAGATGGTCAAAAACCTGTTGAAGTTGAGCCACAAAATGACCGTCATTTCTCTGGCCTCACCGAGGAGAAAGTTTAATCGAGTCGGATGTATTTGTCTCAAGATAATCGGGTAGCCATAATTTTGAGTAATGGATTGTTGAGTATTTATTAGGTAGTTGGTCATAAAATATGCATTGAAAACTTCTTGGGGAAAAAATGGGTGACCACATATTTTGCTCTTCATTCATTAAATGGCGAGTAAATATTGCAATGAATTGGAATATGCACGTGGTCTTGCAAGGGGCTAATTTTATTATGGTAACAAAATAATTTTCAGAAATATAAAACCCACCAAACACTGTCGATTAGGCTTTTGTCTTTAATTTTGTGTTCTCAGAGATAAAGTGTCGCTGAAAGTCAAGAGTTTTGAAGATGTAGAGGCTATGGAAACAGAAATAAATAAAGAAATGAACTATATTTCAAAAGAAGACTTCACTAAGGCCTTCCAGGAACTTAACTGTCTGAGTAAAAATCATACAAAGCACAAAAGGAACTATGTGGATGATTATTATGACTAAATATATCTAATAGTTTTAATTCTGTCTGAGAATATTATCATTATTTTCTATATTTTTATTTACTTAAAAAGTCAAATTGTGACCAAATTCCATTTGAAAATAAAAATATTTTAAGATGAACACTTTCACCTCGTCTGAATAATATATCCCTAGTTTAGGTTACATTTCTGGTAAACATGTTAGATTTATATCTTAAGCAAACCTATTATTCCTTGTATTATATTAAATAATAATTAGATAAATTACTATCATAAATATGTAATGTTTGTTATTTGTTTATTTTAGAGGTTTTTGCTTGATAGACTACATTTTGGGAACAAATATGTAGATAAAACAATAATTATCGTTGGGCTATCCTTTTACATTTTCAATGAAGAGTAAATAAATTCATCCCAATTAAGGTTTGTATCTCATTTCACTTTGTATCATGTGGATACTGAGAAACGTAAATAAAGAGGTATAGAGAAAGAGAGATAGAGAGAAAAGATAATGTAAACCACAGCTATGAATAAAATAGGTACATATTTTATTTATATATTTTTTTATATAGAACTCAATTAAGATAAAATATTGTTTTAAAATAAATCATAATAATAATAAAAACCCAATTAATTTTAAGAACGTAATATTGTATTTAATGAAAAATTAAAACAAAAATATTACGAGATGTAAAGTCAATATAAGGTTGTATATAAATATAAGGTTAAAACATATGTAGGTCTAGTGCTTATATTTCACATATCATATTTATCAAATATTGAAAGAATTCTGATACAATATAATAATATTTCACGTAATCTAAACCTAAATATAAAAACTACAATACAAAATGGATGTTGATCTTGGAATTTGAATTATCCTACTAATATGAAAGCTAACAATTGCACTGTTTTCCACAACGTGTCTTACTACCCATTCAGATTATACACTTAGTTACTAATTACGCAGATGATTTAAGGGATTGTAAAGGTTAAATTTATAGGAAGTATAACATCATTCGTTAAGAGGGAGGTTAGAAAACCATTTTAGAAATACCACCATCAATAAATCCGACTGAGATTAGAACTTTGATCTCCCCATCATCAGCAGCCTAGTTTACTGGTGAGAATAGTGCCTTAGACCATGCAGTCACCTAGTTTGGTCCTTGTATAGTTATTTATACAATAATAGTGATGCTTGGAAGATCGAAATAATCTTAAGGTTACGGAAATATCCTGATCGAGTAGAAAATCTGTAAATTTGAAAACTGATACCTAGTCAAATTTAAAAGTGTAAAAATTTATTTTTAAAATCTTTTCTATTTAATATAAAACCCTATTAAACAATTCAACACTATCTTAATATTTCCGATGTGGCCTTATTAAAACGTGACTTTATTTGATAAAATAAGGATCAATATGTACTTATAAAAACTTGTTTTAATCTCAGAAATACCCGCTTCAGTGCTATGAATGGCTAACGCGTTAGATTCGTGTTGAGCTAAACTGCCGAGGACAGGGATATTGAATTTTTAATCTCACTTGGTTGATCTGGAGGTGGTTTTCTCCTCTGAAAGTTTTCCCACTCTCCTTCCACACAAATGTGGGTTTATCTTATATATAAAATTCTCGTGTCACAATGTTCGTTCCCGTACTCCTCCGAAACGGCTTGACCGATTCTCATGAAATTTTGTGAGCATATTTAGTAGGTCTGAGAATCGGCCAACATCTATTTTTCATACCCCTTAGTGATAAGGGTTGTCCATCCTTAACATTTTTCTATAATTTTTAGACATTTTTTTAATATCTTTATTTTTTTTATTATGTCGCATTAAAAAATACATACAACCCTAAATTTTTACCCTTTTATCACCAACCCCTATTTTTTAATAGCCATTTTAGTAATTTAATCATTTTTCATCCCCGGTCGATAACTGATCAATCGTCATGTGCCAATTCAATTCAAACGTATTCAGTTTCCGATTAGATTGGCATTTGCAATGACTATCAACAAATCCCAAGGTCAAACGATGTCTATTTGTGGCTTAGATTTGAGAACACCATGTTTTTCACACGGACAATTATACGTGGCATGCTCTCGAGTGGGTAAACCATCCAGTTTGTTTGTGTTAGCTAAAGATGGACTAACAAAAAATATTGTTCACGCTATGGCATTAAGAGATTGATATTGTTTGTTAGTGTTACTGTCGTAATTGATTAATTAATGATATATAATTTTAAGGAATAAATTATAATAACTTAAAAATAATGTTTGCCTTTTGTTATTTTTATATTCCCTCATCGTTCACAGCGCTCCATGCCTATTTCACGCATATACCACATTCTTACACACTTACAATAAGTAAGCTATTTTTTGTCTACACTAGAAATTACTTAAAAATTATTTATATGGCAAAACAACGTTTGCCGGGTCAGCTAGTTTACTATATATTCAGCCTTCACAATTCCTAACCCATTAGTGGAAATAGTATATAATCGTGTAACTCGAACGTATAGTAAGACGTGGTGCTAAGTATGTTAATAATAATAATCTCAGAAATACAGTATTTTCGCTTAAATTGTCGTTGAATTCTTTTAAAGAACTTTGAGTTAAAGTTTAAACTTTTAGCTCTTCAGAAACTAGCTGATAATGTTCGCCTACGTTTGGTCAAAGCAATTTGCGTAGTAAGCCAAAGGTCCTGGATGAGATTTTCTTATCCAGGTGTTATTTTTCAATTTTCAATTTTCAGAATATGATATCTAGATGAGAGTAAATCCTCCCTAAAATAAATATAATAGCTTTGGCTATTTGATTCTTAAATATGTAGGTTATTACACTACTATTTACTAAGTAATTAGAAGGAGATAAATTCTGGTAATACCTCTAGAACTAGCGATGTAGGAATGGTCATCTTCTGTCTTTCTTCCGTTAGTCTGCTCCATTGTGTTGAGTAGCTAGGTTAATTTTTTCCCCTGTGAAATTTTACATCTTACTTTATTCTGTGATATTTAATATAGTTAACACCTACGACTTATTTTATCTTCGAGAGTTGTTTAACAATATATTACGGTATTTTTATATAATGCTTTTAATTTTACTGAAATTATTTAATACGAATCTTAAGCTAGATTGTGCCAAATATTGGTTAAAGGTTGGTTGTCTTATTGACTTGGGGTAGGTTATTCTAGAATAAACATGTCCCGAGATAATAAAAAGAAATATATTTTTATAATTATTTTGCATATTTTTTTTAGTGGAAACAGAGTGCCTAGCATTTATTAAAAGAAAATTGTCCTGTCAGCACTCCAGTGGATGGCTTGAATGGTCAATCAATAAAGTAAATCAATTCGAAGTGTTGCAAGGGATTTTAAAAGAAACGGTCAAACATTGGCACACTACTGTCAAATAATATCTAATTAAGACCTTATCAATGATTTTATTCAATCTTCCATTCAAGTTGGCTCCATTCCAAAACAGTTATGGTTCCTCCTGTCATATAAAAGAAACTTGCTCAGTACATATTTAAAGAATGCGACATTTATTTTGGACATCCCAAAGAAGTTAGCTTTGCTATCTCGTAACTGGCCAAATCAAATGACATTAAAATTAATAAATAAGATTTGCTTTGAAAGAAGCTGGCGTAGATTGGATTACATGATTTTTTTGAGTGGCATAGAAATTTTCAAATTATAAATCCTTAGAAAACAAGCTTAACTCAAGCATATTGCTATACTAAAACAAATGTAAGTACATTTATTAACATTTGGTTTAAAGTGATGAAGAGAGACCAATTACAACCTCATGAAATTAGCAATATAAATGAAACAAGCATCTCCACAGTCCAAAAATCTGTTAGGAATTTTAATACTTCAAGGTTTAAAGTGAATTGGATCAATCACTTCAGCTGAACGATATTGCTTTGTCACTATTGTAATAGCCATTTCAGAAACAGGCATAATCATAACGCCTGTTTTTCTACGAGTTCACTTTAAGGAAGGTTTTAATTAAAATGTAGGATGCAATAGGTTGACGTTGGAAAAAAATTTAAATATAATCAAAGCCGGAAAAGATTTTCCTTTATCCTAACAAACACTCCAGTTAAAAATATGATTTAAGAAAAGAAGTTTAAAAAACTAATATACACGTCCAGAAAGGACTATTTTTTAAAGGACAAGACTAAGAAAAAAAAATTACAAGACAAATTAAAAAGAAGAATATGGAAGTTGTTATAATGTGTTATAGTGGGATATAAGGGGACACGAGAAAAGGTAATTGTTTTTTAATTTTTATAGCAAAACTCTTTTGGTAAAAATAAATAAAATATTGCACTAGTACAAAAAAAAAAAAAAGAATTTAATTTACTTTTAATGGTGACTTCAAAATTTCTTGAATATCTGTAAAGTGTGTTCTGTAATTTAATAAAAACTTTTCTCTTTATTTAAAAAGATAGATATATAATGCCACCATGATCATGGGGGAAATTCAGGAATTGTTGATATCAATATGAGAAGAAAATTAAGAGAAGAAAATTAAACTCTATGATTTTACTTGAGCAATATTATATATATTTTGGCCTAAAAAAAGTTTTGCAATAAAAACTGCAAAAGCACTCGCCTTTTCTAGCGTCTCCTACCATTCTACCTTAACTTACAAAATTATGATTTAAAGGAGTATTTTGTAATAGAAACTACATAATTTTCAAAGCCCATATAATGCAAGCTGTATATTTTCTTAAAGTGATCCAATTTGATAAGTAATTAAAATACTATATTATATTATTATTATTAGTAGCACCACGTCTTACCACCCACTCGTGTTATACGCACTTACGCTAATGTGTAATGGTAGGGTGATTGTGAGATGAAATGGAGGACCTACAGTTTAACGTGGGATCCGAACCACGGGGGAGGCCTGGCATTCCACACATTCACAAGATGTCTTGTCAGAGGTGAAGGAAGGGTTTGGTAATCAGATAAATCTGTGCCGGGACCGAGGATTGAACCCCGGCCGCCAGCATAGAAGTCTGACACCTTACCCCTTGACCGCCAGGTTACCACTATCTTATATAATCTTTTAGGAACATGAAATAAATGTTTGTAATGAGTGAAATATAAAAGTGTATTTTAACTGTGATAACAAACCCCAAGCTTTGGGTAAACAAAAGAGGATTATCTTGTCCCATTTATTCTATGATTTAAAAAATATATATGATTACTATTCCGTGAAAATTGCTATGGGATTTACAATAATTATATAAATGTTTTTAAAATACAGTGCTATTCTTAAGAGAAGAAGGTGACTTGGTTGTTGGTCAAGGGGTAAAGTGTCAGACCTATCTGCTGGGGTACGTGGTTCAATCCTTGGTCCCGGTACAGATTTATCTGATTACCAAACCCTTTCTTCACCTCTGACAATACGTGTATTAATCACAACTTGTGAATGTGTGGGATTCCAGGCCTCCACCGTGGTTCGGATCCCACGTTAAACTGTAGTTCTAACATTTCATCTCACAATCACCCTACCATTTCACATTAGCGTAAGTGCGTACTAACCAAACGGGTAGTAAGAGGCGATGCCAACAATAATAATAATTAAGAGAAATACCATAAATTGTAAAAATTAAAAACTTTAAATGTGACAAATAACCCTGTTATCGCCTATTTGAATTTTCTCAGAGCTACGGTAGTAATCTCACTGTCCTGTCTAAATCCAGTGTAAAACTATTTCGGTCAGTAAATTAAGTGGTTTCCAAGGATTTAATTTAATTTAATTATTTTATCTTTATTTTCAAACACACACGCACTTGTATCTGTACACACACAAACACACGCATGCACATACAAAACTATACACACATTAGACTTATATCAAAGACTATATGTAAAAATGAGTTCAAACAAATATTAAGAGAAATATAAAAATAAATCTATCTATATACAAATATATATATATATGATAACTAAATGAAAGAATTTTAAAAACCTACCATGCAAATATATAACAATACACCTAAGTGTGCTTGGAATTTATTTACATTTTCCAGCGTTTATTTTTAAATATTAATTCGATTTGATCACTCTTTAATAATGTCACCTAAAATATATAAGGACTGTTGAAATTATCTACACACCCGCCTCGGTGGCGTAGTTGGCTAACGCGCTAGTCGTGTTGAGCTCAACTGCTGAGGACGGGGAGATCGAGGTTCGAATCTCGGTCGGGTGAACTAGGGGTGGTTTTTCCTAAATGATTTTCCACTCTCCCTCCACGCAAAATGCGGGTTCGCTTCCTCTAATTCAACCTTCCCAATTCCTAATCCATTAGCGTAATTAGTACTTAAAGCGTATAACCCGAACGGGTAGTAAGACACGGTGCTAAGTAATAAAAATAATAAAAAAAAAATTATCTAAACAATTTTAAACCCATTACATATAATATGAAGATGATGCCCACACCATTGAGCAAGATAGAAAAGACTTGGGTCAATAGGACGTCACTAAAGTGTGTTTTATTAAATAGATTTCTATTGTTCGTTCATAAAACTTGCAGTTACATTTCTGTAATCATAGCTACACCAATAGTGTTAGATAGAGGTGTATTAAGACTATATGAAAGATAAATAAAATTATAAAATAAAACTCTGAGGAAATTGGAAAGGAACCGTTGTAACTGGTTGAACGTTCACATACTAAATGTTTAATATCACTCATTCAAGTTTTGATAAAAAATGTTATACCACGGGGCTTTGACCAGGCTAACATAACTGGAAATGTGTTATAAATTCCACGAAAAATATGTTCAGTCTGAATGTATTTCAGCACGGTTTCTCTTGATAGCGATGTTTCAATGTTTAGTCTGTATTCAGCCTTTAGCAAGGAACAGATTAAATCCAGAGTTTTGTGAGCTGGACAGATAGTCGATAAGCTCCTTTAGAACCTACTCTGAAGATGAAGGGAATAATGGGGCCCATTGCAGACGATCAGCAATCCCGTTAATTATTTAAAGAGGGGTCGGTTATTTAAAAATATTTCTCAAACTAAAATAAAAGTTGAGACGAAAGGTTTCAACAATTTCGTATAATAAACTATAAATATTATGCTTTAAGTTAACTGAGTATTATAAAAAATATGAGTAAATATAGAAATATAGAAATAGCTCATTTAACAACGACCTTTTATAAAGAATTTATCACCTTTAAGCTTTGGATTGTTTATTGGAACAATGTTTCTCAAGGTTGCAGTAAGAGAGAGCCTACAAATCGAACCTATGTACATTAAAGGAAGTTAGTAGTCGATGATTTTTTTGTAAAATATGTTTTAGGATTATATATACGACACTAAAATTAATTTATTAAATTAAATGTTGAGTACAAATACCACATAATGAGATTTAATTATTAATACAAATCACATTAAAACTACATTATTAATAAATTATTAATAATTAATTATAAACATTTATCTAAGTAAAGTTATATTAAAATTAAAAATATAAATCCTTTATTTGATGGATATTTTTATAAAACCAATAGGTATATATTTTTATTTATTTCTATGACAGTTTAATTTAAATGCTATGCTTTTTGTTTACAAATATCTACCTCTTTTCTCAATGTTTTTGCAAAAGTATTTATTATTTAATTTATGTTATTTGGTAAAGTTTTTCTGCAACACTATATCATATTTCTTATCACAAATCTTATGATTTTTTAGTAAATTATTATAGGGCTTTTATAATATAAAATTGAAAGTATAGTTGGTGCACTGTACAGTTTTTTTAAATTGTGATATAATATTTTCATGTACCTACATATTGTTAATATTATTTTAAAATAAGTACCACTATAGAATCTCAATATAATAAGACCTAAGATTAATTAACTATACTAAAACAGCGTAGGTAAATTTACGACCTTTTGGCTGCATACGGACAGTTGCATACATCCCATTAACGATAACAGTTTGAGTAGTTAATAAACAACATGCGGTCTAGGGGTAAGGTGTTAGACTTCTATGCTGGCGGCTGGGGTTCAATCCTCGGTCCCGGCACAGATTTATCTGATTACCAAACCCTTCCTTCACCTCTGACAAGACATCTTGTGAATGTGAGGAATGCCAGGCCTCCACCGTGGTTCGGATTCCACGTTAAACTGTAGGTCCTTCATTTAATCTCACAATCACCCTACCATTACACATTAGCGTAAGTGCGTATAACCCGAACGGGTAGTAAGACGTGGTGCTAATAATAATAATAATAAAACAACATGGGTAGTAACACATTTAAATTTATTTGCTATGACTTATTATATTTTATTTTCTACTTTATTTNCGTTAAACTGTAGGTCCTTCATTTAATCTCACAATCACCCTACCATTACATATTAGCGTAAGTGCGTATAACCCGAACGGGTAGTAAGACGTGGTGCTAATAATAATAATAATAAAACAACATGGGTAGTAACACATTTAAATTTATTTGCTATGACTTATTATATTTTATTTTCTACTTTATTTTTGTACCAATAAATACTAATAAATATATTTTTGTGTGAAAATAAAGTTTTTTATTTGATAAATTTATATGTTTTGTTACATGCGGTTTGCTAGACCTTAGAGATCAATGTGACCCTCGGGGAGAAATTTTGACCACCTCTTTAATACACATATTAATATAATCAAATACATGTGTATTATATACTAATAAATACAAGGTATTTTAGTAATTGTAATTCAGGTTGCCTAAAAATAACAAAAAAAGGTAATTTTGTAATTTATATTATCTCCAGAAGATAAAACTATTTAAATAAACTTAATTTTTTTCTCAGTGGAATACTTTATGGTCCAATTTTTTTGATCAAAATAATATTCTATTTATTGTTAGATTATGTATGAAATACCCAATAGAGCTTTCTAAGTTTAATAATATTAATTTTATTTCAAGGGGTATTAAGTTTGGTTAAGACCATTTAATTTTCCTTTTGTTTATAGCTCTACAATTATTAATTGTTCAAATGCACTTCAATCATAAGAAAAACTTAACAACCAGGCCCCAGAGATCTATTTTTGCACTTAATTGAAATTTATGAACGTTATATATTAAATTACTATTTATATTTAATGAAATTTCAGAATATTTATATTTCCTCTTTTGTTAATTATTTATTCCCAAAATTCGTATTTGGGACTGTAGATAAAATAAAGTTTATTTATCGGTGATTCGGATTCGTAAAATATTAGGTTCAACTCAACCAGAATTTAAATCATTTAGTAAAACAGACAATAAAATAAACCTTCCCTACATTTAAAAAAATCATTCCTATTGTGTCCTCCCCCCTTCCCCTTTGGAAGAGAAGGTTAAAACATATATCACCTTGGATTGGGATCAGCGAAGTAACGTTTCAGAGAGAAATAGGGTGAAAATAAAGAGAGAGAGTAGGATTTGTGTTAGTTGTGATTTATATCTCTCTCTAAAAATGGGTCCAGGATATCCTGATGTACGGGTCTGTGTTTCAGAGTTCTCCATTCACGTAATCTCTGGGTTCGGTCTACCTCACGGGAGGTATAGTTGGACACATCGGACAGGTTGCTATGTCGACTCTAGAGGGCATTACTAATTAATAGGAGTGAAATATACGAGGGAGAAATAGAGATTAGTTGTCCACTCTGGGGTTCTGTAAAGGGGGCCGAGGGGGGCAAATCCACCTAAGGGGCAGAGGTTGTCTCTAGTCCGAGTCTTTGGCGGGGTTGTGGAGTATAAAGTGGGGTTTATTCAAAATCTCGTTCTCTTTTAGGTGAGGTGGAAGGGGACGCTAGAAAAAGTCAATGATTTTGAAGTATTTATAGAAAAACTTTTTTTTTGTACAAAATAAATAAAAGTTTTCTCCAGTAGCAACGTTTAGTTGTATTTTATTTATACGTTGATATAAACATTTCTTTAATACCTGTCAATGATGTCCTAGAATTTAGTGACAACTTTTACTCTTCATTTAAAAAGTTTCTCATCTAATTATACTATGTTCATTACAGATATTCAACAATGGTTTTTATCAACGTGTAAAGAAAATTAAACTAAACATTGATACTGGAGCAGTATATTAATTATTATTATAAGAACGGCGTTTACTACCCGTTCAATTTATACGCACTAAAACTAATGTGTAATGGTAGGGTGATCGTGAGATGAAATGGAGGACCTACAGTTTAACGTGGAATCCGAACCACGGTGGAGGCCTGGCAATTCCTCACATTCACAAGTTGTGATTAATACCTGTCTTGTCAGAGATGAAGGAAGGGGTTTGGCAATCAGATTAATCTGTGCCGGGACCGAGGTTTGAACCCTGGACCACCATATCACCAGTATTTTAATTTTTTTGACAAAAAAACTGCTATAAAAACTGCTATAGCACTGAACTTTCTTGCAATACCACATTTTGTTCAATTTTTTTTAAGGTTTTAGCTGTGGTACTTTGTTCAATACGTTTCTATCTGGATACAATTTTTCCCCTCTTCAATCCTTACAATGGTTTCTTAATATAAGTCCTTTATTTTTGGTAGATAAAATTGTATTTTATAGGATAAATAAAATACATTTTCCTCTAAAAATAGTAAGATAAAATCTACTCAAATATAAGTCGCATAGTGATATATAAAATTGAGAAAATTATGCAAATTTTAAATTCTTTATTTTTATAAATTTGCCCCATGTCAGATTTGACTGTCACAATAGCCAGATAAACACACACATTGTAATTCATGTTCACTAATAATCTTTGGCCAATAGAAATATTGTTTATGGACAGGAATCTTTTTATTTGTTAAAATAATATAATGATCTGATACCTTATGGCTTGAATAAAAAATTGATTTGAGCCACCGGTTGGAAACCGTAATATATATATAATAAACATTAATAATAATATAATAATAATAAAGCTGTGGGTAATATTTTTTTAATGATAAGTTTAGAAAAAGAACGATGCCATTATCTACCAAGTAATAATGTGTATAATTTGTATATTACTAATCCTCTTAGAAATCAACTGATCTACGATTATTCGTCTATAAAAGGATACATAATCAATTTGATCTATTTTTTTATGAAGACTAAAACACAATAAAAAAATGCTATTTTGAACTTTAAATAATGTTTAGTTATTAGCTTCTGTTTGTTAATAATAGTTTTTAAACACTTTATTCGTGATATTTCAGTGGCCAAGTATACCACCATCCACTTCAGTGTCTAAATCATCTAAGGCATCACGCTTGTGTTAAATTGGTCTGTTTATGACGATTAGATTGGTGTTTTTATCAAAGTCAGGTCCAATTAATTTTTTAAATTGTTTCACACTCTCCTTCCACGCAAATACTTGTAAATTACCTTTAAAATTCTTCCATCTTCATACCTACTATATAATATTAATTAATTTATATGTGTATAAACTTAACAGGTATTAAGACATGGGGTTAAATACCATAAATAATACCTACCTACCAATTGGGTTATAAGAATATATACATTATGTACATTAATCACGCCAACAGGTTAGGGATGAATCCGGTAGATGTTTAGAGAGACGGTACGGACATTTGCGAGTAGAGTGTGAAATAGATTTTTTTTAAACCTCAGATCAACATAAAGGGATGTGAACCCAGATATACCCGTCACTGGTTATCCAGTTTAACATAATTGATGCATTATATATTTTAGATCTGGGTCACACTATTTTTTATAAAAATACATAATATGCTTTGTATTATATTTTATTGACTATGGAGTGTTCCAGCTATAACACCATTATAACAATTCGTTGTTTGACAAGTGTAGTCCGCTATTTTCTTATTGATGACAAAATTCACGTCAATTTGTCTAATGGATTTAAGAACAACAATGTTACCAACTCAACTCTATCAAGACATTAAATTATTGACAGTTAAACTTATAAAAATGAAATAACCTTACACCAACAAAGAAAGCTAACCAATAGAAAACATCAACGATAATTTATTTTAAGACCTGTAAGGATGAAATATATTATTAAAAAATTATTTAAATTATATTTTACAATCGGTTTTGCTTCTTTTCTCTTCTTAAGAAATGTCATTAAATTCTCCTATAGTTAGGGGCATGTGGCATTAAATTATTTGTTATGGTAAAGCTATGGCATTTCAAAGCAGGGTGCTTTAACTTTTACACTGAACATTTTTAATTTTCTTTTGATCGCTTGGTAAGAAAGTATTGTGATCGTCAAAACCAAAACCAAACCAAAATTTGTTTTCTTGGTGCAATCTCTCTGTCCGTCTGTAATATGGGGACCGTGTGGAAACTATTTTTCCGATTGGGTTCAAACTTAATGTCTGGGGTTTTCTTAAGGTCACCCCGAATGGGTATTGGTATTAGATATCCAACCCTAATATTAAGGGTTGTTTAATGGAGGTTAAAAAGATAGAATAAATATTTTGTCAAAATTCGTTCAAATTATTCTGATTAAATTGTAACATCTAGACATTGTTTATCAATTTTAATAGGACAGAAATGTTCATATTCTCATGAAAATATATTTGAGAGTACACTTATGAGGGAAAATTTCTCATTTTAATCATTTTTTTCTCAATTATTTGACATGCGAATTAACTTACCATTGTAAGGTTGTAGTATTATTAAATATAACATTCTTTTATTTGAAATATATTTTTATAAAACCAATAATTTCTGAGCTATAATCAAATATGTATAATTTTTAATTCGGGTCTTTGAAAATGAGTTTGATTACTATGCCCGTTATTTGGTGGGCAAAGATATTTTTCCTTTCTTAATATTTCTCTAACAGATTTCCTTGTTAAGTAACATTGGATAATATTCCATTTATGATCATTGGTGTAGTGTTTCTATACCAATGTGAAGACATATTATTTAATTTAAAAAATCTTACATGTTTTAGTAAATGTACATTTTAAGATAAGATCAAGGACAAGTAAGTCCGTAACATTTATTTATAATTATAAGAAAGCAATTGAAAAGTAGATTTGTCTTTGCGTGCATATTCTACAGTCCATTCGGGAAATTGCCCATTTCATGAAGTAACAAATTTCGTCTCATTCCATGAACCGACTTCTCCTTTTGACAATTTCAAGAACTGGGCAAAAAATAGTCCACTTTATTAATTGTGTCGTGCTTGTACCTCACAACTCCAATCGTTGGCCAATTCATGAACTGGGCAAGTTTATGGACGGTCCATGAAATGGACGAGTGAGTAACAGGATTAGTCCTCAAGTTAAAATAGCGTTTAATCGTTTTAGAATGGAAGGTTAGGTTGAGCTAGGTTGGGTTCTTTTAATATAATATCCTGAAATTAAATTCAGTTATGTTTGTAATAGAGAGAACTTTAGGTTCCAGTTCATGTAACGAGCCAAAGTTAATGCAATTTTTGAACAGTTCTTGGGATGGTGGATAGAAGAGGTTAGTTGAGGATGGCCGACATAAATTTGTTTAATTCTTTTAAATGGACAGTTTCACTATTTAAGTGTAACACATACAATACATCCTTGTAAATATAATGCTTGGTAGAATACAAATTAAAGTTTTTAATAACGCAAAAAAGTTTATCTTATCCCATCGTTAGTTCCTTTTTTATGAGTAAAGTGAGTAAAATATGTTAGAAATTAAATTTATCTGGTTTTCATAACTACATGATTTAATTAATTTTAAGATAAATGATGTTTTCTGGAATCGCGTTAAAACTGTTAAATAATTTAATATGTAAAATAATTGAAAATCTCTATTTTTGGATTCTGGATTATCACAATAATACAATAAGTGTTAAATATTTACTCTTTAGAGTTATGAAATTTGGAGTTATAAACTTCTTATACTCAAACCTAACAAATTTTAATCTTATATAACAATAAAAGCCAATTAGATTAAGAGCCTGAAATTGACACAACTTTTATAGAACACTAATTTTCGTTGTGTTATAAAATTGAAATTTGCCAATCACTTAAATTTATCACATTTAATATTCAAATAAGTCTTAAAATTTTAAAATGGGGATATGGCAACTTAAAAAAAGGGCAAAAGTGGGGTGGGGAAGAGTGTACCATAATCATGGAAGAAAGTTAAAATTTTCAAAATTTTAATAAGGTTCACCCAACAATAGCCATAAAAGCTGGAAAATTAGGAATATAAAATTAGTAGGCGGTAAATGAGGTAGGTAATAGTAGGTAAAAGAAAAAACCTTTTTTGTGCTGGAAAATTAAAATTTGTATAGAGGCAAACAAAAAAAGTCTACAAATACGAGTAAATTAATGAAAAAAATAAAGATTACCTTAAACGGAATCCATTGTGTTGATAAAACAAGTAGAAGGGTAAATTATCACCTAACTCGCAGCGACATAACAATAAAATTAAAAACATTTGGTCAACACATCGCGGTTAGCTTTGATTGTTTTCAGAGAAACATAATACTTTTTATTCAATATTTTTATATAACAGAGTGTATTGTTTATGTATGCTCTTTGGGGATTTGTGATAGTCTCTTTTCCAACATATATATCTGACAATTATATCAATTAGCTTATATTATTTTATGATTGTGCTTAGGTAATATTGCATTATAAATTGATTGTATTTGTTTAGGCACTCAGTTTGTGGACAATATTGGGTCTTAAATATTTAATTTATTTTTACTATATTAAACATCATTGGTTTGTGATTGACAACAATTGTATAGCGAGAAACAATAATAAAATATGCAGCAGAATAATGAACGCTCTAATATGATAAAGTTTTGGTAACTTACTTCATAGCCGTAGGAACGGATCACTATGCTAATTTTAAGATCAAATAAAGACACTTTTAACAAGTGAACTGTACGCTCTTGTAATTTTTTATCTATTTATTGATTAGATAATCTAGAAAACTCATTTATTAGGTATCAATCATTAAATATAAAATATTAAATTAAGTTGAAGAAAGAAGTAATTAAATTTAGAGCAGTAGAAAATGGGGTATCCCAGGAAAGAAGATAAGTAGCCAAGGGATAAAAGAAGCTTATAAAAGTAATCCGTTAAGTCTTTTTCTGTTTGCTTCTTGGATAAAAGATAAGCCAAGATCGCAATAAAGATGTTGAAATAAACAATATATAAGAATGTACTATATGTTTGGTTACAAGAACGTTTATGGCTAACATATTAAAAAAGGATATATTACTGATTTGACTTTAATAAACTAAGGCTATTTAATTTTACATCACTACATTACTTTGTTTTACCAACTCCTCCAGGCTATCAGATATTTACACTTGTGGAGTAAGAATTTGTAAGATAAAGTTGAAAGGAAATGTTCACGTATTTGCCTGAAGGAATTTTAGTATATTTACATTCGAACGAACTGTACATCCTACTGAGATTGAATTCCAGACTTCTACGTTACCCAAAAAACAGAGTAGACGAGAGTGACGCCATTAACAGCATGTCCACTGGTGTCCGTGTGTACTAAATTGGGTAGTTGAATATGTAAATATATATTCATCTTTTTACTCTCTCAATTTGACTAAATTCAAGAGAAAATGTTATTATCAAAACAAATTTTGACCACGAGATTATAATGAATCTTTAATTTTATGTAGTTCCGAGCAGAAAATGTTATTTTATAATTATGTCCATCCCCATGTTAGTTTGTCTGTCTGTCTGACCTTGCATAAAATATAAAATTCTTTGATGGATATTGTTCAAATTTTATATTTATATTGAACATATTATTTTATCCCTGGACCTCAAAATAAGGGTTGTTTACTGAGGAGTGAATTTTTTGAATTATAAAGTTTTCCAAACTGTTTTATAAATTTTGTTAAAATCAATATTTAGAGTGTGTTATACATGACAAGGGAAAATGTGTACTTGTGTTTTGGATAAAAGTTCGCTAACGTGTAGATTACTTAAGAGCGATTATTTAAAATTCTAAATATTTTGAAAATAACTCAAAGGATTTGGTTATAATGCATATCTGGGGAGTGTTTGCCCCGAAAAACCATAAGCTATAGTTTGTTTCTGAAGGAAAATTTGTGTACAGGTAGATTATTGATGAACTTTTTTTTAGTAAAATTTCAAAATTTTAACAAATTACCATAGAGATTTGATTCAAATTACATTTTATGAAAATGTTACTACCCACCCCTGAACAAGCTAATATTCATAGATATTTTGCTATATAAATACCAATAGAACCAGCCAGCTTTAAATACTACCCCAAATAATGTTATACTCATAAGCATCCAGCATTATTAAACATCACGATTTTACTATGACAATTATAGGTATCTACTCAAGCGTATATCTGCCTGAAGTAAACCGACGTGCAAGTCCAGCCTGATCACCACGAATGCTAGAATGAAGAGAAGTCCAAAACACGCTACAATTTTGTGGCACCCTGATGTTCCAACGGAGAAAGCTAATAATGCTCTTATTGGCCAGTACTGTACTATTAGATGACCACTCATATGTTGGACACCTGGATTGCCGTACTTGACCTAACAAGCATAGCTCTACACCTGCTTGTTTTGTGAGTCGAATACAGTGGCAGATGATCAAGACAAAAAGAACCCGGCCTACGTGACGAATTCAACGAAACCTTCCCACCTGAAGTTTGCGAAAGACGTAATTACTAAGGAGAACTCACACCTTCCTACCCTACAACTAGACCTATATAACGAGGGACCACAGACAATATCGAAGACTATTACTTTGGCCACTTCCACGAGAAGTCCTGTTCAGGACTAGGATATTATCAAGCCAGTATGGCTTATAATATCTTTGTTTAAATCTATAAGATACAAATTGCTGCAATGGGTTTGACCTTATTAAAACATTTTGGTTTATCTTTTTATGTAAATCTGTCAGTGTAGGAATTGGTAATGATTTGCTAAAAACTTTAATTCTAAACGTAAACTGTTATGGGGCACTTAATGCTTCCTGTTGCCACTTGGACACTAGTATCTTTGTGTTTTCTTGGTTTAAAGATATAGCTCCATTATTTTGGTTCTTTTTTATGTCTTGCAATATTTAGGTTAAATATTACAATGCTTTTGTGGCTATCAGTTATTTAAATTCTTTAAATTAATACTGTTTCTTTTGTTGTTTATTTTGAAGATTTTTTGCTTCGAAGTTAATAATAAAGTAACTTATTTATTTATATTAATACTGTTCTGACTTTAATATTCACAGATTCATTTAGGCAAATTTACAAGTTCTGTAACGTAACTTTTTCTATTTTAATATTAAATATCTAAATGTGGAAATTTTGTTCAATTCTTTAAAAGTGACGAGGGTAATTTGTCCCGCGAAGGTTTGAGTTTAGTTGGGAAGTCAAACCTTTGTGCTTTAGCGTAAACATCTGGTGCAATATTTAAATTTATTCCATAAATGCAAAACCGGTTTAGTCTATTCACTGGTGTGAATCTGACTCGTTGTAAACCATTTGAAAGAGGCTCATATAACTCTTTGCAATTTTTGTAATATTTAGTAATTTAAACTTTTGATCCTTTGATATTATTTGATCTTAATTCACTTTGGTAAATAAGAAGCTTGTATATCATTTAAAAGAGTTATTTGAATAATGGACACTATTTTGTTTATTTCATTGATCTTTTTTAGACAAGGTTATCTATACTAATATTATAAATGGAAAGTTTAGTTTTTTTGTTTGTAACGGATAAACTCAAAAACTATTGGAGCGATTTTAAATATTCTTTCACCAATATAAAGCTACATTATCAGCGAGTAACATAGGCTTTATTTATTTTGATTATTTAATTTATTCCTAATAAAAATGTCGATAGTCCCTCATATTTTATGGTAGAGTCTATGATGAATCTTCAATATGTTTGTTGAAAATAATAATGCGGGGTGAGAGGGGGAAGGGGGAAGGGTCTAGTATTATAATATTATATAAACTTTTGAAAACAAACGGCACATATAATAAATTGCTAAGTTTTCTTGGTTTTTCAACACACTTCAGTAATACTCGTAAGGCAATGCAACTTGTTGTATTAACACTGTTTGTTACTTTGAATAAAATCCAAATATTTCATTAACCTGCAAATGTTATACTTTTTCATATTATTATTTCCTTTAGTTATCACCCAACTTTTTTTTGTTTTGTCTATTTTGGCCGTAACTAAATAAAGTGAGAGTGGGGTGGTACATTTGGAGATTATTTAACGTGATAATATATCATGATTTATGGTTATAGAGAACTGATTAATTTAATGTTATCTTATTTACAACATCATATTTTATACAACCTAAAATATTTCAAAATATAAATAGTATAGCGTAGTTTACAAATAATTTATTATTTATTGCTTCCCTATGCTTTAATACACTAGAAAATGTTCTAATTTGTGTGACGTGCACTTTATTTATTATTTTTACTTAAAATATAAATACGAATAATTGTTTAGTTCAAGGAAAAGGGTATTAAAAGTAGTTAATAAAGACAATGCACCACCTACGATATCCAACCGGGCTTTGAGACATTTCCTCCTTGTCAATGGTGGCCTAGTGGAATGAGTTCCCATTGTCCTAGGGTACTGGATCCACAATTATATTGTTTAAAGAATGAATAGTTTTAACACTTGTAAGGTTGTTTTTATCTGTTTATAAACTAATATAAATTATCTAACAGAAATTATTTAAAAAAATGGTCTTGATATGCATATTTAATTATTTAAACATTAAATTATACAAAATTATTTAAATTTGTAGTTCCTGCACTGGTGGACAGTTAACAAAGTTGTTAGTATTGTCTTTTCTGTTTTGTTGATTGTGATGAGGGTTGGGATTTAAACATTTTTCCGGGTTAAGTTATTTTCCCCTAAGATTTAATATCTCACATCCTCCATTTTTATAATTTTTGATGTTTAACAATATATTTTAATTAAATATACTGTATGTTTTAAAATGCTTTTCAATTAGAAAAATATATTTTATTATTAATAATTTATCCATATATAAAATCATTTTACATATTTTAAAATAAGATTATTTTAAGAAACAAGTTCTAATTATTACAATAGCCTTAATTAATTATATATTGGTTAGTAGATAACTAAATAATATTTTATTTAGATTATTTAATTAAAATAAGTTTCAATGTAAAATCTAATTTAATGAATTTAAGAATTATAATTATATATAAATATATAATCAATTTTTATTAATGTGTAAATAACTTATTTTTGGTTTTATTTCTTACTAATCATTTTATTCAGTGAGAGGAGAGTACCAAGACATCCACTCCTTTATCAAGAACGTAGTCAAGGGGGGGTTATGGGGGTTAAACAATACCGAAATTATGGTACAAACACAAATCAGGAGGCAGTGTTACCATAAAAAGCACTTAGATAACTTCAAGTGGTGTTTAGTATCTATAATGTTTCCTGGCCTTTGGTGGTTAAGGGGTTATGTTACCATAAAAATAACACTTCAGATAGCTTTTAGAACGTTTTATCATTTAGAATTGATTATAACCTCTGGCAATAGAGGGATGTGCCCACCAACCACGCCCCCCCCCCCTGAAATTATTGGTTGGCTACGGCCCTTTCTTTCATATTGAGTTTCTTACAAATGAACACTCGGTATGCCAAATATAAATACCCAACATAGTTTTTCATGGTAAAATTAGTAACTTGTTTACATATTATTAGAATAATTTTATAGCGGTTAATAATCCATATAGATAATGACACTACAATGGAGATTAGGAAAGGAATACTGTCAGATAATTTATGCTATCACTCTGTCAGTGAATTGTTGACATCTCACCTGATTTCAAGAAATATATAACTCAGAATAAAAAAAAAGCAATAATGCTACCGGTTGTTCTCTGTCGGTGTGAAACGTGGTTTCTTACCTTATTTGACGAATATAAATTGAATACGTTAAAAACATGATTCTTACAAAGATATCTGGTCCCAAAGGGGATGAGACTAATGGGAGAGGTAGGAGGTTACATAATTACGAATTATATACCCTTTACTCATCACAAGACATTGTTAGAATAGTCAAGTCTCATAGGTTACGGTGGGCAGGACATGCACGCTCTGTTCATGGGGGAATTTATAACCTTGTTTAGGGTATTAACTAAAAAAAAACCAATAGGAAAATACCATTGGGAAGACCTAGACGCAGTTGGAAGAATAACTTTAGAATGGACCTGAAAGTTATAGGTTGTAATGAGGTGGACTGGGTGGAAATAGCTCAAGATATTGATATTGTGTAATGAGGGGGACTGGATATAACAAGCTCAAGATAAGGATATGGTGGAATAAGGTGGACTGGGTAGAGCTGGCTGAAGATATAGATAGGTAGCGTACTTTAGTAAGCGGGGCAATTAACTTTCGACTTCCTAATCCCACAGAGTGATTAAATTATATGTTCCTCCATCCCTGTCCCATTAGTCTAAAATATTATTAATGTTTTAAGACTTGAAATACACCATAAAAAAACTCCTTAGACGTTATTTTTGTTGATAGTTAGATCAATAGACGAACGTAATTTAGTATAGAATAATGCAAGATGTACAAAAACAGTATTGGAAAGAAAGAAAAAAAAAGGGGGGGAGTGTCTTGGGGGGAAATCGTTTATTTAGTGGTGCTAGGGGGGGTTTGAAGTGACTACCCTCAAGGGAGTATTAGGGAAGTGTTAGCGAGGGTGAACACTAAGAGGGTGATAGTGCGAATTACTTTGAAGGAAGAGAGAAAAAAAAAGTGCTTGGAGGAGTTTGAGTAGAGGAGAAGTTTCTAGCACCCATTCGGTTTCATTTGGTCGTTTCAACCCCTCTCTTTTCACCCTTAGATACGTTTCAGTATGGTTGTGATAGCTAGAGTTCTTCCCTTAGTGCCCCTAGGCACCTATTGCGTCTCCCCCGTTTATGGCTTCGCTGTGGTGATTATTGGCTATTCAAAAAAAGAACGATAAAATATAGAGAGCCGGGTGTGATTCTTTTATAAAGCTATATTGTTAAATAAGATATATGCGTTTCTCCACCAAAGTAGTTGATTATCTACCAGATAGTTAATTTTTAAGTATTTTTGTTTTCTCTTATCACCTCGGAGAGAAAGTATTTTGATCGTCAAAAAAAAATTAACTCGAGATTTTGATGAATATTGACCCATTAGAACCAAATTAATTGATTTCACAATTCCGTATGTATGTCTGTCTGTCTGTCTGTAGCTCGGGTTTGAGCTGAAGCTATTTTACCCATTGGTCCTAAACTTAGTATCTGGGTTTTCAATAAGGCCCCCCAAGAAGTTTTGTAATAATACATCTAACCCTATATTTAAGGGTAGTTTACTAAAGGGCACATCTTGTGAATGTGGGGAATGCCAGGCCTCCAGCGTGGTTCGGATTCCACGTTAAACTGTAGGTCCTTCATTTCATCTCACAATATACTCCATTCACGGTAGGAATTACTCTCTGAAAGGTCTTTCTTCCTACCAATATCCTACTATATAGTAGATTTCTGGTAGGGAAAAAGACCTTTCAGAAATAAATTCCTACCGTGAACAGACTTTAAGTGCGTTAACCCGAACGGGTAGTAAGACGTGGTGCTAATAATAATAATAATAATAATAATAATAATAATAATACTAAAGGGCAAAAAGAATAATCAGTGTTCTTGAAGTTCGTATGCAACGTTTCGATTGAATTTTACATATAGACACCGTTCCTCAATATAAACAAGATGGCAACTCTTTTTTTCTCGTGAAAATTACTTTGAGGTTATTTTAAATAAGATACATTTTCCAATTTTGATCATTTCTACGAAACTATTTGAGATAAGGAATAACATCATTTTAAATTTTTAGTGCTAATAAAATTACACATCATTTATTTGAAATTTATTATTATATATAATATAATTTCTAAATTATTATCAACCTATAGACTTTCTAATTCAGGTCTTTGAAAATAAATTAGATTTTTATGCTCTTTGGTATACAAAGATGGTTCTCTTTTATAAATTCTTCTGTTATAGTGTTCCTAGTTCATAATGCGATAGAGTATGTAGGTAAAAGTGTATCTCATTTCATTTATGATATTTGGTGTAGTGTGTCTACAACAATGTCTAGACCTATTATTTTATTTCACAAATCTTATGAGTATTTAGTAAATATATATTTTAATATAAGAGTGAAAGAATGTCTTTGTGGTGAACCAACAACCATCATCACTGTACTCTAAAGCCATATGGCTGACTCACTCACTGACATGAATATTTACCCCCTTCCATATGAGCTAGAAACTTGAAATTTGGCAAACTTATAGCTTCTAGCATGTAACCGACGTGAACATTCCATAAAATTTAACCATTTTAATGTTTTACCTCCCTAAAAGTAATTCAAATTGAAGGAGAATCTTTAAAGTAGGTGCGGACTTTTCTTTGAAGGCCTCTTGTGGCTAAACGGTAAGACTTATCAAAAAACGGATTGCAATAAAGATATATTTTTTTATTTTAGGTAAATTTTGCTTATTTTACAAACATTTCTTTAATTTTCTGACAAACTTATGGGACAGTTAGAGTCATAGAATTATAAAAATAAATCTACGTTCAAAACAACGCTGGAATTACATAAAATTATTCTCAGCCGGGGTTTAGGGGCGGAGCCCACAACGAGCAGGGAAAATTTATTTTATATAGTGCCTCGTTGTGGTGGATAAATAATTAACTTTGTCAATATTTTAAACATCTGTGACTTATCCTTATGTATTTTCACAAAATCTATAATATTTTTCAAAATTAAGGATAATTAGGTCAGATCCCGTGCAAGTATTCTTTAATCAGTTGCTGCTGTTTAGTATAATGTCCTCAAAATTAAAAAAAAAATTAATATCTGAGATACGGGAGTTTACTGGTGACATGCAGGAATGTTGTGAATACGCAACGGTGCCGGTTGTGATATCAAACGTCTGGTTCGTTGCCAACGTATGTTTCCAATGTCTATTTCTTTCACGTTTCTTTCGTCTGCTGTAGTTGTTAATCACGATCGAAATCTATTTAAACATAAATATACGAACTGAAGGAAGGAGCTCAAGGAAGAAAAGTATTTTTCCAAAAAAATGTAAATAATTTTTTTAAATAATTTTGTTTGTAATGTGCTTTTACTCTTTAAAATACGTCCTTATAATTGAAACATATATTTTATGATCGATAGGTATTTTATATTTTAGGTTACAAAGTTTTAGGTAATAAGGTTTTTGTAGCTATCTATTACCATTTTGTTGTTTTTTCTAATAACATGATACATTTTTGTACCAGTTTAACATTATTGAAATTTCCGTTGTTTTTTACGTAAAGTTTTAAAAATTAAAATACTATTCAAATATTTAATTAATAATACTGCTTCAATAATAATATTATATATTTAAGTATGTGTTTTTGATTATTATTTAGAACACTAAGGATGCTGCAAAAATGCAACGGCGCCAGTCTTCATGATATTTTTATCTCCAGTCCCCGGGGGTAAAGGAAAAAATAGGTTGTTTGGAAACTCATAACCCACACTGCACACACAGCTTGTTTGAACCAAAAGTAAAACAAAATACGTATTCACTTATGTTCGGAAACTTATGCTAGTACCATTAATTTGCGTAAAATATTTAGGCGTGTAGCGGATCTTACGAATTGTGTTTACGAAACTTTTTGCACCCACAACCGGACGGCGCATGCGTAGTTATTATTTCGCCGTGGTAAAAGTTTTATATCTAGCCTGTCTAATAGAAATTGATTCCGGAGATGGAGTAAGTGGTTATGATTCTTAAAAAACAGCTATTATCAACGGAAATGTTTGGGACCAAGATTTAAACACTATCGGTCACTAAGTACCAGGGGTTACACTAAGGACAATAATTATTATAGTATAGTCTCAAGATTTGATAAATTTCCTAATATACGAATAGAGAACCATTCAGGGTAAACGGAGATTCTCTTATTTTTCTTAAACAGCTACGTCATTTTTAACAGGGTTAAAATAGATATTTTTAGGATAGTTGAATAATGATATAGTTTCTATAAATTTTTTTTAGCACCACGTCATACGATCCATTCAGGCTACACGCTTATGTGATAGTTACGCAATGGTTTTAGTGATTAAGAAGGCTGTATTTAGAGGAAGTTTACCCTCATTTGCGTGAAGGAAGGGTGGGAAACAAGTTTGGAACCACTTGGTGCACCCGAACGATATATGAACCTTGAACTCTACGTCATCGGCAGTCCAGTCTACTGCGAGAGTAGTGTCTTAGACCACACGACCACCGATGTTTTGATTCCTCTGATATCTATAATAATAATAATAATAATAAGCACTACGTCTTACTACCTTTTAGGATTATACGCTTAAGTACTATTTAGGCTAATTGGTTAGGAATCGGAAAGGTTGAATATTGATGATGTGACCCGCATTTGCGTGGAGGGAGAGTGGAAAACCATTTAGGAAAAACCCCTCCCTGTTCACCCGAGTGGGATTCGAACCTTGATCTCCCCGTCTTTGGCTAGATCAACATGAAACCAGCACGTTATCTTACTACGCTACCGAGACGGGTAGAACTTTATATTATTATTATTATTAGCACCACGTCTTACTATCCGTTCGGGTTATACGCACCTACGCTAATGTGTAATGGTAGGATGATTGTGAGATGAAATGGAGGACCTACAGTTTAACGTGGAATCCGAACCACGGCGGAGACCTGGCATTCCTCACACTCACAAGATGTCTTGTCAGAGGTGAAGGAAGGGTTTGGTAATCAGATATATCTTTGCCGGGACCGAGGATTGAACCCCGGCCACCAAGCATAGAAGTCTGACACCTTCCCCTAGACCGCCAGGTCAACGATCTCTATATATAAAAAAAAGCAAAGTAAGATAATCTTTGCTTTTAAATAAGCGGTGCCTGTAGATTCCCACATAATGACAAGGATAACTGTATATATAAATTTACATATATGCATGGGACGTTATTTCATACATCCCTAGTCCCAGGTCCACCACAGGAAGACACTCCACAGATCTTAATAACTAAGCTAATACAAAGGAACAAACTAACGTATGAACAAACAAACAGCATATAATTTGTGAGGCACCAGCAATACTATAGAAATAAACAGATCAGCAAAAAGAAATCTAAAAAAAAACATCAAGTCGACCCCTAAAAGATATCCCACTGTGGTCAAACATCTGCTAAGACATTTAAAGCTAATATATATTAACTTCATATGTTATTAGTTGGCAAAGGAGTTAGGGGAAGTTAGCGTGTGTATAGTATGATTTTGGTAGGAAGAACAGTAGAAGTTAGTTACTAAAGTTTCTAAAATAATTTTAATATATTCATACATAAAGTCATGTCATCTTCAGATGTTACTCTTGATAAATATTATCAATACCTATCAAATAACACAAATTATATAAGAATATATTAGCAATGTTGACCGCAAAGAAATATGTTTTGATTTTTCTCTACTGTTCTTCCAACCAAAATCAGGGTATATATACGTAAATGCATGAAGGGTTAGATGGCTGGTACTGATCCATACAATTTAACATATTACTGGTTGTAATTAAATATTTAAAAAAATAACACCCCGATCATCTCTTAACCATTATTTGGTGAATTCAAATAATGAAAATTATTAAAATTCCCATATCTTATTTAAGTTTTTTCATGTATAATTATATGAATAAAATCTAAATTGGGGAATAAATTAATTATAAGTTGGCTTGGGTAATGAACAATGTCAACATTTCTACCATAATATTTGAATTATATCAAAAGCTACGCATGGCATGATTATATTCTTGGCCAACTCTATTAGAGTGGCCGGTGACCTGTTGGTCTAGAGGTAAGGTGTCGGACTTCTGTGCTGGGATTCAGGGTTCAATCCTCGGTCCTGGCACAGATTTATCTGATTACCAAACCCTTCCTTCACCTCTGACAAGACGTGTACTAATCACAACTTGTGAATGTGGGGAGTGCCAGGCCTCTACCGTGGTTCGGATTCCATGTTAAACTGTAGGTCCTCCATTTCATCTCCCAATCACCCTACTACCATTACACATTAGCGTATGTGCATATAACCTGAACGGGTAGTAAGACATGGTGTTAATATTAATAATCTATTGGGGTGAAAACATACCTGTTAATTGAATAATATGATATGTTTAAACTACGATTACGAATGAACAGCAAAAACGAGTTTCTATCTATCCTACATTTACGATGTCCAATTTAATGGTTATTGAATTTGAATCGATTAATAAAAATGAACGATCCCACGCGTCCGTAAACCCTCGACAGGGTCTAAAACAAGGGCTCGTTAATGTTATTAGTCGCATAGTCTCCCCACCCCCCTCCCCCACACATATGTGTCAGGGGAAAGGTGTTTCACTAATTCCACTGCACTCCACTTGTTGACCAAAGTAGCTTCCGCGCTCTCCCATATTGTCTGTGGCCTTGTTTCCCAGAAGTCCATTAGGCAGCAAGCTGGAAAAGGGAGGAGTGGAGGGGATGAAAGAGAGTAAGGGAGAAAGGAAATCATTCACCTGTACTACCGGCGTGGTCACCCTGTCGGATAACATTTGCGCAACGCCATGCTTTATGAAACGACATTGCTCGCTTCACACGTGGGAAGGTTGAATAAAGGTGACTTTAGAAATAAAATGGTGCTCCTGCATCTAGATTGCCAATTACAATCATTGTTGAAGTTCTGGGGTTGTAGATTTATACAGAGGACACTGAGGAAAGTCTAGATCTGTCAGTTGTCATAAATTAACTCTTCCCCAAGTGATGAACTGTCTTAAATGTAGAGTTCTTCTTTCATGACAATGGTCACTACAATTTTTTTTTTTAAATACTTCAAGAATGAATTTACATATTCACCTTATTTCGATGAATAAAATATATATCATTAATGTTTTACAGATACTTACAGGACCATCGTGAAAGAAAAAAATTACCCAAATCTGAGTGACACTTTTAAATATTAAGTTATTGTAAAATAATTTTGTTTTCTTTACCAGTAAAGCTTAAACTTGTTGAGAAATGTAACCAAATCGACTGAAATATAGCTTTTTTCTACTGAAGATATATATATATATATATATATATAGAGAGAGAGAGAGAGAGAGAGAGAGAGAGATAGATAGAAGGAGATAAATAAGTAAGAGATAAATCCTGTTACTCCTGTGTCAGTCCTATTTTGTGATGGGAGGCTCTAAGAGCCTAAACTCGTTTCACGATTAACAAAAATGTATCTTCCAAAAAAGTTTTAAAATATGCTGTATATTTTAACGTTGAAATTTATTGTGAGCTTTGATGTCATTGTTATACAATATCTTTAGATAGCTTATCTATATGATGCGTCCGACACTTCGCAGAACGGTAATATGACCAAAACTCTCCCTTGGCAAGAGTTGCTGACAGCAGATTCGAACAGTGTGTGTTACAAAGTAATTTTGGTCCCTGAAATTTCAGAAAAAAATTCCATTTTCGATCTCACCAAATAGTTGATTTTCCTTATGGTTTGAGATAATTTTAAATACCCTTGTATTAGTTTTGTTTTAGTATTTCCTTATTATCTGATGGTCAGGAAGACTAAAAAAACTAGATAGAACGTTGTTTACACACAAGGACATTCATAAATGTATTTGGATGTCACCAGACAACAACATAAGAAACCAACTAGACCATGTACTAATATATAATAAGCTAAAAAAAAAAGATGTATCAAAGATGTAAGAATGATGACAAATGCAGACACGAGATCATAACCTTACCTAGTCGCTGCGAAATTCAAGCCAACAATATAAAAAGGCAACTTGGAAGTTAACAGTAAAACGATCAACATAGTCATAAGCCTACTGGAAAACAAATATAAATGGTAAGAATTTAGAATAAAAATAGATAACAGATTTCAACTATTAAACACAGTGGCTGACCAATAAGAAACAACAAACCCAATATGGATGGATATGAAGGAAGTGTTAATGCAAACATCTAACACAGTGCAGAAAAGTAAACCAACTCTAAGAAAGAAGGGTTTGTTCAATGAAAAGTGTGGAAAAATTGTATCGGTTGTAAAGAATGTCAAACATACAGTACATTCAAATAATAACAATGAGAATAGAGAAATTATGATAGAACTAACAGGGTAGCAAAATGGATGATTAAAAAAGAGAATAGAAAACAAATTTAATAGTAACTAAAAAATCTAAAGATGATACCAATCAAAATCTCACAAAACAATTTCATAGCATGGTTAAGTATTTAAAAAAAAGGATACACATCAATAACTAGAATAATGAAAGATAAGATAAGGAATTTCATCACCAATGAAACCGATAAACTCAAAATTAATTGGAAACAGCACATTAGCATCTTGCTGAATAACCCAACCAAAAATAAGGACAACAACAAACCAAATAATTTTCCAGTATGCTTAACCAATGGTGAAGAAACCTACTATACATGAAATAAAAAAGGCTAGAAAACTATTTCAAAAGGGCAAGGCAACAGTAATAGACAGTATTCAGGAAAATTTCTGAAAGCAGAAGGAGAGTTGGGTGACACAACATATCCATAGGCCAATAACCCGTATATGGGCAAATGGAGAAATCATAGAAGAATGGACTGAAGCAATCGCAATCATATGACCGGTCTAGAAAAAGGGGGACAAAATGCAAACTCAGAACTATAGGTGAATATCACTACTGTCCACAACATATAAAATACTATAAAAAATACTGTTTAACAACCTGAGCCCATATGTAAATTAAATAATATAAGAAGTAAAGGCCGGCTTCAGGAGTAATAAATCAACAATAGACCTCATAAAATTTTATTTTGAGATGGAATTTAGTAAGGAACTGGGACCACAATAGACACGCATACGGTTTCTTCATAAATTTTTTTAATAAATCAGATGGCAAAATCAACAAGAAGAGAATGTGGTAGACAATGGAGGAATATGGAATACCAAATAAAGTAATCAGGTTAACTCAGATGTGTGTGTATAATTCAACGTGTAGAGTGAGATTAGGAAGAGGACATCAGAGTCACTCCAATATTAGTCAGGAGTTAGACAAGGAGGCATAATAATATCACCAACACGGTTCAACATAGCACTTAACAAAACTTTAAACAAAATATCAAATTAAAGCACAGAGTCGATTAAGGAAAAAAAAGTTAACATTCTAACTTTTGATAATGATATTGTACTAATTTGTAAAACCAAACAAAATTTAAAGGAAATGGTAGCAGACGTAAAGGAAGAAATTGGTAAATGTGAGCTTACATTTAACAAAAAAACAAAACTCAATCTATAACAGTTGCAATACAAAGAAACAATAAACAGCACAGCCAAATAAATAACCTCAGGTTTGAAAGAGACAATTGTGTCAGCTTCCTAGGAGTGAACATCAACCAACATAAAGATCTAGGACCAGAAATATTAACATGCATACAAACAGCCACATATATTTACATGTGCTTCATCCAAGGATCAGATAAAATCTCTTATCATCAGACTAATCGCAGATCCCTAGACAGTAACAGATAAAACAGCAAGGAAACTAATAAAATTTGAATATAAGTGGCTTAGGAGGATACTTGGAACAATCAAAAGAAGGAATAAGGAGAAGTAAGTATAGAGAGATCATATTATGCTAAACAGTACCTGACTTAATTATTTGGAGCAGAAGACTAGTTTTGTTCGGTCATCTTAAAAGAAGAGGAGATAGCTTCATAAAGGATATAAGTGAAGGAATACCTGGTGGTAAGCGACAATTGGCAGACCAAGCAATAAATGGAGATATAATGTAAGGAAGGAATAGTTTATATGTGGAAGAGGCAAAGATGAGTAACAAGCAGGGGTGGAAGGCAGTTGTGCATGAGGTTAAGGACAAAATACGGTTTGAATGGCCGTGGAAGAATAATAAAAAAAAAGCTTTCATTATGCTTTGATTTACTAATTTATATTTTTTCTTATTACTTGTAAATTGTCAAAGTAGAATAAATTCATATTATCCAAATTATCTTACGTTATTTTTACAAGTAATATATTGTTTTGTATTTTTTCTTGTTTAAAAAAAGTAAAATAACTATACCAGAGAATATGAAGTTTTTGAAATAATGTAGGTGTGTAAGATTTGACCTTGAGTTACTTTTAAAGTTGTCAGTACCATGAAAGATTGTCAAGTTTTAAAAACGGACCTCATCAAAAATACTTGGGGACCCTTGTCCTCGAATATATGTAAACACCAACGAAGATCTAGATTAGGTTAAAGTATAAAAAAGTTCTAACTTTGAAATAGCTCAGTTTAGATGTAATCAATTCGAAACATAGCTAAAAATAGTTCAATGCTATAAATATATTAAAATAAATTGAGATCAACACGACAGTTTAGAAAAATAAATAAAAAAATAACTGGGGTGTTTCACGCCTGTGCTATACATGACACGCGTTTAAGCCCTGAGACGTCTTTTAACCGTTTCTTTACGCGTCGAGCCATTGCCGTTTGATAAATGTCTCGTGTATCCGCACCTTTTTACATCGTATTTAAAATCAAATGAGCCTCACGTGTGATATGTTGGCATATATATGTTTTTTAAAATGAAGTGGCATAAAAGAATCTCCTACATAATATAGCCAGAAACAAAATGAAATATACTTTTTTTTAAACACTTATTTACTTTTTAAGTAAAAACTAAAGTGTACATAGCGGCTTTGTCTATTAAATGTGTTTTACAATCGTGCAATATTTCTTCTTATATTTTTAAAGTTATGGGGCGTTTACGTCTTTCACATATGTTTAAGCTTGTTTATTAATAATGAGAGTCTTTAATTTAACATAGCCTGATATAGACTTAAAGTCCCTTTTACCTGCAACTATGAAGGATATTAGAGGAACTTTTGCACTTGAACAAGTAAAGATAATGGTTTAGGGCTTTATATGTTTTTTAAATTATTTGGTTATATATTGTCAAAAATATGTTAAGTGATCTGGGGTTTGTCCTTTATTTTTATTTCTAGTAAATATTCATGGTTACTACACTCATATCCATCGTCTGGTTTGAGCTGTATTACCTACATAATTACACATGAAGACTCCAGGTTACCTTAGTACAATGATACACATAGCCCTGCTTTTATGGTGAATAAAAAAGCCCAATTTCGTTTTTAAGTTTCCCAAAAGCGGTGAGTAAGCGGTGAATTAAGAAAATCCTATTTTTGCGACGAAATTATCGAATTAAGACAAAAGCGTTAAAAAAGTGTTTTTTACCTAACTTTCGTGATTAAGGTGACTTTGTTGGGTTAAAACTAGACTTCCAGAACATGTTTGAAACAGGTAAACTAAACATATTGAAGTGAATACCAAAAATTACATTTTGTTTGGACAAAACGGTAAAAAACACTAGTCCGCAAAAAAATGTGCTGTCAACGTATTTAAAAAGTAAGATTTAGCGGCAGCTGGTTCAGGAAAAGTATGTACAAGTCACAAAGACAAAATATTACACAAAAATCATCTTGTTACTTCACAAAAATTGTGACTATATTTTTAAATCTCAATTTAGGCTAGAAAAATACAAAATAACTACTCAACATCACCAAACTGCAACATGCAGCTGGTAACAATATTATCCACTTTCATTGTGGTTCTGTGGTCTGTTACTACTAAACTATACCTAGAAAAATATCGTTCTGAATCTGCATTTGAAATCGGCAGCCACAACGCTTGCAAACACTTTGTTGCGAAGTCACTGAACATACTGTCTGTCTTCAGCCCTAGCAGCACATTCTCAATTTTTAAACTTTCGATGCCATCACTCTCTTCCATCAAAACTTTCAATTTTTATTTTTAATATCCCAAAATATTAGCGCGAATGCCGAAAATCGTGACTAAATCGCGATTATTGCGGACATCATTTAAAATCGCGAATATCGCGCTAAATCGCCGATTTCGCGAATTATCGCGACAATTCTGAGCATATATTTGCAATCAGGGTAACCTGAAATGTGAACATCTGAAAGAAAAAATGCCATATCTAACATTCGCGAATTATCGCGAACTCCACAAACGCAGGGCTCTGATGATACATGTGTTTCAAGATGTAATACACGTAAGTGATACGTAATATTAGGGTTAGTGAGAGCTATTTAATACTAGTAGATATTGCCGTTGAACTTGAAGTCATATTTAAAGTAGAAACCTTGTGTTCTGAAAGCTATTTTTCCCATTGTTGTTTACGTTTAGCTTTCTATTTAATTACTGGTACATCTCCCTTTAAATATAGCCTGCTACCCCTTTAATTGGTATAAATATTTTGATATTATGAATGATAAGTATAAGTAAGCCATGTAGGAATAACTTTATTATAAGTATTCATATCATACCTCACGTCTCATTATCGTAAGCTAAATCTCTTTAATAAATTATTTGTAATGAGAAATACACATTTACAGTTTGAGCCTGATGTTATTTCGACACCATAGACCTCCTGGACCCTGATATATCAATAAATCCTTTTAAAAAAATTATTTATATATATTGCACTTTCCAACAAAGTTAAATTTTTACTCTCCTTTATTGTTGTTTACAATTACATATTTTTGGATTTTCAAGTGTCTATTTCTAACATTATTTTGTTTAAATCTTAATAAAATAAAAACCTCATATATGGATTAAGTTTGAACTTTATCATACTTAGTATTTACACAACTCTTTTCTATAAGATTATAAATTACAAATTCCCAATCAAAAATAAACATGTGTCATTAATATATATTTATTAAATATAGTGTATTTTGTTGTACTAAATTATTAAATTCTAATTTTAAACTAATTTTACAGAATGTTTTTTAATGTACAGTAATTACAGTACTTGAATGATTATGTTCCAATTCCAAACATACGCCAGAGCTAGGTAAAACATGGGTGCATTGAGCCCCACCCTCTCCATCATTTCCTGCTGAGGTAGGGGGTGAGGGTAGAGAATAGTGTGAGATTCTTAAGGTGCGGCAGAAAGGAGCGCGAGTAATTTTACAATTTTTAAAGCATTACATTTTATTGGGAAAAATAAATCAAATATTGTTTCAGTAGTAACGTAGAGTTTAGTTTTCTGCACATGCTAATATCAACAGATCTTGAATATATGTTGAGGGTGTCCTGAAATTTTGTCAAAACTTTTTCTCTTTATTTAAAAGGTTTTGACCAAGTTCCAGGACATTCTTGACAGATATTCAAGAGTTTTTGATATTAGTATGTGCAGAAAACTAAACTCTACATTGCTACTGGAGAAATATTTGATTTATTTTGGGCAATAAAATGTAATGCTACAAAAACTATAAAATTACTCGCGCTCCCTTCTGCCGCACCTTAAGAAAAGTAGTGCAGATTTACAATCATGTTACTCACGTACGCATTATTTTGAAAAATCTTGATTAGTCTCATCATGTAATTCCGTAATATAGTATTTATTAATATCCACACATGAGTCCTACGAGTTCCTAATATATTGTTTTGTAGTTATTTAACAGAAAAGTGAATAAGTGTAAACTATTTCTAAAGAAATCTTAATTCAAACATGTTCAGAAACTTTGATGAATCAAAGACTCTTTTGAAACAAGTAATTAAAAAATTAGTAATATATCAGTCTGAAATAGTGATGACTGCATTTATGATCATAGAATTTAAATTTTTTGTTTGGTTACCAAATAACACATGTAAGAAACAAAAAGTTTTTATTTACTTTGTTTTTTAGTTTTCTTCGAACTTTTATTAACTTATTACCCGCCTCGGTGGCGTAGTTGGCCAACGCGCTTGTCGTGTTGAGCTCGACGGCTGAGGACGGGGAGATCGAGGTTCGAATCTCGGTCGGGTGAACTGGGGGTGGTTTTTCCTAAATGGTTTTCCACTCTCCCTAACACGCAAATGCGGGTTCACTTCCTCTAATTCAACCTTCCCAATTCCTAATCCACTAACGTAATTAGAAATTAAAACGTATAACCCGAACGGGTAGTAAGACGTGGTGCTAAATATTATTATTATTAATTTATTTATATATATTATTGAATATATTAGTTCTTATATATACAAATTATATATGAAACCCTTCCTTCACCTCTGACAATACATCTTGTGAATGTGGGGAATGCCAGGCCTCCACCGTGGTTCGGATCCCACGTTAGACTGATAGGTCCTTCATTTCATCTCACAATCACACTACAATTACACATTAGGCAAAGTGCGTATAACCCGAACGGGTAGTAAGATGCGGTGCTAATAATAATAATAATAATAATAATATAAATTATACTTATATATTATACACAAATAACCTATAGAGTGGTGTTTCAGTGATGGTGGGGCTAAGTGATATATGCGTGTTTTGTTTAATTGCATAATATTATTTTACCTTCCGCGTTCCCTCAACACATCTTCCAGTCAAAAAACATTCAGATACTTATGCAATTTCAGTTATTTTTGTTGTATGAAAAGAGGGATGATGCTTATTGATCTTCTAAATTTAACAGACTACTCTTTCATGACCACCCAGTGAAAATAGCTATGACGTCACGCTTCCAACATACCAAACTAGCAAAGTAAAAACTATACAATTTTTAGGTAAAAATCACAATTGTGTCCGAGCTTCGAAATCTTGACGTTGAACCTTCATACCTGCCTCAGTGGCCACATGGTCTAAGGTGCTATTCTCGCAGTAGACTAGACTGCTGATGACGGGGAGATCGAGGTTCAAATCTCGGTCGGATATACTGAAGGGGGTTTTACAAAAATTCATCCATAATACGTTCACGCAAATGTAGGTATTCTTCCTCTAAATATAGCCTTCCTAATCCCTTATCCCTAAACTTATTAACGTTATTAATACATAGGTGTATAACCCGTACTGGTAGTAATACGTGCTACTAAAAAATCACCTTCATATTGAATTATATTTTGTTAATATATTTAAAGTTTGTAACGCCATTTATTGTTGGTTACTGTTGTTTTGTAGCTTAAGTTGAAAATTCTCAAGTAATGTGAAAGATTTTTTGTTGTTGTTAATGTGTCATAATACAGGGCTGATACTTTCGTTTATTGTAAAGCCATATTTTTAACAAGAAAAAAAAAAGTACGCTCCTGTGGAATTAATTTCTTCATTTGAGTATTTCAAAACCCTTTGTTGTGTCTATTTTCGAGGGGTATTTTTAATTCTAGTAAAGTGGTGGCATTGATAAAAGGTAAATACTGGCTTTGCACGTTTAAGGGAGATTATAATATTCTCCATCTGAAGACATATACTCGCTGACCCATTTTTAAACATGGTGACATATCACGTCCTTCCAATTAACTAGATTGCCTACACAAGAAGAGGCGTTAAATTTTTGTTTTGTTTATTCTACGAAAAAACACTATAAACACTTTAAGATGATTAACGAAGCTTGAAAATATCAAGCTCTTTCTCCTTATAGTCTACAAACATTTTAGGAAGTTGTTTATATGAATATTAATAAGGTGATATATATTTCTATTGTTTTTAAATTACAATATTTCAAGGTAGAATTATTAGTGATGTACTTTATTTTAATATACATTTTTTACTGACGTGTTTTAATGTAGTACTTTTAGTCATATCTTATAATTTAATGTAGTGTCTTAATGACACACATTATAATGTAGAATTTTAGTAGCACATTAAATTTTAAAGTAGTTTTTTAACGACAGATTATAGCTTAATGTTGGGTTTTTAATGACTAAATAGATTTTATTTTAGTATTTTTTATAAAACTTCATATTTTAAGGTAGTAACAATATTACAAACTTTATTTTAATTAAGTATTTTCAGAATAGGATAAGTATTTTCAGTTAAAATTACATTTAAACTTAGTATTTTTAATGACATAAGATATTCTAATTTCTTAAATATTTATTACACAATATGTTTTTAAGTTAGAATTATTGACAATGCATCAATTGTATTGTAATAATACATTATTTTAATGCTGTCATTTATTGATGAACTCTATATTTTAATAAAGGGATTTAGTGTTGCACTATATATAAATATGATAATTGTGATGACACACTATATACTAATGTATATTTTAATGACAATCATTATTTTAATTTGGTGATTTTAATAAAAAGAAATATTTTAATGTAGGAATTTTAAAAACTTCTATATTTTAATGAAGTTTTTCTAATAACATACTATAGTTTAACGTAGTGTTTTTAACTGCAAGCTATATGCTAGTGTGCGGTTTTTAATAAAATACTTTTATTTCCAACTAAAGTTTTTAATAACAAATGTTATTATAATTTTGTGTTTTCAATAACATACTATGTTTTAACGTAGTGTTTCTTAATGGCAAGCTATATTTAAATTTGGTGCTTTTATTAAAATAATATATTTAAATAATAACGTGAATTCTACGTTGTATTTTGATAAAAAAAATTCAACCATTTTTTTCTGCATCGTATCTTACAGCTTGACAAAGTTATCCAAACCTGTACAATAATAGGGACATGGATAAAGTATGGTTAAAAGTAAATATATCATTATGTACATGGAACCTGGAGGTGATAGTGGAAAACCATTTGAAAAAAAAAAGCTTTAATTATATCCGGCTGAGATTTGAAACTCCGCCCTTCCGTAAAGGAAAACTGAGTACATTGTTGGTGAAACGCTTTATAATTCCAAGAAGCACGTGCGGGTGTATTTGATAAAATATTATTATTATTATTATTATTACTAGCACCTCGTCTTACTACCCGTTCGGGTTATACGCACTTACGCTAATGTGTAATGGTAGGGAGAGATGAAATAGAGGACCTACAGTTTAACGTGGGATCCAAACCACGGTGGAGGCCTGGCATTCCTCACATTCACAAGATGTCTTGTAAGAGGTGAAGGAAGGGTTTGGTAATTAGATAAATCTTTGCCGGGACCGAGGATTGAACCCCGGCCGCCAGCACACAAGTCTGACACCTTACCCCTAGACCACCAAGTCACCTTGATAAAATAAGTGAGTTGGTCTTTCAGTTGAGTATTTACTGCATAATTGTATATGTGGGCAAAGGTGTTGATCACTTTATAGATAATTATTGTTGGTGACATGAATATGTAGCGAAATGGGAAGTAAAAATTTAATTTGATTCTTTACTTTTCTACCTTCCTTCAGTATTTCGAGTTAATTTTTAAAATCCTAAATTTTTAGTACTCTGGCTGTTAAATCAAATCGTTGATATCCATCACTTAAAGCATATTAGTTATAAAAAGTATACTTTTGGATTAATTTAAATCCACAACATTCGAAAAATGCGTAATTGGTCTCAAAGTATAAAGCGTCAGCTTCACAATGAACTGGATTACTGGTGACGTTGAGGTAGCCTATAGGTTTTTATGTATCCTCTATGTGCTAGGATAACATTTCCACAAAATATGTGACAGTAGATTTTCCAACTCATCTCCACGCTAACAGGAGTAAATTTTTATCTAAACCACCATCTTCATTCTAAGCCTTATAGTATGCCATTATAATTTTTTTTACCATATTAATATAAATTAATTACTCATACTTTCTGACATATAGTTTATTGTATTTGTGATATTTTTAAAAATAAATAGTACGCTGCACAGAACATAATTTCTCCCACCTTTATCTTAAAATTGAAATATACCAAAAACTCGTAAGATTTGTGATAGGAAATAATAGGTCCTAACATTGTTGTGAAAACACTTCCTCAAATATCAATTATTATTATTATTATTATTAGCACCACGTCTTACTACCCGTTCGGGTTATACGCACCTACGCTAATGTGTAATGGTAGGGTGATTGTGAGATGTAATGAAGGACCTACAGTTTAAAGTGGAATCCGAACCACGGTGGAGGCCTGGCATTCCTCACATTCACAAGATGTCTTGTCAGAGGTGAAGGAAGGGTTTGGTAATCGTAAAATATTTGTCGGGACCGAGGATTGAACCCCGGCCGCCAGTATAGAAGTCTGACACCTTACCCCTAGACCGCCAGGTCACCGACTACCAAATATGAAAAATGAAATAATATACACCTTTATTTACTTAACCTATGGCATTAGGAACTAGGAACACTGTTACATAAAAATTGAGGAAAAAAAACATCTTTATAAGTTGAACCAGCCAGGGTCTGTTCCACCTACATGAAATGAGAAATGTGGAGGGGTTTACCACGTTGAATAATTATGTAACGTGATATGTGTGTGACGTCATAAGTGCATGAGGTCTATTAGTGAATAAATCAGATATACCACCAATGAAACCCCATATCCACTAATATTGGGGTTGTTATGCTTATTAATGACGTAATATTTAGATAGATTTCAAAGTGTTTATAAGACTTAATTATAAAATTAAGTTATATGAATCAATTAACTAGGAGGCGCACCAAACACCGTATCAATCATTATTTTGGTTTTCATATTTATTAATGTCGTCATATTTAGATAGAATATAAGTGTATGAGAATTAATTATAAAAATAAGTTATATGACTCTTACTACAAATATATTATTGAGATAGGAGGGAAGTATTACAATAAATGAAAGATAAACACACATGTTTTCTCATTTTATTATTTAACATCACGATTTGTGTAAAGTCTACAAGTTCATAAGTGGTGTGTCAAATTTATGTTTTACTTTTATATAATAAATAATCTAAAAAAACCACAAGGATGAAACCTGCATAAAATATATAAATAATAAGCTCAAATTGTATAGGAAGTCCACTTTAGACTACAATCAATCCTTTTGTATATAAAATTAAAATTATAAAGAATCTAAATAAAGTTAACATAAAATTTCACCGATATCCAATAAGAGTTTCTAGTTTTCAAAAATGGGGTCGTTGTAGAAATAAAAATCTAGTATACTTAATTTCCAAAAATATCAATATCAGGAAAATTTTATTTGAGATTATAATATCAAGTATAGATACATTAATACATTTAATTCATTCTTATAAAAAGTGATAAATAGAAGTTATACAAAAAACTTAACAATAAATAAAACAATTATGAATGGTATACACAAATAAAACTTTTTATTTCCCACATTAATATAATAAGAGATTAAATATTATTTTAAACTAAGTTTGTTTTTTACCTATCAACTATAAAGCACATATTAGTCTAATTAGAGAGTAAATACAAATTAAATTTGAAACTTACGTTTGCTTATCTGTCGACGGTAAATTAATAAACTGAATTAAAATTTATAACTTCAGCTTTTACTCTATGAACTCTACACGTAGAGAAAGAAAAAGAGAGATGATATCAAAATAAAGAAGGATGATGGGTGGTTTTAAAAATGACCAGGTCTTTAAAATAATGTTGGTGAACACCAAAATATCAGGAAGTTTTAGATAGTTATATTTAGCACCGCGTCTTACTACCCGTTCGTGTTATACGCTTTAAGTACTAATTACTATAATGGATTAGGAATTGGGGAGGTTGAATTAGAGGAAGTGAACCCGCATTTGCGTGGAGGGAGAGAGGAAAACCATTTAGGAAAAACTGCCCCCAGTTCACCCGACCGAGATTCGAACCTCGATCTCCCCGTCCTCAGCAGTCGAGTTTCAACACGACTAGCGCGTTAGCCAACTACGCCACCGAGGTGGGTTTTTAGATATTTATTTTGGCGGGATATTTAATAATAATAATAATAATAATAATTACTGATTAATTAATTAATAATAATAAGAAGAAGAATAGACGGAATTTAGATATTAATGTTCAATTACTATCCTATTTCTTTTTAAGCATTAAAACTTTTTTTTAAGTCTCAAAAGCTTTTTATATCTATCTTATAACATAATAATCAATCATCTCGTACGATAACCGTAAAGAAAAATATTAGGTATACCAGAGAATAACCAGAGGACCTATAAGAACGTTAGCGGTCTCACAAGTAGGACTACCCATACTTTAAGAAAAACATCCAGATCTACAGATATGACTGGTTCCCTTGATCTATTCATTAAAATCCTTTGTTGTATCAACAGTAAATGAACCATTGATCAGGTCATGACTGTCAAGTATAAACTCACCATCTTTAAATTATTTTAAGGTTGATATGGTCCCGTACGTATAAAAATGATTGTTGAATATTTCACATGTACAACGTATAAAATGAAGATTTGCAATAGTGTTCATTGAATAAGGTCATCCGTGTCTTCTTAAATAGTCTTTCGATCTTCAATCAGATACACCAAAACACCTCGGAGGATAGCTTGAAGACATATTATGGAATTTTGTCTAACTATGAGCATAAAAATAAATTCATTTACAAAGAATTGAATTAAAAAGTATTTATATTTGCTCATAATATATACAATATTTTTTATTAAAATATAATACATATTAAATATTTTTATCTTAATTAGAACTACAATTATAAAATAAGTTATTTAGTATCTTAAATAGTTTTGGAAATATTTTTAAAATTTGAAATTTAACACATTTATGGTATCCTCAAAGACATTTTAATGAGAAAACTAGAATAGCCATTCTGTTGATTATAATAAACAATGTCCAGATATAAAATTAAATCAATATCGTTAGAGCGAGTTGGAATAAAATCGATTTTTTCTGTTTTTGACCTTTAGAAATCAACCTTTAATTTTAGGGTAATTTCAAAAACCAATATTTTGGTTTCAGGGGGTCATGAAACGTAAATATTTATCAAATTTTCATGTTTGAATTTTTTGGAGATCATAATACGTTCTCTCTCTAGGGTGTCAAGAGGAAGTAAAAAGTTATAAACAAGATAACCGCTAATATCTGATTTCCTAAATAAAATATAAATTAATCTAATATTAATATGGTTTTCCTAAATGGTTTTTCAGTCTCCCTCAAGCAAATGTGAGTTCACTTTCTCTATGTTCAACCTACCCAATTCCTAGCCCCTAAGCGTATGAGCCGAACGGGTAGTAAGACACAGCACTAAAAATAAAAGTAACTTAGTATTAACTTAAAAAACAATATATTATATTTTGCTAAAAAACATTTCTTTGGCATCAACATTGATAACATTTTACTATGTAAGTATGTAGCTTTATTATATATGACACCTTCTATGAAAAGTGACAGCTGCAGGTCAGGGTGTATGAATGGATAAAAGTATTTTTAATAAAGTTGGTATGTTTCAGATAAGGTCCTTCACACTTGGTTATTAATATACTTAATATCATTAGATCAGGCTATGGAAACTATACATAACTGAGATTTAAGCCTCAATATTTCCCATCATTCACAAACCATACCACCTTTTTTTTTACAATAATATGCAGTAAATATTATAATTTATATACTTATATATGCTGGATGTATATTTTTATATATATTTTATATACAAACATGGTTTATATAAGCTAACAAATATTACTATTTGTCCAACTCATTTGCATTTTTATTATGCCAATGGCGTAGTGATGGAATAGATGAAATTCAGAGGTAATGTATCATCATTTGTCTGAAAGAAATGTTGGATACCATAGGGGAAAAACCAAAATCATTAAACACAGTAAAGATTTGGAATCTAACCTCACTGTCAATAGAAGGCAAATCTATGTAAACAGGAAATGTAATCTCGGCCCCCACGGATTAAGGAAGACGTCAAAAATGTTATTCTTATTTAATCAAATATGTATGGATATAAGTTTTTAGCAATAAATCATTCGTGAACGTGACCTTTGTTTCAGATAATACTATGTATATTGGGAAAACTGAAGCCTAAGAAAGTAAATGTAACCTTTCTGGATTATTTTGTTTTCTTCCAAAAACCATTGGAAAATAAAAAGAAAACTTTTCGTACAGAACTATGTTTATAGTAATATTTTTTTTTACTTTCCAATAATAAAATTAATATAAATCAAAAACATGTTTCAAGTGGGAGAAAGATAAAGTGTGGAATCTCTCTAAGCTACGAGAGAGGAATAAAACATATACTCATTTTTTGACGTTTCAATGTGACGTATATAAGCTTTGATCCCATCTGGGGCTTGTCCAAATATGTTTAAGAATGATAGGAAGAGGGGGAAAGAGTAACAAGAAATATACATATTAGAAAATATAGAACGTAGAAAGGTGTTGACTATTGAGAAGGATAGTAAATAAAATTAATCAAAAACAAGCAAAACATAAATAGGATAATGTAAATAGAACCGCGATAAATTGACGAAATAAATAGACGAACAAAGTAAGCAAGGAAGAGTAGAATGACAGAGGACAGAAGGGAAGGAGGGTTTGAGAGAGATAGATAAATATATATACACACACAAAATAAGAGGAATGACTCCGGCTATAAATTGGTCTATCCGGTTTTGACTGCGTTTAGTTCATGGCAGTCTCTGCGTGTTATGGCATCCATCCCACTTCTGACACCACGTGCCGGACATTTATAGCTAAGGCGTGCTTGTGGGCGCCC
>CABEEJ010000530.1:217913-239088 GCA_901482245.1 Timema douglasi
CCCCTGCCAACCCGCTCATGCTTGGTGGAGCTCCTCCCTCCCTTGCTGATCACAGTAATGAGCCGGTATGCTCAGATTAATGAGTACCTCCTCAAACATTACACCCTGGTTCAGGATACAATGAATGTATACAGCAGAGGGGAAGTCAATATTTGAAATTGATGGGGGAGTCGTGTGTTTACTGTAAATATTTAAAGGGAATTGAATATGGAATGAGGGAGGGAAAAAAACCAAAGCTTGTAAACTGCTAAATTGAAATCTTTTGGGTGTTCCAAGCTGCATTTTTGAATTCCTGCACTAGTTAATAAACATATGGTAAAAAGCACAGGTAAATCATGCTAAACCCTTAAAAGTAAAATATGATATAAATATCTATTGTAAATCTCAAATATTTTTATTAAAGTTTGAAATAAAAAATAAAAATTATATACCATCCATTTATTAAAATTTCTTAGCCAATAACTGACTTGATATATTTCAAACTATTGTACACCTGCTTTATTTCTTCGTCTTATTTTAATTATATGTTTGTATCATAACCTTGAATATGACCTTCAAACTAATAATGTTTTTTTTAAAATTATAATACAATTTCCTCTGTCTGTCAGATTGTATATTGTATATAGTGATTATGTTGAAACTGTGCTATAATTTAATGAAATAATATAAGTTTTATACTTTGAAGTTCAATCAAGATCTAGTTCTAGCTTTTAAACTAGGATACCTAACTTATTTATAACTATAATTTAAAAAAACATTTTTTTAAACTTTGGCTATACTCGATTCTCGCTTAAATATTCAAGGTGAGCTCAATGATAATGGTTTTAAAATCCATCTTTACATATTTAAATTTATTTTAGTTTAGCACCTTGTTCTTTCAGGCTGTTAAATAATGGTTCTATCCTATAAACTACACCATAGTGAGATAATGCAAGGTAATCAGGTTATTTTACTTGGTAAACGGAAGACACGATTTTTTCAAACCATTTTTAAAGATTTTAGTGAAATTAAATAGAAAAAAAGTGTAATTAACAAATTATTTTAGATTCATTGCTTTAAACATTAAAACTAATATAACATAACCTCTTGGTCTTGGGAAACTTAAAAAAAAAAATTAGGAAATTTAAAAAACTACAAAATGTAAATTCTGAATTGGTGTACGATTAAATTGTATTTTATTTTTAACGTATAGTATTTATAATCTTGATAATGCTAGGTATGCTGGTTATATATTCATATTAAATTTGAAGAAATAAGTCTATAAGTATATTCTTTTGACCCCGAAAAGTTGATTTTTAACCTTGAATCACGATAACATCTTGAAATATATACAATAGTAGAACCATACCAGACGAACCTACAGTTAAATCATCGTACCTTTTAAATTATTCTTTAAAATGGTAAATTTAAAAGTATAAATTCGATATCCCTTCACCATTTAATTGTAGTAGAAGCCGACTTCCAGCTTCGGTGGCTACATTGCCTGGCAGTATTCTCCAGTTCATTTTAAAACCAAGAAACACTTGCACCAGGAAAAATACATGTTCGAACCCTCATAAAATGTTTAAGGTAATATTATATACGTTTAATAGCGACAGTTACATTTTACACCCTTCACAGTATAAAAACAAACAAAAAACCACACATGTTTTGGCTGGGTTTTAAGCTGGATTAAAAAAATAATAATTGGTAAACCTATTTAATAGCGTGAAAAACAAATCAGAAATATTTAATATTGCCGAATGGGGCCTAAGATAACTACTGAAAAACTAAAGAGATCCATAAAGCACATATTAAAATCACTGGTTTAAATCGTTAAATTAAGCAATAAACTGGACTTCCTATGAGAAAAGTAAGGGCCCGTATCCCAGTTGCCTGTTTTTACACTCTCCTTCCAGTCTAGATAAGATAATTTTTCTCTAACTTCAAGCTAGTCTAATTATCAACACTTCAGCGCTATTTGTGCATACTAGGCCCCATTTACTAGCGTTCATTCCTTGAGGAAAGGCTAATCCGTAAGAAAAGAATAAAAGTTAGTGGTCAAGCGGGTGACACGTGTCCAAACGCGGAATACTTACAGCCATTCCCTTCGGTGATTCCCTCAGGAAAGAGCTCAAGCTAGTGGTCAGGAGGAATGACGCGTGTCCGAACAGCGATTCCTTACAACCAGTTCCGTCATACTTTTATAAAGAGCATGCCACTCACTATAGTTCTTTCCTGACGTCCCCCCATTTATCATTCTTGAGTCAGTGGTGTGAAAAGAGGCTGTGTGCTGGAATGAGAATATTTTATTATTATTATTATTATTATTATTATTAGCACCGCGTCTTACTACCCGTTCGAGATGTACGCACTTACGCTAATGTGTAATGGTAGGGTTATCCTGAGATAAAATGGAAGACCTACAGTTTAACGTGGAATCCGAACCACGGTGGAGGCCTGGCATTCCCCACATTCACAAGATGTCTTGATCAGAGGTGAAGGAAGGGTTTGGTAATCAGATAAATCTGTGCCGGGACCAAGGATTGAACCCCGGAACTCTCAGCACTGAAGTCTGACACCTTACCCTTAGACCACCAGATCACCGACATGGAAGGTATTGGATACTGTTAGTGGGCCACGAGGGGAATATTTTCTCCCCCCACGAATATCAAGAGGATTATGCCAAAGGCATGCGTGACAGGAAAGCGCGAAAGAGGGTAATTATGTTAGTGTCCAACCGCAGACATATTTTCCGTTCGTAAATCCGGCAGTAAAGAACTAGAAATGATATAACGTCAGGAAAGAACTCTAGTGAGGGGCTTGCTACTTTGCATAAAGCCAAAAAGAATAATAAAAAGCGGTGACAAAAAATAAAAATAGCCTCTTTGGTGGTATACATGTCAAAAGCATAACTCCCTAAATAGAGTGCGCTGCTTATGACGAATAGATTGGAGATAGAATTCTGAGTGAATATGCTGAGGATATTTTTGCACACTATCTCTCCAAGTAAATTTGGGTACCTTTCCTCTAATATCATACCTTCTTTATCCCCTAATCTCTTTGATTAAGTATGTCAATATTTCAAACTTGTCCTGAGATGTTTATAAGATTTTATTTTAATGTAGCAATACAAATATTCTAATAAATTAGACGTAAGGAATACTATTATATTTTTAGATTAAAAATATGAATTCATAAATGTAGCCCAATTAAATAGGAATAATATTAAAAATAACTAGCAGTTGTTTATCAACGTAGGACTTGTTTTTCTATGGTATCTTTTCTGTCTTGTTGTGTATGACAGAGAAGAGTCGTGGTAAAAAGAAGTATGGGGGGGAGGAAGGATGGGATTTTAGAGAGACGCGAAGGATGAAAAGAATAATTTGCCATTGTTTCTAGAAAAAGACAACGTACGTTCTAGAAATAACACTTGTATTCTCTTTCTCTCTCTCTATTTTACCTCCATCTTCTTACGTTGTTTACTTTAGTGTTTACTCTGCATGATAATACCAAACACTAATTAGCTTAATTAACGTCAATAACAAACTTTTTCAACCTTTAAACAAACAAGTTTGCTTGCAAGGAAAACATGTAAAATGTGTTACGTTAATTATATACAGTACAATTTTAATAGGAAGGTCTCTTTTAAATATTGATAGTATTTTACAACACTATTACTGTAGATTGGATTAAGGGCCGTGACTACCACAGGGTACCCCCGAGCATAGGGGGACATAGCGAAGACGATTTTTTTTTTATATCTGAACAAAATCAGACCAACGCTTTAGTCAAACCCATATTGTCTTAATATTCAAATCTCGCTGTTTTTACTTGCCAATCCGTTAAAACCATCGCTATACGAGACCATCCACTTTGATCATAACTTCATAAGCCTTTACGCCTGCCAATACACTATACGAGGTATACGACATTCATTATTAATTATTTTTTAATATCAATATTTCTGTATTTTATCTTAGTAATCCAAAAAATATTTTAGTACATTTATATTTTGCTTGTGTGCATTGGCCGAGTATAATTGTAAAGAATAATTTGAAATTTAACTTTAAAAATATTTCACCTCGAGGCTACCGCCTACCTTAGTCATAATGAATGATTTTATATTAAATTCATTATTAGCTTGTTGGTGACCTGGCGGTCTAGGTGTAAGGTGTCAGACTTCTATGCTGGTGGCCGGGGTTCAATCCTCGGTCCCGGCACAGATTTATCTGATTACCAAGACATCTTGTGAATGTGTGGAATGCCAGGCCTCCACCGTGGTTCGGATTACACGTTAAACTGTAGGTCCTCCATTTCATCTCACATTCACCCACCATTACACATTAACGTAAGTGCGTATAAACCGAACGGGTAGTAAGACGCGGTGCTAATAATAATAATATTAATTATTAACTTCACCGGATCAAAACCATCCAATAACAAACAACACATATCAACAAGATTTATTAAAAGAAAGTGGGAATGCGGGATTTAGAGGCGGAAGGGATAAAAAAAAAGGGGGGTTGTGGAGCTTTATTATGTGTTGCCCCTGGGCCCCAAACAAAACCTCTAGTTACGGCCTTGATTGGATTTAATATATCAATAGTGACAGCTGAATAGCACAAGACTTGACGTATTAATATTTTAATAAGAGAAGGTAATGTCAAATAACCCGCCTTGGTGGCATATTTAGCAAATGCGCTAGTCTAGTTTTTATCTAGACTAACGAGGATGGGGAGATCAAGTTTCGAATTTTTGTTCGGGTGAACCGGGGTTGTTTTTTTATTAAATGGTTTCCACTTTCCCTTCACACAGATGTCGGTTCACTTCCTATAAAATTCCACCTTCCCTATTCCTATCTCATTAGCGTGATCAGTACTAAAGCCTGAACTGGTATTAAGACGAGGTGCTTTAATTTTAAAAATATTCAGATAAGTCTCTTCTTTTTGCAAATAATGCATATAAAAAATACTATATAAAAATGGCTCAGATATATAAATAACATATCTTTATCAACAAATGTTAAATATAATATATAACACTTTACTGTTATTAATTAGAAAAAAACAAATAGTTTACCTATATAATCTAATATAATAATTATGTCCTATAGAATGTCGAGTTATAACATCTGACATCACTCATTAGTATGATTAAAACGACACTAATTATTTTATCTAATCAATTCATTTTGGTGAAATGGTAAGGATGTAACGCTGGTTTAGTACAGTTTGTTGATAATGAGAAGGCTTAGGATCCAATCAGACTCATGTACTGGTAACGTTTTTCACCCATAAAGTGTAACACTCAGCCTACAGGAATATATGAGCATATTTACTTCAATTTCTTCCTATCATATACCTGAACATATATCAAAAAACTGACCAACGATGAGGAGCTAAGGAGGAGATTTCAAACTGAAACTTTTAGATAAGTTTATTGATCTAGATAACCTACAGGTTATTAAAGAAAACTTGCATTCAGAAGAATCATGGAAAGTTGTCAGGAACAATAAAAGTTTCCGCGAAAAGTAACGTAGGCTTCTGCAAAATCAATTTTAAAAAAACAACGGTGGTTTGACAATGAGTGTTTTAATATTAGTGAATATGAAAGAAAGGAAAAAAAGTTTGTGTTAAACCTCACTTTTCACACGGTAGCCCAATGGTTTCTCTAACTACTGGCTGCCGTGGAATTAAGGGATAAGTGACTAATGGGAATATACATAAATATTATTATTATTATTATTATTGTGTCTTACTACCCATTCGGGTTATACGCACTTACGCTGATGTGTAATGGTAGGGTGATTATGAGATGAAATGGAGGACCTACAGTTTAACGTGGAATCCGAACCACGGTGGAGGCCGGGCACTCCACACATTCACAAGATGTCTTGTCAGAGGTGAAGGAAGGGTTTGGTAATCAGATAAATCTGTGCCGGGACCGAGGATAAAAAACCCGAACCCCTAGCACAGAAGTCCGACACCTTGACCCTAGACCACCAGGTCACCTACATAAATATTAAACTCTGAAATATCTAGTATTTAGCTCATCACTCACCGTGGATGTAGCCAATCTGTGGTGACTGAACGTTTACCTTGAAGGTTGTCTATACGTCGTAAACGTTATGATATCACGTGATGATAGTGATTATAAAAGCGTGGGGCCAATGAAAATTTTGATCATAGCTTATACATAATTAACCATAAAATGTTGACCATAGCTACACTTTCAATTTTGGGAAAAACATATATAATACCACCGTGAAATGAACTCGGGACTTCAAGATTAGTAGCCAGGGGCTAAACAAAAAAGATCAGTAAGTTCTTATATGAGATGAATTTTACTAGTTTTAGTTTATAAAATTAGTTAATGGCATTTCATTTACGTGAATTAAAATTTTAAATCGTGTCTTCATAAGGTCAAAAACCAACTTCAGTGGGTGCATGGTCTAAGGCATGATTTGATTCGGGTTGTGTGTCCTGTAGTTGGTTTTCCTAAACAATTTCTGATTATCTCTCAACACCAAAGCAGGTAAATTGCCTCTAAATTAAACATTTTTAATCCCTAAACCATTTTCGTAGTTATAACAAAGGCCTATAGCCCTGGCAGGTAATAATACGCAGTGATAAAAAAATTTAAAAATTGCATTTTTGTAAAATAAGCATACCACCTTTATCTGCCATGTGCCATAGTAGATCATAAAACGAAGATAGAATATAAAAAAAGAAAGATGGTGGTATGTAAACACTGAATATTTACGACAAGTATGTTGGCTGTCTGCTGCAGTGACATATGTATTATTTACTGTGCTTTAAAAGTTGAAACCAATCCAAAAACACGGTTGTTTTTCAATGTTCTTCTTTCAAACATTGAAGGCTCGTGTCTAGGGGAAAGGCTGAAGAGCCACCATGCTTTATTTGGGTTTACAAATGTACGTGTCGGAACAAATGAAATCGGAATTTCTTTTACTCCTTACAAATATTTTAATGATCAAAACGCCAGTAATTGTGATATGTAATGTGGGCTTAGGTCTGAGTTTTCGTTGAAAGAAAAGTCGAGGTTTTCTAGATGCATATTTGTACGGATTTTTTTATTTTTTAAAAATGTTTTTTAATCTCCTTTCAAGAGAGTAGTAGTTATATATACATATTTTTTACTTTATCTTACTCAACCTCTCCGAATTAATTTAACTATTGTGAAGTTCAATCCTCGGTCCCGGCACAGATTTATCTGATTACCAAACCGTTCCTTCACCTCTGACAAGACGTGTATTAATAACCACTTTTCAATGTGGGGAATGCCTGGCCTCCACCATGGTTCGGATTCCACGTTAAACTGTAGGTCCTCCATCTCATCTCACAATCACCCTACCATTACGCATTAGCGCAAGTGCGTAGTAACCCGAACGGGTAGTAAGACGCGCTACTAATAATAATAATAATAATAACTATTGTGAAAATGTCGGATTGATAATAAGACGTGGTAGAAATTAATTTAAACGAAACATTACTATTTATTTTAATAACAATTTTTGGATAGTTAGACTATAGACTGTATTTCAACTTAACCCTACCTAGCACCACATATTTCTACCCGTCCAGATTAAATGGCTATGGTCTAACTAGGCTAATTGTTTCAGGGACGAGCAAGGATACATTTATAGGAAATGTACAAGAACTATATGCAGGAAGAGGGAAAACATATTTTGAAAGAACCACTCTCAGTACATCCGACCGAGATTTGAACCTCATCATAATGACCTCCCATCGTCGGCAGTCTATTTAAAATCCACCCCAGGTTGTATAGTGATAAGATTTCCTGACTATAAATACACAGGTCCTTTGATCGATCCTTGGCGCTTACATATTTTCTGTGAAGTGGTAGGTCAGAACTAGGGTCAACTAAGCATCCTAGAAATAAATAAGATGCTAAATGGATAAATAAGTATCAGTTTGGGTCTAGAAAACTGAGATCAATAGAGAGATGTTTCGTTTTGCCGACCATATTACACCATATTTATGCACATGTTAAAATTATCTTGGCCAAGATGCAGCAGCCGCTTGGTTAGTTTAGCTCGTGAGTGGAGTAATTTTGGTTCAAATCAACAATTTTACGAATATTAATCTGGGATTACTCTACAAATCTTGAGAATCATATTAAATGCCAGATCTTGTAAAGTTTAATGAATTTAAATATGATTAAGAAAATTATATAAAAATTTGTATTGTATAAATAACTAATACATATTTTGTTGGTAAGAATACATTTATTATAACATGTATACATTGAATTAACTGTCAGAGGGTTTGCTCGTTACTCTTGCATTTATATTATATTGCGACTGAACAATTAATACGCAGCATTTCAACCCAAAATCAAATTCAAAATTTAAAAAAATGTATACGACTTGAATACGATATTTTCTCGATTCTCTCAATTACGAGATTCCCTAAGGATTTAATGGATGGAGAAGTCTCGAGTAGCATATATATTGGCCCGTGAGATCATGATGATTATTTTAATTTTATGTTTCTCTGAACCCCAAAAATCGAATTTTTCTGTTCTATTTGATTATATATTTGTGGCCACAGATATACAACAGTTAGGTGTATTTTGTTTAAACATGATATTTAAATGTAAGGCAATGTTTTTTGTGAGGTTGACCCTAGCCAACAAATTAAGGTTATCTTATAAATGAATGAATTTTGTTGAATTAATTTTTTGTGTGCTAAATGACCATAACGATTTGGTTTAAAATTGATATCTAAGGAGATTTTAACCTGAAAAATAACACCGTATATTTGTATTATTTGGAAAAACTCTGAGTAGTTTACTGATATGTGTTTTCCAATAGTTTTAAACATTAATAAATATGTTTTAAAGATTTTTCTTTAATCTATATATCCAGGTAGTGTTTGTTATGACAAACAAAACTGTATAATTTATTTGTTTTTAAGTGGAAATTTTTTTAAGGCAAGGTTAATGATGATATTTCTCAAATTTATGTATTACAAGTAATGACAATAGAAGTTTGGATTTTGTTTAAAATTGGTTTCTGTATAGTTCTTACAGTATAAATAATTTTTTTTATATATATATATAAATAATTATATATATATATATGTTCTATTTTGGTTTATCTGAAAACAAATTTATTAAATGGTAGTTTACTGATAACAGGTTTTAGAATATATTAAATTTATTTAAAAACAGTTCTAGCAATTGTGTTCAAAATAAGTATTTAGTATAATATTTATCTAATAAAAAATGTTATTTTTTATTCCCTCCAAAAAAATTAATGATTTATGGACAGAACATTTATTATACATTCTAGAAAATTGGTAATGTTTTGAAAACGACCTATAAGATTGATTTTAAATGGGTATCTGGAAAGATTTTCTTAATATTAACTAGGATTATATATTAATTTTGACTAATAATTTAAAGCATTTAATATTATTTTATAAATAATATATATTTGTAATTTTGTTCCCAAACTTTAATACACTAAAAGAGAGAGTTTGTATGATTGTGTTTATGGCGTTAGCTGTAAAAAAAACTACAGTACATTTTCAACTCGCCAATCTGCTGTCTCATTTCGCAAGACTACTCAGGATTGTGTTGATTGGATACAACATAAAGACGGACTGATGGCCCTGACTATTGCTCGTTGATCCAGCGACACCCAGTGGAGATCAAATCGATCTAGCACCCTTCCAGATACCTTGTTTATTTTTCCACGCCCTAAATGGGGATTTTTTCAATCTAGGATACTCATTGTTCCTTCCTTACTCAAATGAGCACTAATTGTTTTTGAGTAATGGAAATGTATTTGGCTAGGATACATATAAAGGTAGTTTGATTTGCTCAGGCGCACTCATTTCTGCACGTTAAGGATCTGTACTGTTCTCTAGTAGAGCTATTTCATATTTCCAAATTTCTCTTTGGACTAAAAACTAATTTATACTGATATATTCCCTTTGTAGTTTTCAAAACTCATTAAATTTAAACCATGTCTCTTTTGGTCATTCTTTAAATTCATATTGGATTATATAGTGCCTTATAAATGATTACGGTTAGTACTAAGTACTTTTTCTCTTGATTTAAGATGAGGAAATTTTAATACTAATTGAAGGAAGTGTATCCATTCTATAGTGTAGAGAAGAGGGAAACCCAGCGTGTCAAATGACTTCTAGAAAACCAAACTTCAGGCATCCGATTTAAATTTGAAACTCCACCAACCCATAACCATTGCATGAATGACTTCTTAGAACATGTATCCATCAATGAGTAGCTATAACTTTGATACTTGATACTAGACTGTGAATTTATATGTATGGAAAACTGGCAATATATGCATGCAATTATGCACTTATTACTGAAGCAATTGCGAGGAAAAAACATAAATAAAAGAACAAGAATCGCAACTAAAATTTTACTATAAAAATAACAAGTTATAAAAAAAACATATATATATCTTAAAACTTACTTTACTCGTTGGGTGCTCAGTGACCATACTCCCAGCGAGTGTAAACTGATGTAATCCGGCGTTGTTTTGAACGTTGGTTTATTTTTACAATTGTATGATTCTAGCTGTCCCACAAGTGTGTCAGAAAATTTTAAAATGTGTGGAAAATGTGCAAAATTTACCTAAAATAAAAAAAACTTATCTTTGGTGCAATACGTTTTTTGATAGGTCTTACCATTTAACCACAAGAGGCCTCCCAGCGATTTTGAGTTTTCTTGGGAGTTATATTTTTTTTTTAACTTTTTGGAATTTTCCCGTCCAAAACGGCCTAGAAGTTAAAAGTTTGCCAGATTTCAAGTGTCTAGCTCATCTGGAAGGGGGTAAACATTAATGTCAAAGAGTGAATGAGTGAGTCAGCCATATGGCTTAATAGTACAGTGATGTTTATTTAGATTGAAAAGCTCCTCCCTTCATCATATGATAAGATAGGACAGGACTTTAAAATGTTCAGATTTGTAGGAGTATACTCTGTCATTTCCTCAATGTTCCCCTTGAAGATCTTGGTTGATAAATTTTCAAAAAAGTAAGCCTGCATTCGTTTTCAATATATTTAGAAATTTCTCAAATTTAGCTTCCAGTCTGTACACGGCACAGTACTATCTAATTAGTCATGAAATGGTTACAAAGATTCTGATTTTTCTAAGCCTGGTTTCAAAATTTTATGATGGTATTAGGAAATGTTCAAAAGCGTGACTGAATTTATACAAGTAAGCTATACATGTCATTTCTCTCACAAGCACTGATCGTAGATTTGGTGGTAGTTGCATCTTGAGTATTCAGCAAACACAAAACGTAAAGAGACTCAGTCACCATAATTCTCCCTTTCCTTCCTGTTTCCATTGTCGCTATGGTAGCTGCATCTTGAGTATCCAGCAAACACAGAACGTAAAGAGACTCAGTCACCATAGTTCTCCCTTTCCTTCCTGTTTCCATTGTCGCTATGGTAGCTGCATCTTGAGTATTCAGCAAACATAGAACGTAAAGAGACTCAAACACCATAGTTCTCCCTTTCCTTCCTGTTTCCATTGTCGCTATGGTAGCTGCATCTTGAGTATTCAGCAAACATAGAACGTAAAGAGACTCAATCACCGTAATTCTCCCTTTCCTTCCTGTTTCCATTGTCGCTATGGTAGCTGCATCTTGAGTATTCAGCAAACATAGAACGTAAAGAGACTCAGTCACCATAGTTCTCCTTTTCCTTCCTGTTTCCATTGTCGCTATGGTAGCTGCATCTTGAGCATTCAGCAAACACAGAACGTAAAGAGACTCAGTCACCATTGGTCTCCTTTTCCTTCCTGTTTCCATTGTCGCTATGGTAGCTGCATCTTGAGTATTCAGCAAACATAGAACGTAAAGAGACTCAATCACCATAGGTCTCCCTTTCCTTCCTGTTTCCGTTGTCGCTATAAATTCCATAAACAAGAATAGTGATAAAAGTTATCTCTACGAGCATCGTTGACTTTGGCTCTAACTAACTGAATTATATTATGCTACTATAAAGCCACACTGCTGACTCAGTCACTGACATTAATGTTTACCCACTTTCAGATGAGCTAGGAACTTGAAATTTGGCAAACTTATAGCTTCTAGTTTGTAATCAACAGGAAAATTCCAAAAACTTAAAAATTAAAATGTTTAACTCCCAAAAGAGTTCAAAATTGCGGAGCAACTTTAAAGTCTGTGTGGACCTTTCTTTGAAGGTCTCATGTAGCTAAAAGGTAAGACCTATCAAAAAACGGCTCTAGAATTACGTTAGTTTACATTATTTGCAAAGAAAACTCAGTGGGGATTTGGAGGCGGAGTAACCAATGAGAAAAGCGAGTCACTGTATATGATCAGTTGTAAATAACTTACATAAATGGAGTTTAAATATCTTTATCTGCAAAGGGTTCTTGATTATTTTTTGACAATTTTTTTGGAAATGTTATTTTAAATAGTTAAACTACTGTATTTATTCATTTATATTCATAAAAATTAAAATATGCACTTGTATTTGAAATACCATAAAATTGTGTACATTTGATATATGTTGGCTAAGATAAGTGTCTGTAAAGCTAGTCTATCGATACCAACAAAGGAGATATATACGATATATATCGTATGCATATATGAAAAATCTGCAGCCTACTCATAACCTATTAAATTAACAATATTAATGAAAATCATTTAATATATATATTCACTCTTTTTATTGCGTGATCAAGAAAGGAAATGACCTTAATTTTTTTTAACATATTCCCCTTTTCCCTACCTTCTAACCGTTACATTTTTTTTATTTTTTTGTCATGACGCCCGCGTGTCAAGGCATATGTTATTTTAACTTTTACGTTCGTGTGGTCACGCAATTAAGAGGACAAAAGCAATGCCTTCACAATGTCGCAATGATAGTCACGGCGATTGAAAGAGAATTCTATGAAATGAATTCGCTTTCAACATAGTTTCTCATATATAAAAAGTATTGTAATTACAAGAGTATGCCTCGTGCTTATGACGAACCTTTTATTCGCTACAATACTAAAATAAATGGAGTTCTGAAATATCTTTGTATTCCTATGTCCAACTTTCTAACATTACCTGAGACTACAGACGATGTGGTTTGATGAATTTTGTTGATATATGATATAAATATATTAGATGATCCAATCATATCTGGCCTTATTTTAAACTCTTGGCCTACAAATTAAAGGTAGCTTTATGATTTGTTTTAATTGGAAAAATTTCAAATATGACTTAATGATTTTGCTCAAAAGGGATATCTGGGATGTGTATATTATATTATGATAACTAAGAATATAAGTTCATTTTTATAAAAATCAATTTATTAGAGAGTATTTCAATATTGAATTAAATGTTATAATTTATATGTATATAACTAAATAATGCTTCGTATTATTATATAGTTTTATTTTGGAAAATGCATTAACGGCTAACTGATAGTTCTAAATTATATTAGAAAATTTAGTCGATAATTATTACAAACTATATAAGTACATAGGCTATGTAGGACTATGTCATAACATTCGTATTTTGAAAGATTAGGTCGATCAATTTTGTATAAAATCATAGTTAAATTTAAAAATAATTCAAAACCTAGTTAAATTAATTGATAATTCAAATAATTTAATCCAAAAATAGAAAGTTTTTATGCTTTTTTCCCGTCGTGTCTTAGTAGTACTTTTGCGTGCTATATGCATACATTAATTATGAAACTGAAATACTGATGATAAATATATACTTTATAATATACAGACATTTTCATGGAAGGAAAATGGGAAAGAAAAATGAAATGTCATTTTCTGTAATCCCGACTGGAATCCAAATCCCAATATCTTCATCATATACCTATCAAACACAAAGGTAATACGATATACTATTCAACCACAAATAAGTGATTGTGATCAAATTAGTTTTTTTTTACATCTAGACTATTTATTTTGCTTTCACTATTTACATTACAATAATGTAAATGAGAAAGCTTGTAGTCACGATATAGTCTAAAGGAAGATAAAAACTAAACCCTAGCGGCTGTCAGAGAAGTATTTACTAAAGTTGGAGCACACTAGCGATACGAGTGGGGGTTAGTCATTACTAATCAAAAGCCATCAGCTATACTCACTGGGCTAGCAACTTCTTGTATTAAAATTCGGTGTCTAGTACACACATACAAAGGTGGACCACTTTGTTGCTCACGGAGCATGTGTGTACCTGTGTTGTCCTTATGTTTACTGTTAAGGTGCATGTTAAAGGAGGGTTGACACAACTCTCTAAGGACACTCCCCCTTTGATATAGGATCCTTTGAGTCTGGGTGTTGGTTCAATCCAATGGATGCCTAATGTTTTATCGATTATGATATTAAGTTTCTACTTCCTTCATAAATTGACCTGAGGCGTTACGTTAGATTGGTTCATTACTAGGAGGTGGATAGTGCGATTGTAAGTATGTCAATGGTTTGAGATGTGTGGTTCCCTAAAGAGGTGGTGGTTCAAGACCCAATTGTTCTATGTTAGCTATATCCATATGCTTGTTTGCATGCAGGTAGGTTTCCGCCACGTTGGCGTACTCGAGTAACCATAGTGTAGTCACTACCCCTTTGGGCACTCATCTTGATCGTAGGTGAGGTATTCTTCTCCCACGAAACAATAAGTGTAAATTAACCCACTTCGGTGACCACGTGAAAAGTAACGCGCAACTCTCACAATAGACTAGACTGCTGATGACGGGTAGATCGAGGTTCGAATCTCGTTTGGGTGTATTGAAAGTGATTATTCCAAAATAGTTTTCCACTCTTATTCCACAAAATGCTTTTACAGTTACTATAAATATAATAATAAATAGAAATAGTAATAAACGGTTTTGGTGTATACTTGAAACAGCAGTAACAGCTGATTAAGAAACTTGTCCCTGATTGTAAACGATAATGATCAGGTTTCCTTTGTGACCAATAATCCCTATAATTAGGTTACGGAATTCCCTCTAAGGGCTGGTTGTTCCATTTAATAGCCCATCTCACCATCTGGATGGAGCATGATTTGAGTTGATATTTCAATTTGTGCCAGGTGTTACATAGTAATATAGCTCCCTATAGTTTTGATTTTAAAACAATAGACATGAAATAAATTTAAAAATTTTACTGTATTTAAAATAAGAAAACATATTCATTTGATCACAATTTTATCTTTAATCAAGTAAATAATGGTTAAAACTGCTATATTTTTTTTAACTCTTTCTCTCTCTGGCTCTAGAATTTAATGGGAATTTCTAAAATCCCTTTCAATCTGTCTGGATAAAATTCCTTTAAAGTATCCATCTGCTCCCAATTCTGGAGTAATATTTGTGCTATACATCTATGGTATGTCCCATTAATATTTTTATTAATACGTGTAGAATTGAATACATTAAATACAGGGAGTGTCTTACAATCTGAAAAGGTTGATACATTTTCAACCGCTAGCACAAATCTCATACATAACAATAGATAATTTTTTACAAATACCGATAAAATCCCATGAATTAAAATATTTTTTACCACACAGTCCGAGACGTTTTATTGAATAGATAAACTACTAACTATTTATATATTTAACATGTCTGTCTACAAAAATCAAACTAGCCATTTTATCTAGGTAGATAAGATATTTTACAAATGTTACATGTCACATAGAAAAAAAAATTAACTTTGGAATATAAAGAAAGAGATAAAACATTTGTAGTAATACAAAACCGCTTTTTATACATACACTATAAAAATGCCTATGAATACATGGATAATCTAAACCTTACGCTTGTTTCTAAATGTTTAAATCCAAGATAATCATTTTCAGGAAATTACCCTTCATAAATACGGTGCGTTTATGTAGTTGAAAACCATTGATTAGTTATCCTACGTGATCTTTTTTATTTTCATGGTCATTTAACGTGCAGATTATACCTTCGGAATCCATGGAGTTTCTTAATGAAGTAAGCTAGATTAACTATCCTGATGAGTAGTAGTGTAAAAGAGGCTAAAAATTTGTATAGCTCTATCAAATTAATACAATAAGAGATATGTAGGTAGAAGATATATCAATTGTATAGGGTGACAAGACAAGTATTTATAATTGATGTACTAGTGGTTAGCGACTCCAAATAGGGCCGCTAAGAGACTTAAAAGTTGGCTCTATATACTCCTGGTTATTATTATTATTATTATTATTATTATTATTTACACATCTTCTTACTACCCGTTCGGGTTATACGCACTTACGCTAATGTGTAATGGTAGGGTGATTGTGATATGAAATGGAGGACCTACAGTTTAAACATGGAATCCAAACCGCGGTGGAGGCCTGGAATTCCCCACTTTCACAAGATGTCTTGTCAGAGGTGAAGGAAGGGTTTGGTTCCTGGTTAGTAGGTAGCACATTTAGCATGCCCCTTGAACCAACCCAGACAACCACAACCACTAACTTTCTTTACAAACATGATGCTGCCATTGCGTAGCTCCCAATAAGAAGTGAATCCACTTCCTTAGGTTAGACAAAACCTACGTCATTGATCCTTAGGAGTGCCACCGACGTCCCAAAACCCTGCTCGGATAAGCGATATGTGTAAACCAGTAGTAAGAGAGAGGCTCTCACCCAGTTCCTTATAGAGATGTGTATCCGCACGTTATTTATATATATATATATATATATATTACTATTTTTATAAATTATTATATATATATTACTATTTTTATAAATTATTATATATATATATTACTATAAAGCAACATGGCTGATTCACACACTGAGATTAATGCTTACCCACTTCCAGATGAGCTAGAAAATTGAAATTTCGCAAAATTTATAGATTATAGTCTGTAATCGACAGCAAAACTCCAAAAATTTTAAAATTTTAATCCTCAACGCCCCCCAAAAAATAAAAATTGCTGAGGAAATTTAAAGATGGTGCGGACCTTTACTTGAAGGTATATTGTGGCTAAACGGTAATCCCTATAAAAAAACGCCTCTGGAATTACATTAGTTTACATCCACTTGCAGAGAAAACTCACAGGTTAATTGGGGTCCGAGCCCCCAATGAGCAAAGCAAGTAACTCTAGAAGGCCTTATTCAGCTCACCACTCTTACGTTACCCTCCCCCCAATTATATTAACCTGTCTTTTAATGTTTTAAAACCTTCGCCAAATGCGACATTCTGTCAGCAAATTCCACCAAAAACACGGTGTGAACATTTGGTTGGTACGTTTTTTTTAATTGGTCTTGTGATCTCCTTCTGGTAGCATTAAGCCTTGTCAATATGCGTCTGCATCTGCGTCTCAGGCTAGATGTCTCTGTGTGCTTTATATCTGCCCTTTTCAGGGTCAACAATCCTTAAAAGAATCAGCAATTCCTTATCGTTAAGTCTTATCGCTTTGATTGGATCAAATTTCTTTGCTATTTCTCATTATATACACTCTAAAGTTTATAATAATCCAAGTTAATTTTCTACACATAATAAAGTAAATTTTGGTGATGATCTGTCATGAAAAAATTAAATTAGTTAAAGTTTAGTTTTTTAAATTAAAATAACATTTTATTATCAAATTCTATTATAGAAAATATTTAATAACTATTGATAATACTGTTAGGAAAAATCAAAATAAAAGCAGATGCTGAAACCATATTATATTTATTGTGTCTATATAAAATGGTTTCTAAAAAAAATGGCATATATACTGAACTTAGTTTATGTCCCTTATCATCACACCTTAACTCTTGTAAGCTTTAGACTAAAAGCAAATTTTATCATAAATGTGCGATCACATGTAGCTTTTATTTTTCTAATAAAAATAGCAGAGACTGATTTTTTTTTTCTAGTTCATAACTTCAAAGTTAGTGTGAATAAAGATTTGGATCTCTAAAAGATATATCCTAAATGTGGTCTGCTCTATTCTTTAACGACCTTTCTACACGATCAACCAAGTTCCTTGAGTCATTAAGATGAAGACAATTTACTAAAATTCACGAGGCATGAAATGGGATGTGTTATCTTTTGATTTTCTTTCTCTCCTTTTATGTTCTTTATTCTTCTTCTTTTTTTATTTACTTTTAGTGACACTTTCCACTGGTTAAGTATGTCTTGATTGCGGTCTGATTTCTTGTAGTTTTTTTTTTGACAAAATATGTATAATAGAAAGGCAATTATTAGAAATGGATTACAAAAGTAGGAAATTCAGACAATCTGAAATCCATAAACACTTTTACTCAATATTAGTATCGAGTATTTTTAGTAAACTAAAAGTACTGGATATTATTTTTATCACTGGTGAAATTTGCGCCTTGTTTTCGCAATTATGAGAAAACGTTCCAATCCCTGGGTCTTAATTCCACTCTAAGGTTGATGTAGTTTGTAAGTCATGATGACTATTTGATTAGGCATGCTGATATATACTGGCTTTCCAATTATTGGAAGGTCAGAATTCATTTTCCATCATGTTGCACTGAAATTGTTTTCTATTAATATTTTCCTACTCTTCCTCAAAGAGAATGAAGATTATTATAAGGTGTTCTCTCTCACGACAGGTTTATTCCTTTTGACAATGAACTTAGACCACTAATGACCCCTGTTCTCTGCTTCTTCCTTTAGAACCCAGAATTTACTTATTTCCTTCAAGTCATCCAATATTTGAATCTTCCTTCTTCCTAAGCTCCTCTTTGTCTCAACTGTTTTTTACTCAAACATAATTCAGAAGAGAATTGCTCTTAAGGATGTATCGGATCCAAATTGATGTGTATCAAAGAATCACATTCAAAATGGTTCTCTTTTTTTCACCTATTATTCTTATGACTTCATTTGTAACCCTGTCTGTCCACCTGATCTTTTCAAGTATTATTCAACACCACATTTTAAAGAATGCGGATACATTTCCTCTAGATTATATCTTCCTTATTGTTATCTCCACTATCGTAATAAGTGTTTGTATTTTCTATAATGGTCGTAAGTTATGGTGGAAAAAAGAAACATACTGATAAAGTTAATTGGAAATAATTAGTAATATAGCGTAGTATAAACACATAGATAAAAGGGTTATAACATTTTATTAGAGATTTTGTTTGATAACGATTGAGCACGTGCTACCTTTATTTATGTCAATAAAATCTTACCCTTCTCAAAATAATTTGAACTTTAGTTAGCTTTTGGCTGACATCTGTTCTTGGGGTAAAGTTCTTGCCTTTGGACACAATGTTCGCGGATTAAATCACACCTTTGGTCGAAGTATTTTTCTTGAGTGATAAAAAATCCGTGGCACAATTTCCATCGAAGAGGAAGCAAATCCGTTGGTCTTATGTTGATTGTGGAATGTAAACTATCCCTGGAATTTATCCCTGCAAAGTATGAGAAGACCACTTTTCCGACGAAAATAATTTTATGCCCTTTGTAACTTTTTCATAGATATTCTTATATGCTCTTACGAGTATAATCATTTGGTTCAGAAAAAGCACGTTATATAACTCAAATAAATAAAAAAGATAATATTCTATTAGGAAGAAGCTTTTACCTAAATGAAATTTATTTTGTATAACATTTCATTTATAACATATTAAACTGATTACATAAATATTTATATCTGTAAAAAGTTACTGCTTTTAATATTAATTACTTGGTGTATACAGTGGAAGCTGACCAATTCGAACTTCCTTAATTCAAAATCGTCTTTAATAACAATGTTTCTCCAAGTACCATGAACTTTTTATTAAAACAATGTTAAAAAATCGTCGCTAATTCAAATTTTGTTTTGATTAATTTGAAATTTTCGTAAGTTGTAATGTATTTAGCAGTATTGTTTTTTCACTACTAGTTAATGTGCCATGTTGTTCTATTATTGGAAACAGGGAAGGCGATGCTGGAATGTGGTCAGTACCCTTCTTAACGCCCTTCCACCTCCACCACACATCCAAACGGATTTGTTTACACGTACAGTTTTGTACTACGTTGGTCAAGCTCAAATCTCCAGAGCGGTTACGTAAGATGTTTTTAGTGAATCGGTCGTAGCGATATTCTTGTGACGTGCGAGTTTATTTTATTTTGAGGTTTAGTTTTTTTTGTTTTAATTTTGTTTAGTACATACTTTACAGTAGTGTTTGAGGTGTGTGTGTTTATTGTGATTTCACTCTCCAAGCCACAGTCCTATAAATCATTAAATTTGGCCGATAAGAGAGCGGTGATAAAAGAAGTGGAAAAGGGACTTAAAAAGAAATAAGTAATTACAAAAGGTTTTGGAATTCTCCCTAACACACTGGACTATATCCAATAATTCAGGCGATTATTTTAAAGTCGCAACAATGTAAGTGATAGGGTGTATTGAGGTTGACTGGATAGAACTAGCACAAGATATGGTTAAGGTGTAATGAGGTGGAAAGGATACCTACCTAAAGATATGGATATGTGGCATACTTACTGAAGGCACAGTGGAAAACTATTTAATTGGGTCAAATCTAACCATCCAAGTGAATATCTTTACAATTTAAAAAAATGTATTCATATTATTTTGCAATTCTATTTTTCAAAGCAATAAAAAAAACGTAGTGCATTTAATGGATCAACCTTCTTTAAATAAATTCTAAGTCTAATGTGACAGTTTGTCAATGAAAGTAAATATATTCCCCCGAAATTATTTAAGCACCTGTTGGCTCTGATATAAAAAAAAAATTCACTCGATAAAGTAAAATGGATTAAAAATTAAATGTTTATTGAAATCTGTTATTAAAACGTCTAAATCTAAAATATGGAGACAATGCACATTCTATTTGCCTGTGAAGAGTATAATGGTCTATCCTGGGGAAATATGTTAAATTATGATTTCGGCACATGTAGAGTTCATGGCAAATGGTAATAATAATAAACTAAAATTCTATTAATATTGACTGCACAGAAATCTTTTATATTTAATATGCGTATAGACAAGACATCTTGTGAATGTGAGGAATGCCAGGTCTCCACCGTGGTTCGGATTCCACGTTAAACAGTAGGTCCTTCATTTAATCTCACAATCACCCTACCATTACACATTAGCGTAAGTGCGTATAACCCGAACGGGTAGTAAAACGAGGTGCTAATAATAATAATAATAATAATAATATGCGTATAACCCGAATGGGTAGTAAGACGCGGTGCTAATAATAATAATAATAATAATAATA
>CABEEJ010000530.1:245452-263532 GCA_901482245.1 Timema douglasi
GTTTTCCACTCCTCCTCCACGCAAATGCGGGTTCACTTCCTCTAATTCAACCTTCCCAATTCCTAATCCATTAGCGCAATTAGTACTTAAAGCGTATAACCCGAATGGGTAGTAAGACGCGGTGCTAAATAATAATAATAATAATAAACACTTCAATGAGGAAGTGGAACATACAAGCGTTAGGCGCTGAGCAAGTAAACAAGCCAAATGGGCTGGTGGCGCATAGGTAACCACCAAGGCCAGAAGGGCATGTAAACAGCAACAATAGTTGACAACTAATCCAAGCGCCCAAAATGGCGACATCAGAAAACAACGATAATACACTAAGAAATGAACTCCAAGTTAATATTAATTATACCTCTCACAATCAAAGGTTAAGAGCCAAGAACAGGTTTGTGCCTTAGCATTAAATCTAAGGTAGAATAGGATCACAAGTTGTCATCTAATAAACCCTAACTAATCTAAACATCGGTATGAAACCTTTCATTATTTATATATAAAGCTCAAAATACCTAAAATAAGAAATGATTAGTATATCTAATAACAATTTGAATGTCTACCAGATAAATATTTATTCGTTGGCACGTGGCCCCTTCTTTAACTAACATACAAATATAAGTGATACGATATTAAACTATATCAAATTTAATAACAAACAAAACATCCACATTAGAAATATTATCCATGCTGGCTCGCGGCCCCACATTTAACTAACATCTAAACGTAAATTTCTCACGAATAATAAACTACCCCAAACCTTATTGACATCAAATAAATCATGACAACATAAAATAATACTGAACATTTTGATACTGTCCCTCTACTAGCTAAAGCAGGCCATGAAACTTTCCGTGAAGCGGATATAATAAATTTAAGATAAAGACAATCAGGTCAAAAGGTCTTCCCAAAACACCCAAGGAACGAGCATAACTACGGGATGAACGCCCATGATATCCTAATATCCCATAGCCTTAAAGGCAGAAAATTGTAAAAGAAATATTAATAATAAAAAATATATGTAAGTCCTGAACAGTAAATTTAGAATAATAAAGATTTGGCGCAAAAGATAATTTTGAGAAACATGTCGAGCTTACTTAATAGTCAGGCCTCTCACCTCGATAGTACAGAGTGTAATGCGTGATCACATTATGGACTCCAACTGTTATATATCTTAAGGAATTCATGTGTTCTCGGGTTGCGGAGAGAAACCAAGAGGAAAGGGTTAAGGGTTCCAGAACAGTCTCTACTCGTTCACACGCACTTAAGTCTATACACAATCACAGTTCGTAGAATTTCTGAATACGCCCGCCGACGTATGTTGAGTTCCCGCGCAAAGCTGCTCATTTGTTTTGGGGAGCGGTTCAACCAACACGGCTAGCAGCGAACCACGGACCTCGAACTAGTTCAACGTTGACAGTTCTGCGGTGTGTATGTTGGATTGTAGTCGTGCCGGAATGAGTAAATTAGGGCTGGCTTGGTGAGTTATACAACTTTTACGAATTTATTATGTAACAAGGTTACAATTTATACTATAATTCAGCTTATTGATGTCCCTGTGCTGTTTTAACCTATCAATAAACACATATGAGAGGTCGGAAAATTCAAAAGCTTTCTTTTTCTTATATTTTAAATTATCTGCGGAGATATTTTTATAACGCCACCTTCATTTTTCATGATTATTGGTGATTCCAAATTCATTAGCAACTTCTTACTTTTTCCTCAAACCATAATTAACTGATTCAATCACTTTCAGATTTTCACCATAACTAAATAAATAGAGATTTCGTTTGGAGCGCTTTTAATGTGCATTACCGTATTACTAATATATACAGATGTACGCACCACTATACTTGAAACTTGACGTAAATTACAGTGACATAAAACAATTTCATAAGATACTATTAATGTGGAATGAATTAATCTTCCTCTTGTCTGAGAAACAATAGCTCAAGGCAGGATTACCAAGAGGGTCCAGATTGTGAAGTGGCTGATTTTCATTTCTATTAAGCTCAATATATTGATACGTTGAGTTATAGAGGTAACTTTTGACTTATAGAGGATGGCCTTCATTAGATTCAAGGGTCATACGTAAAATAATTCTCCTGACCATCTCACAAAAACTTTTGAACGAAGCTATATTCATTTTTAGAAATGCCATTTTTTTGCAAATGCACGCAATTATTCTAAACATATGGAGGCTCTCTAACTATAGATTTCTGAGTTATTGATGTCCTAAAGTTATTCTAATAACACAATTCAATCAAAGATTTTTCTATAGGGGTCATACCGTGATTATAATAACATAATTCAATCAAACATTTATCTAAATAATTTATAAAAACATATAATATTTTGACACTAAACAGATGGTTGGACACTTGTGCAGATACCACATTTTGTCCACCCCTGCTTCTGGCAATGTATATGAGGAAAGTTACACTAGTTATTTCTTAGTATTGTTAACCCGATGAGACCTTCAAGATCTCGGAACAGGCTCTCCCCCTTTAGACAAGCTGTGCTTACTTTGGCCATAATCCAAGTCTCGCCACTGGAAGTTTAGTGTCATTTATCATTTAGTAGTCATTTCCTAAGGCCCCGAATCTGTTGCTGTAGCCAAGTTCTTTATATATGTTAATCTATAAATATAATTAATATGTGAATTATGTAGGCATACATACGGACTAATTACTTATCACGTTTCTTTACTAAAAAAAACCACACGCTTTGATGATATTATCATTATTATTATTTATTATTATTATTAGCACCACGTCTTACTACCCGTTAGGGTTATACGCACTTACGCTAATGTGTAATGGTAGAGTGATTGTGAGATGAAATGGAGGACCTACAGTGTAACGTGGAATCCGAACCACGGTGGAGGCCTGGCATTCCCCACATTCACAAGATGCCTTGTCAGAGGTGAAGGAAGGGTTTGGTAATCAGATAAATCTGTGCCGGGACCTGGGATTGAACCCCGGCTGCCAGCACCTGAAGGTATATCAGAATCTACTAGAGTGGTACAGAAATTCACAAGCTGTATGTTAACCCACGATGCATTGAAACAAAAATGTATAACGGCTGACTGTCAACATTTTTATTTCCCTATAAGATACACACATTATAAATTAGATTATTTTCACGATGGATGTTTTTTTAAATCAAAACGTTGTCCCGTGGCACAATCCAATATATCGATATACACGCTTTCCATTAACGTGTGATTTCAAATATCCTCTCTAAGGCCATCGAGGCTGTCTGTTCGATTCTGGCTCCACAGCGCATGCGCACTGGTTTGAGATGGTTGGATTTGATATTTGATTCTCCTGTGCTGGTGATCTCTGGCAGAACGAACGTAGCACTTGTATAATATACTAGATCCTTACCCCTCCTCCCCCACATTATTATTTTAAACACACATATTGAATTATTATTATTAGCACCGCGTCTTACTACCCGTTCGGGTTAAACGCACTTACGCTAATGTGTAATGGTAGGGTGATTGTGAGATGAAAATGGAGGACCTACAGTTTAACGTGGAATCCGAACCACGGTGGAGGCCTGGCATTCCCCACATATTGAAGAATCGTCATAGACTCTACCATAAAATATGAGTGACTACCAACATTTTGATGAGGAATATATTAAATCTTCAAAATTAAATATAGCCTATGCTACTCGTTTATAATGTAGCTTTATATTGGTGAAAGAACTTTTAAAATCGGTCCAGTAGTTTTTGAGTTTATACATTACAAACAAAAAAATCAAATCTTTCCTCTTTATTATATTAGTATAGATGTGCTGAAATTAAGCATAACAACTTGTGCCGATCAGACGGAAACATTGTTATTAGTTTAAATCTTGCCACATGACCACGTTTCTGTTCTACGCTTGGTTTGTCGCAAAAGTGTGATTACACCATAGACTATACTATCTATGATGGAAAGATTATTATTATTATTATTAGCACCGCGTCTTACTACCCGTTCGGGTTATACGCACTTACGCTAATGTGTAATGGTAGGGTGAATTGTGAGGTGAAATGGAGGACCTACAGTTTAACGTGGAATCCGAACCACGGTTAAGGCCTGGCATTCCCCACATTCACAAGATGTATTGTCAGAGGTGAAGGAAAGGTTTGGTAATCAGATAAATCTATGCCGGGTCCGAGGATTGAACCCCGGCCGCCAGCATAGAAGTCTGACACCTTACCCCTAGACCGCCAGGTCACCATAATGGCAAGAACTAGGTTTGAATCCTATTAGAGTGTAGAGAGTTTTCTTTTTCACATAGTTCCTACTCTCCTTCTACGCAAATTAGGGTGATTTTACTATATATAGAATATTTCTTATCTCTAACAACAAATTTATCAGTATATAGTCTTGTTGAGTGGTTGTACGTTATGATAAATACTAATTATTTATTTAAAACTTGAAAAAGGACCATTTTGATAGTACACTGAATCCCAAAGTTTTGCAAAACCAAATTTCCCCGTGTATCTATAAAAAAAATATAGTCTTACATACCGATAATTTGACAAAAAATCTCAAATTTCAAAGATGTTCAATGAGGAAGCCTGTATTTCAGAATAAAACAATTATTTATTAATATAAAAGCATTAACTTTCTACTAGCAAATACTTAAAAAATTGACGAATAGCTGATGAATGTATTTACATGATACACGATACACGATTCCCATGTTGGTAAAAAAATTAATTAAGATTTATAAAAAAAAGTAAAAAATTATCCTTATATGTATATTTTCACAAAAATCACAAACCGTTGGAACTGTATCTGGACTAAGCTTCAAAACCCTTTTAATTGGAAAAGGAATAATATTAGGTCTGAGTGATATTTTGCATGAATACGATTCGTTATATTGTTACGTCACCACCTACATGAAAAACTCACAAAACCGTCTATATTATTTTTAATTAATACTTAGCGGAACCAACTAGGATACGATCTCTGATTATAAAAATAAACAAGCTTGGTTCATAATGACTACAGTAGCCCCATGGCCTCTTTGGTGCTGACTGACAGCTTTGAAACGTTACCAGACCAAATTATGTATACCTACGCCGGACCAAATGATCTGTAAAAACATGTATTTAGCAGCTGTCACTTCTGACAGTCAAAATGTAGAGATATACCTAAATGTTGACTGTCAGAAGTCAGTTGTGAGCAGTCAGTCAGCACCAAAGAAGCCGTGGGGCTACTCTACTCCACCATGTCCCTTGGTGACCTAAAATTTCGATCTAAGCCTCTCCTTGGTTTATACTATGGTGAAGCCTAATATATAATTAATTAACTATGTAAAACACAGATAAAATTATCAAATTGTCTAAGGCGTCAATCTTGTGTTGGACTAGTCCTTCAAAAATGAGATCGTAGTTTGAATCCTGGTCAGGTCTCCTGAGAGTAGTTTTTCCTAATTGGTTTCCCATGCTCCTTCCAAGTAAATACCGGTAGATAACCTCTAAAATGCTTCTTTCCTAATCCCTACCGATTATAAAAAAAATTATCATATATGCGCATAACCTAAACAAGTAGTAAGATACTGTTATAAAATAATTAAATACAACGTAGATATTTATGTTTTAGGATATTTGCTATTGTTCCTTTCTAACCATTCAAATTAATTACATTAAATTACACTTTTATAAGATATGAAAAAGATAATATTTTTTGCAATTTTAGTGAAATTTTTCATGAAATTGAGGCAGTATTAATAATTCATCACTGATCGAAATGTACACCCCTATTTAACCAACAATTAAAACTTTGTATGGAATCAAACCAGGCACTTTTAGTTCAGTGGTAAGATGCGACTCTTTCTGAAATAATGGGTCTGGCCCTATTAAATTTGAGTCTAGATACGTTTCGTCTTGTATTTAGTATAGCACCACACTTGATACGTACTTAGTCTGACTATGAAACTAGACCATCCCATTCTGGTCTAGGTAGGTGTCTTGTATTTAGTATAGCACCACACTTGAGACGTACTTAGTTTGACTATGAAACTGGCCCAGTCCATTCTTGTCTAGGTAGATGCTTGTATTTAGTATAGCACCACACTTGAGACGTACTTAGTTTGACTATGAAACTGGCCCAGTCCATTCTTGTCTAGGTAGGTGTATCACAGCACTTAAGGAGAACTGAGCCCATATAACTATAAAACATGCCACAATTGTCAGCCTTAAGAGCGTTCATCATAGCAGATCCAACTCAAAATTTGGCTCGTGCGAGGTATTAGAGTAAAAGGGAAAAGAAAATATCTACGATATGACAGAAAGGTGTGCTGTGCATTCGTATTTGAATAATTACTCTAAATTTTCCGTGGTGACGATGGCTAACAAAGTGACAAAGTTTCTTGTTATAGTTAAAATATGTTCCTAATACGATAGAATGAAGATTTTTACACATTGCTTATCTTCAAACCAATTCTAAGACAGTCAAAAACTGCCTCTTTATTCAGTTTCTATTCAAATATCATTCAATATCACAACAAGTTTCAATATAAGTAACGTATTTTAATGTTTAATCAGAAACGATCCAGGTGCAATATTGTTGGTGTTTCATTTTCTAGCAAAGTGCATCACTGATTTAATCGGCATGTGATGCAAGCTCTTAATGCCATATCAAAGAAAAGTAAACAATTAATATTGTAATATATTTTTAAGAATTCTGCTCACCTCACAGATAATATCTAAATTAATAGATAATAAATAAGTTTGAACCATACTTCAGATTGTGATCTTGTTTCTGTATTATAATTATTTTAAATGGTATTGAATACTTGGAAATTGATTTATCATATTTAAAAAATGCAACCATATTTAAATAAATATTAAAAAAAATTTAAAATATCATTAAACTCTTACAAATCTCATTTTTGATAAGTAAAGAATGCAGAAGATCTTACCATGGTACGATTCATAGTTGAAACGTGGTTTTATAACTAATTTTCCATTTTGATATTCTCTCTAAAGGGGTTACCTACTTGGAAATTTCAAAGCTATTTTGCGAAGCGTGTTGCGTCTTAACTCGATGCTCATGAGTATTCTAGGCACTATCACAATTACAGTAGCCCCATGGCTTCTTTGGTGCTGACTGACAGCTTTAAATAGTTACCAGACCAAATTACGTATCCCTACGCCAAACCAGATGATATGCAAAAACATGTATTTAGCAGCTGTCACTTATGGCGGTCAAAATTTAGGTATATACCTAAATGTTGACTCTCAGAAGTCAGCTGTGAACTGTCAATCAGCACCAAAGAAGCCATGGGGCTACTTTAGACACTAATGTATGAAATAGAGAGAGAAGAGGAAAATTAGCAGTTCACCTCTTGTTTAACCACTGATAACACATCGTATCGTCTGCCGGGATCACGATAAACTTAACGTTAACATAACGTAGCTTAATGTAACGTTCACTTAAAGTTAAATTAAATTATGTGTGATCACGATTCACTTAACTTAACGTAACAACTCGAACCAAACATTTGCATTCTCGAGTATGATCCGTGGCTTTGTGCTATTTTTAAAGTGATGATCTGTGAATGTTTACAGTTTTCAATCAATATAATAAATATATATTATTAAACTTATTTGATAAGTTTAGCTTTCCTATTTTAGCTTAATTATTTTATTTAACTGTCTGATCACTAGAACTTAGGTTAAAGAGTAAACATTGGTCATAATACTAACAAATTAATTATTAAATAGCCCTGTTGACGTCATTCGCACAATGATTGGCTGGATAGATCACGTGATACCCTTCATGTAACGTAAAGTAAAGTAAAAGACCTCCCAAGACATCTCTTACGTTAAGTTAACTGCAAGTCAACGTTAAGTTAAATGCATCGTGATCGCTTCCATTTAAATACACGAGGAGATACTTTACGTTAAGTTACGTTAAGCTAACGTTAAGTTGATATATAATATTTTCAACTTGAAAACACTTACTTGCTTTTTAAATTTACCATTATCTTGTGTCATATTTTAAATATACATATCATACCACGGAATATTTTAATCCAAGTCATGGCAGGAAGATTCCAATACGAATTTTTTTTGACTAAACCAAACATCCTAAGTTGTAGAGGATTTATTAAATAATACTCTACAATAATAGTTTCATATTAAAAATATTAAGTTTTTTTATACTGTATGAATAATTTTATAACGATTTAAAAATTAATGGTTTTCGTCTCAACGTTATATCTTTAAAGTTCACTATATAAAACGTAAGTTAACTAAACAAGGAAATTATATCTTAACCTGTCATAACATTACAGTTAAGCAACGCCCTTAATAAAAATATTGTTTCCTTTCATTGATAAATATTGTTCACAACAAAATAAGGTAAGTTTCCATAAAAGGCCAAAATATTATGTTTTTATATAAGTGACATATAATTTAGTTTCTATACCAATTTACGATTGCGATCTTTATTAGATGAAAAGTAAAAAAAATATAAAAATATATATAAATTACACTCTCAAAGGCAGTGGTAGCTTGGTTCAGTTTGACCTTAACTAAGTTGATTGTTAAATAATGTCCGCATCTCATGACCTAGGGCCATTTTATGTGTAAAAAAAAAAGGAAAAATGGTTACCCCAGCAGGAAAGTACTCATTTCCTGTTATGAGTAAAATAAATTGTATAACACAAAGTTACATACTTCCATAGTTTAATGTAGTTTGTGTGAAAAATTTCCTAAATTAGTAATGTGTAAAACATTTCAAATACATTTTTACCACTCCAAAAATTATACTAAGTTATTTTTCATGTCAAACAGTCCCGTAATATAAATTATAATCTAATTTGTTCAATGTATTTTTTTGAAAAATTCATATCTTAAAAAAAATCAATCATAAATATTTTTTTCTTAATTTGAGGGTTAATATAAGGTATAATTTAAAGAAAACACTAAGATATGACAACATAAAATATACATTTAAATTTTGAATGAAGTCCAGAGATATTTGCAGCTCTGACTGTTGAAATAGATGGATCGACAAACGGAACGACGAATGGACGACCATTCAGGAGAATGTGTGCAAATACAGCCAAACATGGGGACAGACATGGAAACAAACATACATGGGGACATTTGGACAGACACATATGGAGAGAGGAATATATGGGACAGACAGGGAGACAGACATACATGGGGACACTAGGACAGACAAATATGGAGAGAGGAATATATGGGGACAGACAGGGAAACAGACATACATGGGGACATTAGGACAGACAAATATGGAGACAGGAATATATGGGGACAGACAGGGAAACAGACATACATGGGGACATTAGGACAGACAAATATGGAGACAGGAATATATGGGGACAGACAGGGAAACAGACATACATTGGGACATTAGGACAGACAAATATGGAGACAGGAATATATGGGGACAGACAGGGAAACAGACATACATGGGGACATTAGGACAGACAAATATGGAGACAGGAATATATGGTGACAGAGAGGGAAACAGACATACATTGGGACATTAGGACAGACAAATATGGAGAGAGGAATATATGGGGACAGAGAGGGAAACAGACATACATGGGGACATTTGGACAGACAAATATGGAGAGAGGAATATATGGGGACAGACAAGGAAACAGACATACATGGGGACATTAGGACAGACAAATATGGAGAGAGGAATATATGGGACAGACAAGGAACAGACATACATGGGGACATTAGGACAGACAAATATGGAGAGAGGAATATATGGGGACAGAGAGGGAAACAGATATACATGGGGACATTTGGACAGACAAATATGGAGAGAGGAATATATGGGACAGACAGGGAGACAGACATACATAGGGACATTTGGACAGACAAATATGGAGAGAGGAATATATGGGACAGACATGGAAACAGACATACATGGGGACATTTGGACAGACAAATATGGAGAGAGGAATATATGGGACAGACAAGGAAACAGACATACATGGGGACACTAGGACAGACAAATATGGAGAGAGGAATATATGGGGACAGACAAGGAAACAGACATACATGGGGACATTAGGACAGACAAATATGGAGAGAGGAATATATGGGGACAGACAGGGAAACAGACATACATGGGGACATTAGGACAGACAAATATGGAGACAGGAATATATGGTGACAGAGAGGGAAACAGACATACATTGGGACATTAGGACAGACAAATATGGAGAGAGGAATATATGGGGACAGAGAGGGAAACAGACATACATGGGGACATTTGGACAGGCAAATATGGAGACATACGTACATACAGACCGATATGGGAAAGGCTATCAAGACAATTTATATTGAGATAAACAGACATGAGGAAGATGGAGACATATTCTTAGGGACAGCTGGACATACAAACATAATGGTATGACCCACTTTTTGGGTTCAGAGGTCAAATAAAACTTAAATATTCATGATCATCTTGATGTCATGAATTTATAAAATTTACAATACTTCATCTATATGAGAGGGTAGCAGACAAAGAAGACATGATTTATTCGGTAGTAAAGACAGACGGTACTCTTTCAACCACCCCGACGCTTCGCGACGCTCTGTGTCACTGGGGGTATAAGGGGAAATAAAGAGGGGAAGGGTGTCCGCTCGCTCGTCGGGTGGATTCGTGTGGCTTGTCGGTTATACCTCCAGTTTGCTTTCAAACGTCTTTCGGCCAACATCGGCTCGTAACTTCGCGGGCGCTTTTTTGGAAATCGTAAACTCCCTCCACCCCCCCAAACCCCCTTTCACCCATTCCACAAACCCAACCCGACCGTCTGTCACAGTGGTTCGGAAACAAACAAATCTTAGTTTTAAAACGAAGACAGCCAATTTACATTTAACGTTACTCTGTACGTAGAGGTTCTAAATAGTTTTTTTTTATGTTTACCTCCTGTTACGTACTGTTTATATATTCTGTGCTGTGCGGGTTGGATAATTGATTGCTATATATCTAGAAGAAATTAATTATTTGTGGAAGAGATTGTTCCAAAAAAACACGTATCAAGGTAAAAGTTTTGAATACGAAGTGGTATAAGCGAGAGAGGAAAAAAAAACAAAAAGTTTTTAATTGGCTTTAAAATTATGTACATTAAAAGACTCCAAACCTATGTATTTTAATTATGTTATCAAATTTATAAAAGAGTGTCATCAATTTTTCAGTGTGTTTAACGTACTACATTTAAATTATTTCATACAAAACTTAAGTTATGTATATGAAAAAAATTGACGCCTGTGCACCGATAAATATTTACATAAATTAAGTGTTTTCATCAAGATGTTCAATAAATTTACCCGGCAGAGAAATTAATAGTGACTTTTAAGGAAGTGAAAAGTATTTGAACCTCGATGTAGCTTTTAAAATGAGGTAAATATTCTTTAAACAAAGGTATTAAAATTTTTCTGTGTGTGATTATTTCTGTCGTGCAAAGTAGTCAACAATTTCTATCCTATTATCGATTGTGAATAAGGTAAGCTATGCGTGTTTAGAGTTGACCACAGTTTTTAGTTTATATCTATTACATAACTTGAACAAACTAAATGAGCATAACAAAAATTCTTTCATGGTTTTGATTATAGATAGTGGAGAAATAAAAACAGACACGCGATGCACAAGGGGAAATAATTTTCTTTATATCGAATAAATAAAAAGAAACTCTTCTATCACACCATAGTATTATATTAACAATGGAAAGGTTATAAAATAAATCATTTGTTATTCTTACGTGGTGGAGAAAAACATCGTCAAAATTTCCCAACCATTCAGCAGATGAACAAAATATGTTGCTAGAGACAAATTTAATATCTCTTATAAGCTGTTTTAGTGTCCGAATTAAGCCCTTTCTCTCTTGTTAGATTTTACTGTTGATTAATGGGATATCGGGATTTGAATACTGGTCATGTCTACTAAGGATGGTTTTCCAATTATAGTTTATGAAATTTTGGGTGTATTACCTCTAGAATGATCTCTTTCTCATTACTAGACTGAAAAGATAGTAAGATGTGATAAAAATAAGGTTAAAAAACGTTTTTAATACTTGAAAGGTGATGCTCCTTGAGAACTTTCCATTTTAATTGAGTTTTCCTCTATTGACAATGAAGATAAATTTAATATTATAAATATTAATTTTCTTAGAAAAAAATTAAATATTTTTTTGAAACATATCTTATTAATTATTAGGGCTGTAAGCATAAATACTATCTAATCAATTTTGTTAGAAATGATGAAGGTGACATTATAAGAAGCTATCCATATTTGTTTGAAGGGAGGATTTTATAATACTTAGAAATATAACACAATTATTAGTGAAACCGACTAGGGTTTGAATCCTAATATCTCCGTCATTGGAAGTCCCAACATTTTGAGAGGATGGCGCAAAGGGTTATTCTAGCTTTTAAACGTGTACATTTACCTAAATCATCACAAGATTAATATTTGTAGAAGGAATGGTTGAGGCGTTTGACGTCCTGACATTTAGATTACATATCTGGGTTAATTTTTAACGTAAATTTATTTTATTATTCCATATTACTGCCTGTTAATGTTATACGCAAATATTATAAATAATCTGTTGTAAGGGTGAGGAAGGAAGTATTTTATAATTTACACACCAGTATTTGCGTGGAAGGAGAGTGAGTAAACATTAAGGAAAACTATCCTCAAATATTCCTACTGAGATCCGAGAACCAATCTCCTCGCTACCATTAGGCCAATATGTATATTATATGTAATAAATCTCTTAAATAATGGATAAAAGTTACCTATTGGAATATTTCAGTCTTATATTGGGGTAGGCCTTATTTTGAAATAATGAGTGGTTGAATAATTCCTAATATTGGGTTTAAGCTGAAAATCTGCGCTGAGATTTCTCTCCGACTGAGGTGGCCACCATAATAACTTTCGGTCTCCTCTGAAGGGACAAAAGATTTCAATAAATGGGTATAAAACATCTAGACAAAAAGTGATTATCAATTATTTCACCCATGTTTACAACGCTTACATCTTTTAATTTACCGAAAAATATTGTTATATATTTATCTACTTTTTCATCGCATATTAATCCTTTCGAATTGTACTTATATATTAATATTAAAACTGAATAGGGAAAGGACAAACATAAATTTGGAGGAAATGAAACTGAATTTTAGGGGAGAAAAGTGGGAGTATATTAAAAGAAAAAAAACGGTATACCCAACCATAATTTGAGTCCTTATTGATCCTGGCCATTGTAAATCCAATCCTACACCAGTGTGACGCAGACGAAAGATGTGGGTCAATAAATTTTATAACTACATCTGTCGTCTTACGGTCTAACATTTCACTCTTGTGTTAGACTGGATTTACGAAGAATAGGATGATTGGGACTCAAGATATGGATGGGTGTACTGAGTTGTACTTTTCTTTTAATATATCTTCTTTTTTCTCTCCTTAAATTCAGTTTCATTTCCTACAAATATCCATCCACCTCCTCTCTATTCAGTTTTAATAATATTGTACGCATACAATCCAGACGGATATTAAGACGCAATAAAAAAAATAGAGAAATCTTAAAGAATATTTGTATGATTCAAATAACCAAAGCCATTATTTATGCTTTTAGTGAAGATTACTACATAAACAGTAGCCCCATAACTTCTTTGATGCTGACTGACAGCTCACAGTTCACAATTGACGGCTATGATACTATACCAAAACAAATAATGTATCCCTACTCCGAACCAAATGATCTGCGAAAACATGTGTTTAGCAGCTGTCACTTCTGACAGTAAAGATTTAGGTATATACCTAAATGTAGACTGTAATAAGTCGTCTGTGAGCTGTTAGTCAGCTCTAAAAAAGCTACGGGGCTACTGTAGATATCATAGACTCTGCCTAAAATATGAGTGAAGAATGTCCCTGGGTAAGGGACGATTCCTGGAAAGCTCAGTGGCAAGAGCATTGGCGTACTAAACAGAAGGTCCCGGTTTTGAATCCGGTGTCCAGGTGCCATTTATATATTTTAAGAACAAATTATTTTTATCTAAATTAAAATATGTCAACATTGGATATATATGTAACATCATTTATGAGCACTTTCTGTCTTTGTGATATATAGTAATTAATTGGAAGCATCGGTCCCTTGATGTGAACGAAAGATCTAATAGCAGCCGCTTCATTCGTCGAGAAAATGAATCACAGACGATCACCTCTAACGTTATTTAACTATATGATGGGTTATTTCAAAACATCGTTAACAGATAACTATGACAAATAGTCAAAAGTTTCTATCAGGGTTCTTATACCGTAACAACCCTTAATATTTAGTTTTATTGATAAAAATTGGTGACCTGGTGGTCTAGGGTTAAGGTGTCAGACTTCTGTGCTGGCGGCCGGGGTTCAATACTCGGTCCCGGCACTGTATTATCTGATTACCAAACCCTTCCTTCACCTCTGACAAGACATCTTGTGAATGTGGGGAATTCCAGGCCTCCACCGTGGTTCGGATACAATCACCCTACCATTACACATTAGCGTAAGTGCGTATAACCCGAACGGGTAGTAAGACGCGGTGATAATAATAATAATAATATTGATAAAAACAAATGACAGAAAGTTTGACAATAGCTCTATTTCACAAAATTAGAAATATATCGTGAAGCTAAGAGAATAGGTTTGTTGGGGAAAAAAAAAGACTCTAGATTTAGCTTCCTTTAATAAAAGCAAAAATTTTTGATAGGGTCACAACACACAATCTAAATATATTTAAGGAATTGTAGTATTTATTTAGTTTTATTTTACTATTTTCTTATTAACATGACAAAGGATTGTTGTAGGTGTAAGGTGAAAGGGAACATAAGCTTAAATATAAAATAGAATTGTTCCAGAAAAAGACACAGACCTTTTTATTTTAAGCCATGTCGCCTGGCAGCGATTGATTCCTTATCGCTGACAAAGGTGGGTACCTTAGGGTGGTATTGAAGCAATTAAGAACTAATGGTCAGATTAGTATAGTATTATTATTATTATTATTATTATTATTATTATTATTATTAGCACCGCGTCTTACTACCCGTTATGGTTATACGCACTTACGCTAATGTGTAATGGTAAAGGACCTACAGTTTAACGTGGAATCCGAACCACGGTGGAGGTCTGGCATTCCCCACATTCACAAGATGTCTTGTCAGAGGTGAATGTATAGTATTAATAGCCAAAATTCTGTGTTTTTTTTTCCTATAGTACATACAATACTGCTTCATTGGATATTTATAGTTTAATTATTGACTTAGAGTAATATCAACATTTCTTTAATATACATTAAGAGTATCATAAAACTTGACTCAAGAATTTCTAAATGAGGATACATATTTCATGTTAGAATGCCAAAAGGTTCATGGCATTTATTATTATTATTAGCACCGCGTCTTACTACCCGTTCGGGTTATACGCACTTACGCTAATGTGTAATGGTAGGGTGATTGTGAGATGAAATGGAGGCCCTACAGTTTAACGTGGAATCCGAACCACGGTGGAGGCCTGGCATTCCCCACATTCACAAGATGTCTTGTCGGAGGTGAAGGAAGGGTTTGGTAATCAGATAAATCTGTGCCGGTACCGGGGATTGAACCCCGGCCGCCAGCACAGGAGTCCAACACCTTACACCTAGACCGCCAGCTCACCTTCATGGCATATAAACGTATTTTCAAAGAACTGTATATTGTTAAGATAATCCTAACTACTGATTCTTTATTTTTAATATATTTTCCCAAAAAACTTCATGTATAGAAAGGGCAATATTATTTAATTCATTTAGTTCTTCCTTCACCAACATTTAATTGATAAAATCTAACTCTCGTAAGTAGAACTGCTCGAAATATACGTCGCAACTGATTGGCCATCTACGTAAGCAATAAAATGAGGCACAGACGTTCAGAGTTAAATGAATATTATTTCTACTATGCTATATTTAAAAAATATATTTACTCTAAAATAATATCGAAGCCTAAAAAGGCTCCTTTCCCAATTAGCTTAAGATATAATAATTAGAGCAAAACTGTGAAAATGTGACATCAGGTCATTTTCAATTACTTTTAAAGCATATTTGTGAGCCATGAGACTACTCTGTAAATTAAGTCATTCCTTTAGTAAATATAGTAAATTTTTGGTGGTGACCTGGCCGTCTAGGGGTAAGGTGTCAGACTTCTATGCGGGCGGACGGGATTCAATCCTCGGTCGCGGCACAGATTTATCTGATTACCAAACCCTTCTTTCACCCCTGACAAGACATCTTGTGAATGTGGGGAATGCCAGGCATACACCGTGGTTCGGATTCCACGTTAAACTTTAGGTCCTTCATTTCATCTCACAATCACCCTATCATTACACATTAGCGTATGTGCGTACAACCCGAACGGGTAGTAAGACGCGGTGCTGCTAATAATAATAATAATAATAAACTTTTTGGTGGACTTAAAACAAATTTGAGAATAAATTAGAACATACATAAATCTTTCCTGTTTACCTTGATAAAAGAAGTTCCTTGTTATTCTTTCCCCTCTTTCTTAATAATATGTCAAAAGGAGGTATATTCTTATATAGAATAATGTAGTTTTGTAGTAGCTACAGATAACAATACAGACCATTAAAAAAATGCACAGAATGGTTACGTGTAGAGCAAGATTTTTATCTCTGCTATTATTACTGAAGATGATCTTCAAACTTCTATTTTATTTGGGCTTTCCCTCATCATAAATCTGCACCCATACACATGTACCTTAACTTAAAATATATTTTATTTCTTTGTGCCTGGGTCCAATGATTAAATAATGAATAACTTTAAATTACCGTCATTTTTGGAAATGTGGACAAGACACTAAGCTCTTCATGTCTAGATATATGATGGATAGGTTGGGATTAGGATACCGTTAGAAATATAGTGAGCTTGGGACTTGTTCAAAAGTTTCTGACTTTCACTAACAGTATATGTGGCTACATTTATTTTGAAATATCACGTCATAATCCTCACTCTCATTAGTGTAGTTAAAATAAAAAATAGCATGGACAAATAATAGGAAACAGGGAAAGATTTATAAACAAGTTCTATTTATAGATTTTTTGCTCTATTTATAATAGGCAGTTCAATTTTAATACGAAGGTCCATTTAGATTATTAAAAGAAAATTTATTTCAAACATTAAACATATTTTGATGTTTGTTAATGATATTTTACATGAATTGATTATATATGCTAAAAACCCGCCTCGGTGGCGTAGCTGGCTAACGCGCTAGTCGTGTTGAGCTCGACTGCTGAGGACGGGGAGGTCGAGGTTCAAATCTCGGTAGGGAGAACTGGGGGTGGTTTTTTCTAAATGGTTTTCCACTCTCTCTCTCCACGCAAATGCGGGTCCACTTCCTCTAATTCACCCTTCCCAATTCCTAATCCATTAGCGTAGTTAGTACTTAAATCGTATAACCCGAACGTAATACGTGGTGCTAAATATTATTATTATTATTATTATTATTATATGCTAAAAGTAATACTATAACTCACATCGCTCTACGTAAAAATACGTGAACAATATTAGGTAAATAGTATAGCTGCAAGATAAGGTTTTAAAAAAAAATGGACTGTACCCGTTGGGGCTATACGGATATTTACACTTAATATGTAAAGAAGAATAAATTACATTTTAGATTAAAGTTATACCCCCCATTGTTGTGGGTGGAATATGTTTAGGAAACTATTTAGGAAAAGTAATTTAAGTACTCCCGGTAGGAAGTTAAATTTATGTCGATAGCATAACCGACAAACCTAGACACGTACCTTGGCCCTCCTGCTTACTAGTATGGGACTTTAGGTTAATTCAAGGGATTAATTTTTTAAAATTATCATCCCACCACCCAAAACCAATTATATAATTATCTTATTAGACAAACCATTATAAGTTTTCCTAACAACCCCTTCGAGTTATACGCCGATTAAGGCCATACGTCCAGAAAATTTTTTTTTCGTCATTCAAAAGAGTTTTATTCTATGAAATGTTACACACAAAAAATTTATTTT
>CABEEJ010000531.1:0-17086 GCA_901482245.1 Timema douglasi
CAGTAGTTTCGGAGCCTATTCATTACAAACAAACAAACAAACAAAAAATCAAACCTTTCCTCTTTATAATATTAGTATGATATACTAGATTTTAAGCCCCATTTAGGACATAATGCATATTTTTTTAAAGATTGAAAAAAAAATCCGGTAAAAATATTGTATTTTAGTAAATAATAACAACATGAGATGTTTTTGAAACTATATATTTTTAACAAATTAATTCGGATACTAAGGCAACTCTAGTTAATTTAGGGTAGGTTTGTGTAAGAAAAACAACAACTAAATTTTAAGAACTTTTGATAGCTTTTAAAGTGCATATTTGCATGCATATTATCCATTATGGTACATGAATTCATCATTATGGTCCTATTAATGTGAAAACAAAAAGGGAGCCAAGACTAATGATGAAATAAACCACAGTCGGCAATACAATTTTGCATAATAAGAAGTGTTGTTTTTTTCTTGGTGAAGGATAGTGGAGACGAAGACTATGTAGTTCTCATAATTTCGTTGTTCACGTTATTGTAAACCTAACGTGCTGTAAAACACAAACTTTTTATTAGCTTCTAAAAAACGTATCCGCCCACAGTCAGAAGTATCAGAGCGCTCTTAAAGGGGGGAGGGTAAGAGGGGGAAACCAGTTGACATATGACTATAAAGGGTGTTGAAGAGGGAAATCCATAATAAAAACGTGAGAAACACGTACCTGCCACACTGTGATCGGCAATTTGTCAAAAGAGAACATGTTTAATTATCAAATTGAGATAAGATATTAAAAGTAGGCTACTAATAGAGGTTACAATATAAGGGTTTTTTGTTTTTATATTTAAAGTGTTTTTCGTGTGTACATGATGAGATGCGCATCTTTTTTTTATGTCAACTTTATTTCAAAACGATACTTTATAGATAGTTAATAGCAGTGTTCTTGTGTTTTGTTGTCAGACAAAGTAGGACGTGTGCACGACCATGTGGCAATTTAAAATGCATGTAAACCTAATTAATATTCACCACTTAATTGCTATTGAGAGAATGCAGTTCATTATTGGTAGTACTTGGAAAAAGTTCCTATCTTTAGGTGATATGAAAGGTCTGCGTTCTTTCATTTTTTTATGACAAAAAAAATATGGCATGGATATTTGTCATAGGAATCCTATATGATATTCGACCAGGATTATTTCTCTTAACTTTTAAAAAGTTTCTAGTCTTATGACACTTTTCTAATGACGAATATTCAAGAACTGTTGAGATTATGATATTTAGAAAATTAAAATAAATGTATATACTGAACCAAATTTTTATTTTATTTGGAACAGATAAAAGGATATTTTCTGACATAAAAATTGCAAAAATATGGACTTAAAATTTCTAGTTCTATTCCAGCAACCCCTCCAGCTCAAATATTAAGCCTTAAGAGTTTTGTTTAAACAAATTTATTTCAAAACGTAAACATCTTTAACTTATATAAATTGTATAGGTATCGTAGACCCGGGTTTTATCCCATTTTGTGTTGAAAAACTTACAATATTAATGTGTGTTCCATTATATTAAACATTACATGTTAAATATAACGGAACACAATTCCAAAATATATTGTATTAGCATTTTTGGCGGAACTTTAGGTATTATCATGTGCTGTTATAGATTAGTGTACTAAGACGTGTTCTGATCTTTGTTTATTGACTCCTTATCATTGATACATGATAAAAAATCGTTTCCGTTTTAATGTGAGGCGATTTATAACTGTAGGGTTTATAGCTTTGATTTACAAAATTAAAAATAAAGTAGACGTAATCTAGAGTAAAGGAGAACGGACAGACAGGTCCTCTGATGTTATCAACCAGTTTATTCCAATCTTCAATACCCACATAACACTACACCCACCCACCCACCTATCACAAACAGTCGACAGATGGCAGTACTTCATTATAATCATATCGTAGCTTAGAGGGCTTTTCACTTTTAAATAAAAAACACACATGAAAACATCTCTTTAGACTTACATTGTTCAGTAAATAAAAGGTTATCGCAGAACAAGCAAAGAGCCATTATAAACCTATTACATAGGTTTATACCAGCACGCCATTTTGTGTCTAAACTGTGACGTCATTCTCTGCGAAATTACTTTATTTACGCCTCGTAGTTCGCGTCTTACTACCCATACCCTATAGAGTCAAATATTTACATTCACGGTTTAAGAATTATATTGGTAAGAGTTTAAAGGATGTTTACCCGCATTTGCGTGAAGAAAAGAGTGAGAACCATTATTAAAAAAGGGCACGTAGACAAAAAATTTAATCTGATAATAGTCTGGTTTTCGGTTAAAGGGTGGTCTGGGAGAGTGGGTGTACTTTAAATGTATTTCCACTCTCATTACATGCAAATGCAGGTACGTTTACTCTATTCATACCTATTATATTAGCGGTTACCTAGACGTTATGAAAAAAGGTGAAAAAATTCTTCACCTTAAAATATTTAAAAAGTATTTTTTTATGTTGTAATAATTGAGAAAAATGAAAATTCTAAAGTAAAGCACATAAAAAAGTGTTTTTTTTTTCAGTTAAAACCATCAATTAAATTTAATTATAGTAATAGGCCCATATGGAATTCATCAATGGGAGAAACTACTGGAGAAGTACCGATAAGTGAAAGATTACTTTAATTGGCTCTACTAGAGATTTGGTATCGAAAGAAAAGTATCGATATCAGTAAGTATTTGTATAGAAATTTTTCTAGATTTTTTTATATCGTAATAATAATTTAAACTTTTGTATTATAATTGTATTATCATATTTATTTAAACACTGAAAATTATAATGGTTTTTAATATTTTAAAACAAATTTTAAAATATGCTTTTTCACTAACCAACTTCTTAAAAAAACTTCCATATTTCACTTCTGAGAGGTGCCATTTTTTAACTACATTCATCGTTTGTATACTGTTCAGCGTAGGAATTGTTTTCTGAAAGGCCTTTTTCCCTACCAGAAATTTATTATATGGTAGGATATTGGTAGGAAAAAAGACCTTTAAGAGAGTAATTTCTACCGTGAATGGAGTATACTCTATCAAGATAGATTATTAACTATTGCCAAACACTAGAAGAATCGACGCCCGATCCTGCTGCTTCTGCTTAAACAACGCACATACACTTTTCTACTTCGTTTGCTTGAGTTATCTTTATGATGAGTTTATAGAGCGCTACAAAAACTTATTTGGTTTAGTTTATGATGACCATGCTCATTGATAAAGAGGTAGCATATTGGTCGCCCCTCGCCCCGTCAAGCATCAGGCTGAACTGATAAATAAAGATAAAAGAATAGCTACTAATAATGATGAGCTAAAAGAGATTGAATGCTAGACTTGCTTCTTGCTTGTCATGCAGAGAATGAGTGAGAAATGGGAAATAGTTGCATTTGTTCTTCCTCCACAATCCACCCTGGTAAAAATTTAACCTCAGCAGGAGTGAAGATGACAAAATAGTCGTTTGTTTCGACACAGATTCTGGAGTGTGAGTACTAATATCAGTAGAGTATAAAAAAAAGCATCGAGTAAAAAAACTAGTATCGAAAGGAAACTATCGATATTAGTAAAGTATCGATACTTTTTCATATCCCTAGGCTCAACAAGATATGATTGTAGCTTAGTGATATTTTGATAGGTAGGAAAGAGATAAATTTTATTGCCACAGTATTTTGTAAATTATAATCTCGTTGTAAAAATTAATTACTAATGATGGTTGTTTTCTCAGACGTTTGAACTAGAGATGGGCAGCCCGAATCCCTCAAACCTTTCAGTATTCGAGAGATTCAAGATTCGTAAAAATCTCAAAAAAGTATCTCGAACACAATAATTAAGGACTTAACTTCAAATAACGATTTTAAGCTATTGATAAAAGGAATTATTTAGACCTGTGTAGTTGGGAGGGTAACAACATCAAACAAAACAGGTACAAAATTGAATTAATATAATTCGTTTACCTACTTACTCTATGGCGTTAGGAACTCAAAAGTTCATTGCCACACTTACAAAAGTATGCCACCTACCATATCTTGAGCTAGCTCTATCCAGTCCATCTCATTACATCTTATCTCTCTATCTTGAACTACTTCTATCCATTCCACCTCATTACACCTTATTTCTATCTTGAACTAGTTATATCCAGTCCACCTCATTACACCTCATCTCTATCTTGGGCTAGTTCTATCCAGTCCACCTCATTAACCCTTATCTCTTTCAGGTCCATTGTGATGTTATCCTTCTATCTGCATCTAGATCTTCCCAAAGGTATCTTTCCTCTAGGTTTGTCAGTCAGTCTATCCGTACCACGGTTATTCGCGTTGCATGTCCTTCCCGCCATAATCTAAGATACTTTATTATTGTTCCCGTTGGTGTTTACAACATAATAGACATGAAAGACAACATTTAATTTGTTAGTGGCAGCCGTAAACAACTTATTTAATTAGATAGGCTACTAAATATTTTAACTTCCACTGCTTTTTTAAAAAGAAGATTCAGGGATTATAATTTGGCTTCGGGAGCCGAAAGAAAATTTACTATTCAGATTCGAGAAATATAGGATTCGACCAATCTGTAGTTTAAACGCATCCCAAGCATACTTGCGCCTGGAGCCAACACCAAAACACCCATAACAAAAAATGGGAGACTAAGAATCTTCTACACCCACCGGGATTCGAATCAATCTAAAATATTTCCAGAAACAATATTTCACAAAACATGAGGTATTTTATTTTTGCTAAATAGCATCTATTAAAATATATCGAATTTATCTCTTCAACTTACATAAATCGTAAAACTATATATATATTAATTTTAGTACCGCGTCTTATTAGCCGCTCAGGTTATATAAGCTTATGTCGCCAACAAATTATGCTACTGTGTAAGGGATGAATAAGATTTAATCTAGTTTAAATAAATATGTAGTTGCGTGGAGGGAGAGTGGAAAACTATTAGGAAAACCTCCCTCAGTACACCCGACCGGGATTAGAACCCCAATTACCCCGACATCGGCATTCTAGTCTGTTGCAAGTTACACTTTAGATCATGCGGCCATCAATGAGGTTAATTTATTTCTTAGATGACAATTTAATTATGATTTATTAAACTTTTGTAGTTTTCTACAAACTTGCAGGAAAGTGTATCTGAACCTACAAAACTCCAGAAGTATCGGAATAATTGAATAAACGGTGGTAGAATAGGGTATGTAGGGTATGTCCCGCGGCGGCAAAGGCGTGAAGTGGCCATTAGCTGATAATCCTAGGGTTGGTTTTACCCCTTGTGATACGCCTGTTCGCACCCTCAACACACACACACACGCCCACCCCTTCCTTTCCTCCCTTGTGTGGCAATATAGAGACAGCTAGCTGCCACTCGGAGACACCCTCCTTCTATTAAACATTGCCAACTGGCGAGAAGGGAGAGTCCCAGACGAAAACAGGGGTGACATGCGCAAAAACTTAACAAGGCAACAACGCAAACTGCTCTGAAAACATGGATATCCTCTCATTTAACCCACTTCAGTCGCCGAATGGTCTAAAAAAACATCACTCTCGTGCTAGATTGGCCTGCTGATGAAGGGAAAATCGGGTTTCGAAACCTAGTCGGGTCTACTGAAGGTGTTATTTCCTAAATAGTTTTCCACTCTCCTTCCACGCTAATGCGTGTAGATTACACTTAAGAAATTACTTCCTTTCTCACCCCTACCCCATTGGAGTAGTTATCATAAATGCTTATAATCTGAACAGGTAGGGAGTGGTGATAAAAAAAAATTTACTTGACGATATAGTATTATTATTATTATTGTTATTATTATTATTATTATTAGCCCCGCGTCTTACTACCCATTCGGGTTATACGCACTTACGCTAAAGTGTAATGGTAGGGTGATTGTGAGATGAAATGAAGGACCTACAGTTTAACGTGGGATCCGAAACCACGGTGGAGGCCTGGCATTTCCCACATTCACAAGTTGTGGTTAATACACGTCTTGTCAAAGGTTAAGGAATGGTTTGACAATCAGATAAATCTGTGCCGGGACCGAGGATTGAACCCCGGACCCCCAGCACAGAAGTTTGACATCTTACCCCTAGACCGCTAGGTCACCCCTTGACGATATATTATTTGTATTTAGCGAGTTTTAAATATTTTTTAACATTTTATTTTTTTGTTGAGAAGCCGCAGGTCTTCTCTTAATAAACACACTTTTATTCTAAAACCAACAATTTTTTGTACATTAAAAAAAACTATCGCTATATGTATTACAATTTCATTCTTGTCGTTTTAAAGATTTATTATTAAAAGCTCAATAAATACGTTAGTGTTTTTTTTATAGCAACGAAAATGTTTATAAAGGCCTCAATAATTATATTTTATATTATAACAAAAGTTTGGTAACTTAGAGGGAGAAACAACGGCATCTCAATTCCCAACAACAGCTTAGGAAAAAAAACAACTTTTTCTACACTCCAAAGGCATCGCAGACATCCATAAATCCCTTGTCATTTAAGAAGTTTAAAAAAAATATGGTTTTCACTACAAGGGAGGGTGAAGAAACTAACCGGTCCCAATCTGATTCAAAACCATTCATTTTAACAAGTTTTATAATTTAAGGAACCTAATGAATAGGTGACATTAGCTCATTTAAAATTACGTTTCAAGAGAAATACCGTAGTTCTAAGTTTAAATAGTTAGTTAGTAAACAAGACTTAGCCTTTCTAAAACAAAATTATCATAATTTAACAGGCTCACACGATAATTTTCTAAAAATAGTTAAAGGTTTTTTTTTTTTGTGTGTCTTTGAAGCTGGGGAGTCTCCATTCTCATTAAAAAATTATCAGAGGATACTCCCCTTCAAGTAGTTGTTGTCAATAACTAGTATAGACGACTGGTGGAACATATTCAGACATTTAACCAGACAAGAAATTCACAAAACTGGTGCAAAATATGTTAGACCTATGTTCACAATCCTTTCTTAATCACTTTTCCAATCCGATACAAGTCTTGGCGCTTCATTTTTCAACCGGTCGAGTTTGAGATGCGGCGACGGGAGGGCTGGGTGGGTTACTTTCTGCAGGAAGGTTTCCATTAGTTACCACTTAGCCTGTATTTCTATTAAAACAAGTTGATACTGGGACGATTTGGGGGAGAAAAGTATGGGCTCACATTTGACAAACCGTATTTTGATCGCGGTTCAGTTAAAAAAAATATATGAATAAAGATTTTTTTGTATTCGTTTTTATATAGAACCTATATTGAACCATCATAAATATTTAATTTTTTTATTAAAACATACTAAGTAAGAACTAAGAAATTAAATAGCATAAAAGTCAAACAGTTTAAATTAAGTAAAACATTTTGATTTTTTTTTTTAAATAAAGTCGTCTAAGAAAATGTGTAGTCCCCGTTTCATCTTCGATATTTTATAAAACGGGAATAATATGTTACAACGTGGTATTGTAAAAGTGGTTTGTATTATAAACAGTTTCAAGGTCAATTTTTTGTAGTTCGTTTGAGATTAATTTTTAATCAAATTTAAATTTAAAATAATATATTTTAACAAGAAATGCCATTATTAGTCCTGTTACCTCACAATAAAAAATACTTCATTTATTTTAATACCACATATATTGAGAACATTTATAATTTTCCAGTACAAAAGTGAAAAAAAAACCCTAATAAGTGGGCATAGTGAAAAATAACTCATTTCTTAATATTGTTGGCTTATTCGAATGTCAGAATTCTCATATCTTGGGATTTGGGATCTAAGAATCCCGAAAGCTGTGGTATAAAGATCTAGTTTCGATTATTTCAATATCGGTAAGATTCGAAAGTATCGAAGATTTTGCATTTAGCATTCTCTATTGGAACCAATTTGTTTGAAATACTGATACCGGTAACAAAACAAATTGATTGGTAAATAAAAAACCGTGCTAAATTTTAGTCTCTATAAATTGTATTTTATGTTGACTACAATATAGAGTGTGTCCACTATGTGTTGATTTGTAATGTTGGTACTCCTGCAGTTGGGTGACCTGGCGGTCTAGGGGTAAGGTGTCAGACTTCTAAGCTAGCGGCCGGGGTTCAATCCCAGGTCCTGGCACAGATTTATCTGATTGCCAAACCCTTCCTTCACCTCTGACAAGACGTGTATTAATCACAACTTGTGAATGTGAGGAATGCCAGGCCTCCACCGTGGTTCGGATTCCACGTTAAACTGTAGGTCCTCCATTTCATCTCACAATCACCCTACCATTACACATTAGCGTAAGTGCTTATAGCCCGAACGGGTAGTAAGACGCGGTGCTAATAATAAAAATAATACTCCTGCACACCCCTGTCCGCAATATAACTAAGTGTGTATGGATCCTTAGCGGGAGTAGCCGAGAGAGAGAAACGAGGGGTGCGAAAAAAATAGGAACATAAAAAATAGTGAAAGTGAAATGGATACGAGGGAGGAAAAAATCCAGCAATTCATCTTTTCTTTTGCCTCATCCTTCTATTTTTTATTTTTTTTTACCGTAGGCCCTACTTTCTCATATTTTGTTTCCTTCTCTTTTATACCGCCCACCCTTTTTTCGCCTCTCGAATCGCTCTCTCCCTTCTCCCCTATCTTTCAACCCTTAAAGAAAGATTTACACGTGAAAGGGAGAAGGGGGAACCATTGAAAGGTCGAGATTGCGTGCATTGAGGGTTGCAGCCATCCCAGGATGATTTGTTGCTCAGAACAGAAGCGAGCGTTGTTGGGGTCCCCAAGTTAGAGCCTTGTGGTACCCATCGTCGAGAATAATGAAGCCGGCAAAATACTTGGCGAGGGAAACGGCGGAGTAATAGAGGGAAAACAAGATGAAAAAGGGGGGAAAGGGGAGGAATTCTAAAAGGGGCCCCTTGCCGTGTGGTTTTTGGAGAAGAATTTATTCACACGATTGCGGTGGATTTTAGAAACTGCTGAATACATTTGTTTTCCGGAAGTCTGATATATTTCAAGCTAATCTTTTCTTTTTTAAAAACTGATTTGTAAATGTTTTTGTCGCGTAAATTTGTCGGTTTTATTTTATTTGATGTAGTAAGAGACTTTATGGTCTAGCAATATATAACACTGTGATTTTTAGTAAATAAGATCGCGTATAAAGTTTTGTTATCATTTTAAGAAAGAACAATGATTTTATCCTTTCAATAAGGAAATGTAATTAAGTGTTTTCCCTTCTCAAGTCAACAACCCTAAAGTTGGTTTGATGTGAGTTCTATCCATACAGAGCTGGGCAAGCATTCAACCCTTCGGCTGGTTAGTGCTACCTGCACCATCTGGTAGAAAAACCATGTACTAGAACATTCAGAAAATGTTGCGGTTCCTCGTTGCCTTTCAAGATGAATTTCTACGAGCGAGAATATGAAAGTGCCCACCAAGTTTGCCGGAAAGGTACTAACACACTTCCCGGCAAAGATGTATCTGATTACCAAACCCTTCCTTCACCTCTGACAAGATATCTTGTGAATGTGAGGAATGCCAGGCCTCCACCGTGGTTCGGATTCCACGTTAAGCTGTAGGTCCTCCATTTCATCTCACAATCACCCTACCATTACACATTAGTGTAAGTGCGTATAACCCGAACGGATAGTAAGACGTGGTGCTAATAATAATAATAATAATAATAATAATAATAATAATAATAATAATAATAATACTAACACACCCATTCCAGGGTTTATTTTATATGACACAACTGACATGGGACCAACGGCTTTACTATTCCTCCGAAGGAAGTTGTGCTACGGATTTTTATCGCTCAGCTGGCTTTGAACCCACGAACATCGGGTTCTAAGGCAAACGCCTTACCCCAAGACAGCTGAGGTAGATAATAATTAAGATTTATCTTTATATAGTATGCATTTATATTGTCCAAGTATATGGATAAACAAGGCGTATTAATTAGATGATAAAATTATAATAGCTTAGACCCCAATTTAATTATTGCTATTAATAAAATAATTTATCAAACTACTAAGTAGTATTTTTAACCTAAATATATTTTTTAATGCTTTAGTGATAAGCTAGTTTATATTCTGGTCCGTTTCATTCTAGATGTAAAAATATATGATTCCGTGCATTTATAATTAATTTCATCCAAAATACGTGCAAGTATAAAGATACTAATTTTGTAATGGAAAAATTGCTCACCTATAAACAAATGAAATTTTCTTTTATCTTATTACACTTATCGTTTAATTATGTTTACTTTTCGTTTCAAATTCTCTCACGTTTCTAATACATCGTAGATAATTAAAAGTTCCATCAAACTTGATAAATATAAAGAGCTATGAATTTTTAAATTTATTTAACTGTCTGAGTATTATTCATATGTATATGGTTGAATTAATGATGTGAATGAAATACTTAAGATGGTTTTTGTTTGGAACTAAAATATTTAAAGTTATATTTTCAAAACTGCACTTTATATCACACTAACTACAAACTTGACCTGTGACAAAATACCTCTAGTAGTATTTTATAGAAAGAAACTTTTAGAAAATAGAACATACATTTTTTTTGGTGGTTAACAATGATAAAATATTACTATATGTGTAATTTTATAGGCATTGATAATATGTATCAAAAGTAGTCCTGATTGCTTCTTACCTTATCGCTTGACGTATGACTACGTGAAAGTATACTTAGTAGCTTTTCTATCTGTCAAGCAAAGAAAATTGGACTATACTGTACCATGCACTGAAATCGGACGTGAGAAATACTATATAAAGAAAGGACCTAGCAAAACTATTTTTTGTAGGGCCGGGAATCAAACCAGTGTACTTCTAGACTGGAAATAAGACTCCCGAGCCATTTGATTACAATAATGTTTTTAAACGTAACTAGTATATGGATAATAATTATCAGTAGATTGAATTATAAAATTGTGTTTGTTTCATGAACCTGATAAGTATGTTGTTATTCTTCACCATACAGACACGATAAATGTATTGGCGTGTCAGCAAAGCAACAGAATGAAAAAAAAATGAGCACCCTCTCCTCCACCCACCCAACCCAGAGCAATGTTTAATTCAAAGAGCGTATCCAACCAGCGGTGAAATTTAAAATTCAACGGTAGTCACTCATTGACTGTGAATGTCTTCGACTAAAGGATTATTGTTGTTGAAGGTTAACAACTCACGACAATTCACCGACGTAACGGATCAAAAGAGGGAGTTGTAACCAAATCACACCTTTTTGTGGTGAGCAGTGGCGGCTCGTGTATAGGCACTGCGGAGCTGCAGCTCCCCCTATTTCCACTTGATATTGTCGAAAACATTTAATATAATGAATCCTTATTTCTTTAATTCTTTCTTTATTTTTGTAGTACAATGTTTGTTCCTTAAGCTTAGTGTCAGTACTTCAGTAGCCAGCTCCCAGTTTATACAAAAATATTTGTAATTATTGAACTTTTTGCGCAAATTAAAACAAGAAGATTGGATTTCATTTTTAAATGAATAGATCAAGCTTGAACTGTTACAATTTAAGTTATATAACACCGGGTTTCTGAACGTCCTAAATGAAGAACACCAACTTTAGTGGGCGAATGGTCTAAGGCATGGGTTCCCAAACTTTTTAGAGCTAAAAAGTCCTTCGACCACAAAAAATACGCGCTGGGGCCCTCATTTTTTTTTTACGATATATTATGATTCATTATAATAGCACCATCTATGAAGAATAAAACAAACGGACAGGGTGTCCACCCAACTATATTCTTTAATTCTCTGACTTTTTCAGGTTTTCCAGAGTCAATCTCAAATTTTTCCAGTTACTAGAATATTAACAACATTATTTTATTAAGATCAAAACTTGATGTAAACATATTTTTAGACACACTTAAGTTAGATTTCAGTGAGATCAATTTATGGCATTAAGAGATCAGCTTACACCAGAGAGTGTAAAATTGTTGCGCAACACATTTAATTTTTAGTTTCTTTTTCCTCTAACATAATCGGATTATCAGGCACACGCATAACCTTAACTCAACTTGGGCTAAAGACGTGCGGTAGAGTGATAGTAAGGAGACATGAATATCACGTGATGACCTTGAGAATTGAGACTAGTATGTACGCTCAACTGAGAAACATGTGTACAATGAGATTCACGGTGCGTATTAACCGAAAAAAAAAAATGCTATTGTAAATAAAAGTTGCATATATTTTCAAAACACATGTAAAAATTCCTGAAATTTGATTAAATTCACTGTTTTTTCCCTGACCAAGTAAATTCCCCGACTTGTCCCTGTTTTCCAGGTCACTGAACACAATGGAAAAACATTAACAGGGTGCGCCTTTGACAAATAGCCTTGATTAAGGGTTAAAAAAGATGTCAATACTAGTAACTGATGCTATTTTATAGTGTGAAAAACAAATAATTAATATTATAAAACTGGCCCACGAAGTCTGAGATAACTATGCCGAAGCCAAAGGGTTCCGCGGAACACGTTATGCAATAGACTGGACTGCCAATGACGGGGCATTCTATGGGAGTATGGGATGATGGAGTTTTGCTAACTGGTTTTAAACTCTCCCTCCATGCAAATGTGGACAAACTTTCTAAAAATTCAACTTTGCTAACCAATAACACATTAACGTAGCTATTAGCTATGAAAGAGTATAGCCAGAGAGGGAAGTAAGACATGGTGCTAAAAAAAATGAACCTTAGGAACAGAGCTGGCATATCCCTATTAAATACCGGGCGTTTTCATGAATTAGTCTAAATACTTACTTCCAAATGTCACGAGTGTGCCAGACTTTCAGACCTTGCGTTCTTGAAAAAATAATTAAAGAAAATTACAGTGATTTCGTGAAGTTTCTTTCCACACATTCTTTACGAGCACATGCACTTGTATTCCGTTTTAGCCACCTGTTTCAAAATGACGACAAAATGTATCACAAGTATCTTATACTTTGTTTTTATCTGTATTTAAATAATTGCTAAAAAAAACTATGAAAAAAGTTTTTCTTCGTTATTTTGTGTGTGTGTAGTTTTTTTCACTCTTATTGTTTATCTTGTTTTGATGTCCCCTCGGGATTGTCACGTGACTTAAAATACAAAAAAACTCAGAAAGAAAGAAGGGATATTAAAGTCACGGAATGAAAACTGTTGTTGGTGGTGAAAGAATAGACGCGAAAAAGCAAAAAAAAAAATTGAGAGAAGTTGCGTGCGAGGTGTGTCACGAAACACTCCACGCCCCGCGAACATGCGTCCCATGACTACCAATGACGCGGGGGGTGAAGGAAGCGAACAAGTCGCGTCAAACGCTACGAGGCTACCCGTAGAAATAGGGACGTGGCGTCTAAAAAGAATAGATAGATACAGTAGCACCATGGCTTATTTGGTGCTGTCTGACAGCTCAAACAGCTGACGGCTTTGAAAAGATACCAGACCAAACAATGTATCCCTACGCCGAACCAAATGATCTGTAAAACCATGTGTTTAGCAGAAGTCAGCACCAAAGAAGCCATGGGGCTACTGTACTTTTACTTGTTTCTAGCATCGGGAAAATCTATAGTCAAGACACCTCCAAGTCAGACTAGAGGAGTTTTATTTTTGGTCCGTGTAAAGGGTGCAATGTGCCCTTCATTTACCCTGAGGGGTGGCCATCTTATGTTGCATGATTCCATTATGAGGTAACTTATAAGATGGGGACATCCCTCAAGGAGAGACCGACCCTCCTCGATGGTTGCATGCTCTAAGACAGGGATCACCAATTACTTGTGATGGAGGTCCGTTTAAAAAAAAAAATCAGACTTTCACGGTCCGGAACTCTAATCCTGAACTGGACCACAATCCGCCATGTGGTGACCCCTGGTCTAAGGCATCACTCTTGCAACAGACTGGACTGCCGACGACGGGGAGATCGTAGTTCGAATCCCAGTTGGGTGTACTGAGATGGATTTATCCTCAAGGGTTTTCCACTCTCACCATGCAAATGTGGGTACACTTCCTCTAAGCTCAATATTCTCCATGCCTAGCCCCTTGGCGTAATTAGTAGGCCTACTACATAGGTGTATAACCCGAAAGGGTAGTAAGACGCTGTGTTAGTAACAAAAAAAAACGTTATGTGAACAGTATTTTATAATATTTTTCCACTAAATCAAATGACCACATCAAAATGGCAGGATTATATTTTACTCTCCGCATAGAATCAAAATGGTTTGTAGATGAGGCCAATATATTTCTAATAAATCTAATAGATTGCCTAATTGACTATATAGAATTTTCTTAAGTGACTAATATTTCGAAGCGTTTAATTATTATCGTCATAACTGAAATTTAAATCCAATTTTTAATACACGTCCATCTCTTTTTTTCACATCACCCATATTAATCGTCTATAAACTATAATATGTGAAGCATTAAATAAAGTTGTCTCGTATTTCATCGAAAGAGGCAAGAATATAACAAATTGTATGAAAATAACAAAAACACATCAGGAAGAGACTATAAGAAAAAGTAATAACTATCTGGAGCTGTGTACGGATTGTAATTTCAGTCTTAGATTTTATTGTGTGTTGTTAAAAAAACTATGCAATTTTTAGATTTAAATTGTTATTTCACAATTAAAACTATCGCATTTCAAAGGTGGATTAAAATTAAAAGATACAGTCATTGGCTATTTGATTATTTTTTTACGTGCTTCACATCTATTACTGCTTGTCCTTCCTATACAAATATTCAAAGTAATTTGGATAATATGTAAGAGGAATATATTATTTTGGAGTAAGTGTTAAGTTAGGCTCTACCTATACTAGTATAAACAACCTATATATTTCCGGAAGGGATCAAAACCCTGAAAACTTCTCCGTCACTGACAAACCAGAAGAGATTAATAATTGTGTTCATTTTCCTACCATAGCACCGATTTGTAAAACTTATTACTTTGAGCAGTATAATATTTTTAAAGGTAGTGGTAAAGTCCTCAAATTATATAAGTCTGTTACTAAGCAATAAATCACACATGCAATATTATTAATCTTGCCAATAGGGGAAAAAATGAATGGTACAGGTGAAAAAGGCGGGACTTCACACTACACACATTTCTCAGGACAACAATGACAGCATGCCTCACGATTGTCCAACAGATGGCGACACAAACTCAATTATGGTTAAAATTTGACTTTCCTTATTTTTCCTCGTGCCCTTCAAATACAAAATCAACTTAGTATTTGATCATATTATAATCTGGTTGGCTTTGGCATAGGGTGTTTGAGGCTCAAATCCAGGCTGGGGGTACTAATACATAATTATATATATATATAATACATAATTATATATATATATATTTAAATGGTTGCCCACTCTTATCTCAAACGTAAATGTGTATATATTTCCCCTCGAGTTTTACCTTCCCCATCCTTACCCAATTAGTGTAACTAAAAGCTTAAATACATATACACCGGAAGGGTAATAATACTCTGAGTATAATAGCTTTAGCTAAGTTTAAAGTAAGCATTTAAAACCAAAGGGAAATTTTTATCCTATCAAATTATAAAGAACTTTCAGGTTTTAGTACAAGTATTTTTGTATATGTTTTTTTAAAGTTTTTTTACTGAGTTTAAATCTCGTCCAAGTAGTTAGAGAAATTGACAAGCTAACCTATAAAACTCTGGTTCGATTCCAGGCCATGTTGATGGAGTTATATTTACTAGATCTGTATACGGGTTCGTTCTGTTATCAAATAATAACCTTTAAAATCCATGGAGGGGGTGTGTTAAATAAGGCGTACTCTAAAAGTTAAGTCGATTTGTAAGTCGTGGTATGAGGTAATCTTTGTTTAAAAAAGTGCTCTGTAAATTACCCCGATAAAAACATTATGTGGTACATATTATGAAAACGTAGCAACTTGGGGCCTTGCAATCCGTGAGGGTCACGTGCCTAACGGCCTACTATCCAATGGCTCACCTACACCCCCATACTCTTCCCCCCTCCCTTCCCTCTTCCAACCATCCGACACAGCAGTCAGTGTAATCCACGTGGCCTAGGTCCATCCATGTGTGTAGAACATTCTCAGCCCTTCTTTTCGTGAACCAACTCTGGCCTTGCTTTACATGAAATCACGTAGCGTCCTAAGAAATACATACTCTTGTCAACTGTTTACTAAACCCACTTCGGTGGCATCTTCATCTATTACGTCACTCTCATAATAGATTGGACTGCCGATGATGGGAAGATTGGGTTTTGAATTAACTTTAAAAGTAAAAATATATGTATTATTTTTAATGTTTTGTTTTGAACTAAATTCAGTGCCTTAATAGTATTACAAGAAAGAAAAAAAAATGAGTAAGTTTTAGTTTTTCTTATGATCATATTATAAAGTACTAGTTTTCCCCTTTACCAGCTTAATTTAAATCCAAAATGTTTATCATATTAAATATGTTTTCCTCGCTAAACTATTAAGGTACAAAACGCCCTATGTGAGTTCAAAACGATGCATAGTGGTTCAAAACAATAGATTCGTGTTGGCATGGTAAAAACCAAAATTATAGGGTAAGGTGGGAAATACGCTTAACTTGCGCTCCCCAACTTTTTAATATCACATGTTTTAATCCTTGAAAAACTATTCAAGTGCAAAATGACATACTTGGATGTCAAAAGGTGCAAAACAAGATATTTACTTTGGCATGAGAAAATACCAAATTATCGATTGATGGGGGGAAGGGGGAAGGAGTCATCCACGCTCAGCTTGCTGCCCCCTCCCCACCTTTTATTTTATTACTATTATTATTTTGAAAATTGAAAAATGACACCTGGACACGGGAATCGAACCCGGGACCTTCGGCTTAGTACGCCACTGCTCTTACCACTAAGCTATCCAGGATTCGTCCCGTACCCATGGTCATTCTTCACTCATAGTTTAAGGCAGAGTCTGAGATAGACGTGGAAGTCGTCAGCTTATAAACATGTGATTATCTAAGATCACAGCCATCAGACAACGCAGCCATCAGCGACTCGGTAGTTGGCGATTTTGCGGCCAATTGACAATTATATATATAATTGTACAGGATTGCATATATTAATGAAACAAATAGCCGAAACTATTG
>CABEEJ010000531.1:17242-92501 GCA_901482245.1 Timema douglasi
CCTCACTAAAATGCATTAACAATAGTTTCGGCTATTTGTTTCATTAATATATGCAATCCTGTACAATTATATATATAATTGTCAATTGGCCGCAAAATCGCCAACTACCGAGTCGCTGATGGCTGCGTTGTCTGATGGCTGTGATCTTAGATAATCACATGTTTATAAGCTGACGACTTCCACGTCTATCTCAGACTCTGCCTTAAACTATGAGTGAAGAATGACCATGGGCACGGGACGAATCCTGGATAGCTCAGTGGTAAGAGCAGTGGCGTACTAAGCCGAAGGTCCCGGGTTCGATTCCCGTGTCCAGGTGTCATTTTTCAATTTTCAGAATATGATATCTAAAAGGTGTAATCCTCACTAAAATGCATTAACAATAGTTTCGGCTATTTGTTTCATTACTATTATTATTATTGGCACCGCATCTTACTACCCGTTCGGGCTATACGCACTTACGCTAATGTGTAATGGTAGGGTGATTGTGAGATGAAATGGAGGACCTACAGTTTAACGTGGGATCCGAACCACTGTGGAGGCCTGGTATTCCTCACATTCACAAATTGTGATTAATACACATCTTGTCAGAGGTGAAGGAAGGGTTTGGCAATCAGATGCCGGGACCGAGGATTGAACCCCGGACCCCAGCATAGAAGTCCGAAACCTTACCCCTAGACTGCCAGGTCACCAAGTAAAAACATTTTTTTTTAATTTAGGGGGTAGGGTGCTAGACTTAACTTGATTCCCCCTCCCCAAACAAAAATGGCCCTACTGCATCTGGAGTTGAGGTTTAAATCGCAATACTTGGGTACAAAACGGTATCTACAGCTATCTATCTATCGGTATCTATCAGCTTCTTTGGTGCTGACTGACAGTTCACAGCTACTTCTGACGGTTTTGAAAAGTTACCAGACCAAATTATGTATTCCTACGCCGAACCATATTATCTGCAAAAACATATGTTTAGCAGATGTCAGAAGTCAGTTGTGAGCTGTCAGTCAGCACCAAAGAAGCCATGGGGCTACTGTACATTTCAAATATGGAGGGTTGGAGGAGGGGCAATGTGATCTGAGATTCAAGACTAGCTTTTTCTATCTATGGTAGTTAGTATAATGTGAGTATATACTCCTCAGACCACTCCGACCAACGCTTCTGACGCGTGGCTTGTCAGGAGTGACTAGAGTAAGGTGAATTCTGAGAAAAACGTGTAGGCCTATGGGTTCGATATTTTAAAAAACCTTTTGATAGCTATTCAAGTGTTTTAGTTTGTAAGTCGTGTTATGATAAACTTATGTTTAACGAGGCTATGTTAAACGCTCTAGATCGAAAATAAAATGAAATCTAATTTCACTTGATGACGTAGAGCTGCCTTGAAACAATCGGAAGCAAGTTAATAGAGTTATAAGAGGCCAGACGTCATTCGAAACCATATTTAATGGCCAATAAGAGGTTTTTATGTCATGATATTTGTCAGCAAAGCTTTTAATGTGATCTCTTTTTTTATATTCTTGCATTTTAGAAGTTGTTTGAGAAATTGTTAAAACTTGTGTTAAAGAATATACACATAATATATATTTGTTATTTGTTACAAGGCAGTGAGAGATTGTTAGGAAGGCATTGTGAGCTGGCAGTACAATAAGGTTTTATAGGTGTAAAATGCTACATGAGGGCGGGTCCACTATAAATGACAAGAAAGGGTGGAGGTGTGGCTGATGTTTTTAGAGTCATACCACGAGGTATAGTCTGTTAGAGGAAATTCTAGACTTGTTGGCCATAAATGACCAGAAAGGGGGGGGGAGGGAAGGTGGTATGGGTTGATTTGTTTAGAGAAAGAGAGTCATAAACTTACTATCGGTTAGAGTAAATTATAGACTTCTTATAAACACTAGGCAAACACGTTTCAGAAATAATCTAGTGAAGGTCAATCATAAGTTGATAAGTTTATGCAGGAGTGTTGGAAATTGTCTTGAAGAGTAGTTATTTCCAGTTTTATGTTGCCAGAGTAAGCAGGAGCTGATTATAAACTTAGTTGTGATATGTTTTCACCCTCTGTCCCCATTTGACCAATCATTCATAAGTTTTGCTATACATACCTCACGCGGGAATGTATGTTCCTTACTTTACATCTTTCCACTTTCCCTCCACGCAAATGCGGGTTCACTTCCTCTATTTCAACCTTCCCAATTCCTAATCCATTAGCGTAACTAGTACTTAAAGCGTATAACCAGAACGGGTAGTAAGATGCGGTGCTAAATAATAATAATACTTTACATCCATTATTGTTTACAGTCCATGGTCCGGCTTAGTTATTCAATCAAACCTTATATTTCCACTACCAACTTGCTAGGCCTTTTATAGCTTAATTTGCCAGACAATCTGGTCTTCTGAGGTGAGATGATGTGATGATAATCACGTGGTGACAGTAGAAGGGTTAAACTTAGCTGATGCCTAATTAACCAGACCATAATGACCATAAGAACAATTCCTCTTCGGGAAAATTAATTATGGTATCGCCGGGAGTCGAGCCCGATACCTCTAGATTAGTAGCCACGATTGCTAGACCAAAAGGCTGGCCTGTAAATAAATTATGTATATAATGACTAATACTGAATTATAATTTAAATGTGTTTTGTTAACAGATTTTACTTATTGACAACCAACTTCTTTGAAATAGGGATAGGATCCTTATGACCTCGAATACCTAGAATCCTTAAGGGTATTAAGAGAACTCGAGAAAATATAGGATTCTAGATACTAAGAAATAAAAAATAAGTATTCTTCTTCAAAAATTGTAATTGTAATTTGTCCTTAAGGGTATTAAGAGAACTCGAGAAAATATAGGATTCTAGATACTAAGAAATATAAAATAAGTATTCTTCTTCAAAAATTGTAATTGTAATTTGTCCTTAAGGGGTATTAAGAGAACTCGAGAAAATATAGGATTCTAGATACAAAGAAATCTAAAATGAGTATTTTTCTTCAAAAATTGTAATTGTAATTTGTTTTAAAGCTTTAATACTGCTTATTAGGGGGTTAAGATCCAAAGTAGTTATAGTGCAAAAATAACAAATATACCGCAGAAAATTAATTTAGAACTTGACTCACTATATCAATGTTATAATTATTGCATTTGAGTAAAAAAAATTGAAATATTTACTATTTCTTCTTTTTATCATTTTGTTATATTTCGATCCTCTAATATTTTTTTNNTTTTTTTTTCGAAATTATGATTAAAGTTCGTAAAACAGTACATTAAAACAATCTGTAATTTTCTCTTTTTTCCATACAAATATAAAAGTTGCCTTGGTTAATTTAAAAAATTCAGTACAAAATCAGGACTTATAACCTATTTTATTTCAGGGACCTTTGTTTTGTCTCATCTAAAAAGTACCCTCCAGTTTTGGCAACAAAAAAACACTTTTACAGGTGTCCTTCAACCCGTACGGTTTGTTATTTAGTAGCAAAACAGGAAGAATAATGTGTGTGTGATGTGAAGAAAAAAAAACATAGCACGGTTACACCCTCGCATAAAATAATTACCATCTATGGTCCAAAGATTCCGCTCTGGCATTACACACTTATGTTCTTGGTTTAACGAGCTGTCTGTCGGTAAAAGATGAGTATTTTACCAGTTGAGATGACAACGTTTATTCTTCAAGACTCAAACCCCAACCTATCATTAAGAGTCCATCTTGGCCCACGGATAGCTAGAAGTATCAGATGAAAACTTTAATCTTGATTTTTTTTTTTACCGGAATACATTCCGTTTTGGAAAATGTTCAGAAAAATCCATAGCACAACTTCCTTCGGAGGGGAAATAAAGCCATTTATCCCATGTTGATTGTGGAACGTAAAAAAACCCTTAAAGGTATTTGAAAATATCTTTCCCGGCAAAAGTGGTAGGCCCTTTCGTTCTCGCTCATGGAATTTATCGTGTACTGATATAATCAGTCGGCTCAGAAAGTACACGTTAAATATCTAAAATAAAATAAAAACTATTTTGTTCTATGGAGAGAAAAATTCCCAGCGATTTAGAATGGAATGAATTTAGTCGAGATAATCCATGTTTAATATTTTAAGCCTCTTTAATTTTTTTCCCTGAGAATGTTAAAACCAGAAACAACATCAAATAAGTTACAATAAGGAAATGACAGCGACCCTTGTACTCATCTTACAATCACGTATCGACTACAGCGCTCGGTGCGTAAATGTGTAAGTCAGGTTTGTTGTTGACCAACTATGTTAATGTTTTGATATTATAATCAAAGCCCTTCCCATGGGGTTAGATTATCTTAAATTTGTAAAGGGAAATATGCCTGCCTCATTTATTGCCATTATTTGTTTAGACTTATTTTCAATATATATATCCTCCAAAAATGATACAAAAATTGTATTAAGATTGAATAAGCATTTTCTTGCAACTTTTACTTTCCACCCCATTTATCTAATCACCGCCCAACTCAATATTTGTTTATATATGTGCGGTTTCACACACAGTCCAACCTCTTCATTCTACTTGATGGGTCGCAAGATGCCACTGAAATGTTTTAAAGGACATATTCTATCATTAAGGATAGTTGGTTGTATTGCACTGACCTGGAATATTCATTAAAAAACATTGGAATTGAGTATAGTAGAACCATTTACCTTTTTTTTAAAGATACAAAATTTAAAAATAATTATTTCAAAATTATCATAAAATAAAGCCACTGATTCCAATAACTCTGTTGTCAGGTAAAGAATGCATGAACCTGCAATTGTATCCGATTTCTGTATCGAACGTAATTTTGTATCTAGCTAGGGCTGTACCGATGCGGATACCGATGAGCCGTTATCGGGTGATTTTTAGTGCATCGGCAATTTAATCGTAATCGGCGATTATTACGTCAATTAATCTTTTTTTAAAGAAGAGTTTAAATCAAAATTTTCTAGGTAGGAGTTAAGTGATAAAAAAACCCGTATAAAACACACTTCATCTGAGTTGCGGGCTATGCAAAGATTACATAACCAGATAAAGAAATATAAGTTCATACCGTTGATCGAACTAACAGTCTAGTTCCAATTTTCGCCGGTTATGCATAAAAAATATTTTTGTATGCATACGATCTTTTTTTTTATTAGTTACATTATCTGCTATCATTCTCATATTTCCCAATAGTTATTCATAAATAATCGATAATCGGGACTAATCGGAGTAAATAATAGTAACATGAACAATTATTTTAAACAATCGGTAATTGGTTTTACTGAATTGGTACACATCTCTTTGTCTCCAATATGCCGGGTAATTAGCTGTGAGATGCGCTCTTTCCAGGAGGAAAAATGAACCTAGTTTTATCATCTCTTCCTTTCTCCCTCTCGATGAAGAATGGTGCTAAGGAAAGAGATGAATAGGAGATGGATGATATAGGGAAGCGGGAGAAATGATGAAATATTGAAGAGAAGGTACTTGAGAAAATGAACTTTAGGACCTGTTGCTTGTAATTTTATTTCGCCTGCTAGCGTGTATTATGAAGAGAAAATACTGTGTTATGGGAATAATAAAGATACAAATTTGATATTTTTTGTTCATTTGTAAGAACTTGTGTATTAATTACTAAATTATTTTTTCAACTATATTTATATAATCAATTAATTTATAATTATAAAAATTTTCCTGTTGCGTTTTTTATTATTTCTTAAACGTGCACCTTATAAACCAACAGCATATAACATACAAACTAGCTTAAATCTAGAAAAGAGAGAAAGTCCTCATTTCCATTGCTAATTTACTTATAACTGAAAAAATGGAGAAGACCGAATTTCGACAGGAATCAATTATGTTACTATGCCAGTAATCGAAGCGAGGACCTTGAATTCAGTGAGAAGAAGTTCCACCAACTGAATTAAGGTGCTAGATGTCATTAATGCCACTTTAAAGATATGTAGGTCATAAAATGATCACTGTCAAAACTATTATTAACACATGATCGTCTTGTTAAGCTTTTCGATCAGAAACAAGACGTCATAAAGTATTATTTATTTATCTATCATTATCTTTTAAATTGAAATCTGTTGTAGGCTCATCCAACACTCATTCACAAACTTGTATATAATATAATATAATAATTACTTTACATTGTAGTCATTGTTAATTGCACTTATCTTGCGACAGTCGTTGTGTGCGGTCATAATTGTGTAATAATTTATAGCTTCATGGAAGAAGCGAAAGGCTGGCTAGTTTGGTCCTTTGCGCATGCGTGAAGACAGGTAGGCAGTCATACGACATTATTTCATAGCGAGTCATTGTGCACGTACGTTGTTTTAAAATGTGTGAGCTTTGAAACATTTTGACTCAAAAGGAATACTCAGTAACTAAGTAGCGAAGTGAGATCTCCAGTTTTGCTCGTGATGAAATTGTGAAGGTCTAATCAAAGTATTCTACTTCTTTATAAGTGGATCTACCTTCTTCAAAAAGCTCCTAAAACTTTTCATACGACAACCGTACGACTTTACGGTACGCCTGTGGATCCTCTAATGCTAGCTCCTTCAACAGATTGTTGAAAGTTCCCTGAGATATTCTCCTACCTACCCACTTCCGTACCCAGTCTCTCTCTTTTTTTTTTGCATTATCACCGAATGACGTATTTGAGCTTGAAGAGCTCGCGCACAAAGCAAAATTGCTGCACTAAGGATATCCTCCTGTGACGCCATGATATTCAACATTGGTTGTCTCCAAAATAACTGGAGAATTCTTGGTTTTTATCAGAACCGTGTGAGGGCTCTTTTCGTTAGCGAATTTTTTTTAGCAAGAAATTCGTTTCGGTGTAGCGAATAAAAAAGCTAGCGGGTAGCGAGTAAACCAGCACCATGTAAGTCACCTTTTACTCCGCCAGAAATACCGTGTTTTGAGGTTAAGCAAAATTGTCGCGTTTATCGTTAAAAGTAGTTTTCAGTGTCACCACATCATGCAAACCTTTTTTAAGTGTTGCCACGTCAATCGAGACGAAATGTACTTAATTTAGATTTCTGCACTCGTAGAAATATAAATACATCCAGCGTAAAATATGTGAAAAATTTTGCCCGAAACTCGCCAAGTCACCAACATATTTTTAAAATATATGCAGTCCTGTCCCCATGACTATTTGGTTTGGGAGTTTTGTCATCAGCCTAGATAATTTAGGCTCGATGCCGAATGGTACTGAAGATGTTTGCCATTTGAATACTGGACTGTCCTGTTATTAAATTAGTACATGGAGTAAGTCCTTAACCTTCAATTAATAGAGCTATGCGGAATCAAGGATTCAAGTAACGCGTGTTCACAAATTTGAGTTACGCGGATTCACGGATTCGAGTTATGCAGTTTCAGTACCTTGGCTTATGACTGGCATTATTATATATTAAGAATCACTTTAAATATAACAGACGGCGTTCCTAGTAATCTGGCGCACAACTGATATTGTCATCACCTTTTTGTTTGTTTATACCTTGAACACAAGATGAATATTCTTATTGTTTACTTATCATAGTCAAAGTCGTATTTTATTTTAGTCATCCTTTAGAATGAAATATATGATATTTAACCACCATTTGACTTATGCGGTTCTTCAACTTGCGCAGAAAACCTTTTGGAACGAATTAACCGCATAAGTTGAAGACTTATTGTGTCTAAAATGCTAGTTCTGGGATTGTGAAATTACTTTTTCTTGCCTTTGCTTGACTTCAATTGTAAGTCATGTTCGGATATAAGTTGCGTGAATAAATTTTTTGCCAATTTATATATAAGGTGTATTCTATTTTGGGTGCATTCACACTGCATGTAAGCTGCTCCACGGAAAAGAAATCTTAAGGTTGGAGTGTAGGAAATATGTACTAAGGTCAGTATTTTTGCATTATTTTATATCAAAAAACCTTTTTAATCAAAATTAATAAGAAACATAATTAGAAACATAAGAGTTTAATTTTCTTCCCACGGTGACCTCAACAGTTGTGAATATCTGTAAAAGATATCCTGGAATTTAAAAACAACTTTTTATCTTAGGCTAAAAAGTTTCTCATCTAATATCGCTATGGTAATAACAGATATTCAACACCTGTTGGTATCACCAGGTATAGAAAATTAAACAATGTTCCTACTGGAGCAATATTTTATTTATTTTAGACAAAAAAAATAAGGATTGCAAAACTACTGGCCTTTTCTCACGTTTCCTGCATTCCCACCTTAACCAACAGCTGGATCATTTTTAGGTGTGCGTTAACACTCCACGCGAGTATTGTGTATCGTAGCAAAGCTACCTGTAGTGGTGGTGGCTCTGCCCACGACCATACCTTCAAACGTAGGCTACGTGCGAGATCACATTCGACTCGGGGGCTATCGAGGCAGCTCTCGAGAGTCATTTGTTATTTTATCTGGTGGCGACGTCTGCTTCTGAACTCCTCGCGTGCTTGTCATCGGCGGTCCGAGTAGGGCCCACGGCAGGGAACAGTTCGGGCGCGACCAAAGGTGCGTAAAGCCTTGGGGGCGAGAAGGGGAACAGCTGGATACGTCCCGGCTCCTGACTAGTTTTGGGAGTTTGGTTTTAATTACACTCTTAACCACAACATCACTTGGAGCCACGCGTCTTTACCTATAGTTTGGACTGTTCCCTACTCGCATTGACTAATAACAACGGGGGAATTTGAGAGAAATGCACTAGTATTTGCGTGAATATAAGTTGTAAAACGACTGATAAAATAAATAGTTAACAGGAACCGGAATATGATGGACCTTTGTCCTATCAAGCTGAAATACATCAGATGCCACTGGGCTAACACAATTTTAACTTTTATATTCTTGATATCTCAGAGTAATACCACCCATACGGTCTGCCCACATCTTTACACAAATGGGGTAGGAAGAAGGGTAGAATTTATAGGAAGTGTGCCCACGTTTTCATGGAAATAATCGGGAAGCTGTTTTGGGAGTATGAGGGGGGTGGGACACCTGGATACACCCGGACTGGATTCAAATGCCTGGCTTCCCCGGCACCAACAAAACAGACTAGACTGACGCCTTTGTCCGCATGTCAATAGGTGCAGAATCTTAATTCGTTAGTAATTCATAATCGGAGGTTAGTTTATTTGTATGAACAGGTGTATGTATATGAAGCACCTAGAGTAAAGGGCCCATTTTGTCCTAGTCATTTTCGAAGAGAGACATTCTCAGATCACTGATGGTAGCCAGAGAACGTGAATTCGACATTTAAATGGCACATAATAATTATTAGACACATTGAAATATCACGAGACGTGTTCTACGAACTTTTACTAGCAAATTAAAATGAATATCAATATATCATGGGTCAAAACAAAACACGTATTTAAAACAAGTTGAAATATTGACCAATTTCGTAAGAAAATAAAATGTCCCAATTTGCAAATAATCAACCAAATGCATTTAAAAAAAAAAATCTCTAACTTAAAATAGAAGCTATTTTCATATAAATAAAATCAGATAAATGATATATAGTTTTTAATTCCCCTGACATATTTGGTTGCCTAAGACCTTAATCAAACCACTACGTTTATCGACAATCGCCGTCCTAATCCCTTCGGTTTGAGGCGGTTAATATTTGTATATTACATAACTTGGATGTTAATATTATTTTCTTTTTCCCGAATGTCGACTAACACCTGTCTTGGAGGTAAAGGGACGTACTCAAATAGCTGGATGACACCTTGTCGTGTAAGTTGTAAGTTTTCCCCTTTTATTCACAAACGTGAGCTATATGTGCGCGGAAAAAAGGTAAACAATTATTTTTAAAAAGTGTACTAAATATTAATTTTTAGAAGGTAAAACGTTAATTTTTAGTAACAAACGCACAGATTACAGAGTATTTGAAGTAAAAATTGAAATATCGGATGAAAACCCCTGTGTTGCTTGCAGTTGTGAGAAAATCGTTGGCTTCTTGCGGCAATAAGTCCCCGAAAATTGAGGATGGATGGTCGGTCACCTTGGCTATGCCTACGAAAGTTAAAAACTAATTTTCCTAGCTACAACTCTGCGCAGCGCTAATAGTTAAACAAGTTCCCAGACGTTTATTGCGTAACTTTTCCTCTGTGATGTAACTTCCATTACTAGCTTCACGCCAGTACTAATCGATTGCCTGTCACCGAGAGCTTGACAACATCATTTGTAAAGCGAGTTATTTTTAATGAGAATTTGTCAACACGAGGCCTACCCGCACCGGTGGACACGCAGTCAAAGCTGTCAGTATATTTTAATTTGGTGTACCCGCTTTGGTGGTCCCATGGTCTGTCTAAGGCAGTAACTTCGCAGTAGACTAGACTGACGATGAAGGGTAGGTCGAGGTTTGAATCTCGCTTGGTTGTACCAAGGTTTTTTTCTCCCAAAGTCGTTTTCCACTCTTCCTCCACGTAAAAGTGGTACACTTCCTATAAATACAACCTTCGTCATCCCTAAAACCATTAGCGTAACTAGGTACCTAAGCGTATAACCCGACGTGGTGTTAAACAAACCAATTTGATTGGATAGAGATGGGGAGGTCGTTGGGCTCGAAATCCGAGCGGGTGTATTGAGAAGGTGTATCATCCTAAAATGTTTTCCACTCCACTCCAAACAAATTAGGTTACATTTCCTCTAAATTCTACCTACCTCATTTCTATCCTATTAGTCTAAGTACGGGGATAGCCTGGACGGCCAGTAAGACAAAAAGTGTACACAAATAAAGAGATATATTTTATTTAAAAACAAAGTCCAAAAGTAAAGAAGGGGATGGTGAAGAGGAAGTGAATCCGCATTAGCGAGGACGTAAAAAGGAAAACCATAATTATGACTTTCTTGGAGTATTTGAAAGAGATTAAAGCTACAACCATTCCATCAAGTGAGGCTAAATGAAAGTATGGACCTTAAGTTGGGTGAGAAGGAGGGTGGGGAGGGAACGCGAGTTATAACCCATGCTATTTATAGGACTAGATTTTATAACAAAAAAACTATTTTGGACAAACGAAATAAAACATTGCTTCTTTAGATACGTTTGTTTTAATTTTCTACACAGAGTAATCTCAACATTTCTTGAATCTCTGCCATGGGCATCCCGTAGTTTAAAAAATACTTTGTATGTACGTACATTTAAAAAGTGCATGTCCAATTCCCACAATGACCAATTATAAAAATTCAAAAATTGTTGAGATTACTAAGTGTAGAAAATTATAATAATCGTATATGCTAATTTTATTTATTTGGTCCCCAAATTTATTTATTTTTAAATTGTAAAAAATAAACTTGCTTTAATTTGCGTTCTCTTTAAGCCTTAACCTTAACACGTTTTAGAACGGTAGGCCACTCAAATAGATTCGTAGAGATAGAGAACAAAAATAATTGAAAAAACTATTTTGCTACTAGTTTTTTTTATCACCGTGTCTAACTACCCGTTCATATTATACGCTGCCATTAGTTTAAAAACGTGTGTGTTACCCTTGGGACCGCTGGATGGACGGGACGTTGAGGATGTCGGTGCTGCTTAAAGATGCGTGCGCCATTTATTAGCTCGAAACGCTTAGGGGATACGTGTGACGTCATCAAGTGGTGTGGTCGACGCGCGCCGTCGGGACGCCTAGGCGCCTGCGTTGTCCGGAACGAGGAGAGAGGTAGGTAGGTGGAATGGGAGTAAGGAGGGGGGAGGGAGCAGCATGTGTCTGGATGACATCGACGCATGTCCGACAGGGATTATACCCCTTCGGGAATATGGAGGGCTAATCCCAAAGTAAAAATGTATGTTTATAAAAAAAATGTACTTGCGTAATCTGTACGTCTGTGACAAATAAGTTTTATTTTCAAATATAGCTTAGTTAATATCAGCTACGTTGGTGCAGCGGTAAACAAACCCGGCTTTACTTCGAGACTCGATTCTGACAAATTAGGTCGTCTTACATTGTTCGAAGCCTATGGATGCTATAAATACAAAGTTAAACATCCCAAAAATAAATTTACTATATTCATTTTACCAGCAGGGTTATACGATTACAGTCCAATTTTCATAGTAAGCCCTTATCTGATATAGGCCTATAGAAAATTTACCGTGTCCGGATGCCATTTAAAAAATGTTTACGAATATGATCTGATAACTGATGTGGCTTTATTCATACTAAGGATCATTTCGATCCCCAAAACTTCGTTAGTACAAATTTTGCTATCACCGCTTCTAACCAGGTTGGACGCATATATGATAATCACTATAATAGGGTAAGGATGAGGAAAGGAGGCATTTTAGAGGTAATGTACCAGCATTTGCGTGGAAAGAGAGTGGGAGACCATTTAGAAAAACCCACCCTCAGTAAACCCAACCGGGATTTGAACTCCGATCTCCTCATCTTTAGCAGGGCCTGTTTAGCATGAGATAGACGCCTTAGACCATTCTGCCACTTAAATGGGTTACAATTAAATGTATAAGCATATGCTTTCTCTATTAATAAACTAGTAAAATGTTATCAAAGTTGGCAAAAAAAAGTTTGTATTTTCAAAAAGCTACTCCCTACCAAAATTCTACTATAACTAGCACAACTGACTAGAAGAAATCCCTCGCTGGTTAAGGGTGCAGTTCTCTCAAAATGTTCCCGTAGTTTAGATACAGTCCAATTTTCAAAGAAAATACAAACATATTTTTTTGCATTTAACATTAACAGAATGTTAGTAATTTATTCAAGTTATGTATATTCAGTATTCACTGCTTGTATATATACATATCAGCAGTGAATACTGATATATATATCAGCAGTGAATACTGAATATACATAACTTGACGTATAAGCACATTTCAGTAGAACTAGTAGTTTTTATTGCTGTCATTTAAGGCCTTTTATATCGAGATAAAAATTGGACTGTGACCTGAGTAGCTAATAACATTAGTGTGTAAAATCATAAGGAATTTATATGTCTCGTGGCTTAAAACTTTTTTGTTCTTTCGGGGGAAGTTTGATTTGTACCTGTTGGTAAGACCGGTGCGAGGTGTCACGCAACTTAAATCTCCAAGCACCGGGAGTCACCGCTGTCCGCGATATGAACAGGTGTTCAATAGGTAGCGTTGACTCTTCGCTCCGGGCGAGAACGTATTTTACAACCGCGGCCCTGGTCGAGTTTCTTCCGCATCGTCTCGAGACTTCAATCTCGTAAGAAAAATAAAACCGGGCAAGTTTGCATATGAATCATCTCGATATACGGTTTCAGGAGAGAGGAATGGATGAATTTTCATTTAAATCGTCTCTATAATACTTTTTCACTAGAGAAGAATGGTCAAGTTTTCATTTAAATCGTCTCTATACTACGTTTTCTCGAGAGAGGAATGGTCAAGTTTTCATTTAAATCCTCTCGATACCACAGTTTCACGAGAAAAGAATGGCCAGAGCTAGCTGACACTTTATATTTCCCTTGCCAACTGGCCGGGTGGTTTAGTGTAATTATTAAATAATATATTATATAGATAGAAATATTCCATTTTTGTGTTTGCAAACGATTATCTTTTTTTTTTATCACCATGTCCTACTACCTATTTAGGCTATACGCATTATATGATAACTACCTACTCTAGTGGTGTAGAAAGAAGGAAGGAAGACTTAAGAGGTAATTTACCCGCATCTACGGTGAAAAAGAGTGGGAATCCACATAGCAAAAACCACCATTAGTGAACCCGACTGGGATTTGAACCCCGATATCCCTGACATCAGAAGGCAAGTCTAACACGAGAGTGAATACATATACCACTCTACCACTGAAGGAGGTGATTGTATTTTTACGTCGTTATTAAACTAAATGACGAATAAAGAATTTCATAAAGGCTCCATAGTGATATCTGCAAAAATACCGACGTGAGTTTTGAACCAGGAGACCAGGCCTCTATCCTAACCGGGTACACAAATAGATAGTTTTCCTACTTTTAGGGTCTGCTACTCTTAAAGAGGATACTGGATCACTTCCTTCATGTCTCAGAGGTTGATCAGTTAAATGAATTTAGTAAAAAAAAAACCTATTCGATTGCCAAATAGTATCAAGTGTTATTCTCGTAATAGAATGGCTGGAATGGCTGCTGATGGAGCGATTGGGGTTCAAGTCCTAGTCTGGTATAAGGAGGGTGTTTTTTCTAAATGGTGTTCCACTCTCCATACACGTAAATGCGGGTAAACTTCCTCGAAATTCCAACTTCTTCATCCCTAACACATTAACGTAGTTAGTGAATGGCCAATTCAACCAATTTGATAGTAAGACGTGGTGCAAAAATAAATAAATAATTTAATAATAATTTTCTTGAACATATGATAATCCCATCAAAACAAATATACACAAACGTAATGGTACATTGACTAAATCTATTTATTTACTTACACACCACGGCTTACAACCCAACCGGGCATTTATGAATCAATGGAGTAGGAATGATAAAATTAGAATTTACAAAAAATGTAGCCTCATTTATAAGGTGGAAGGTTGGGAATCTCTTAAGTAAAAACACCCACAACACACCTGGACTGGACTAGAACCCCGTCCTTCCCATTATCGTCAAAGCAAGAATGACAACCATACCCACGTGCCCAATGATGTATGTGTTACAATATAAAATAAATAATAATATAATGAATAATTGAATCACGTATTATAAACTTTGCACAAGATATCACTTAAGCGGTTGCTACACTTGAAGGGCCAAATTAGTTTTAAACACAGAACAAAGATTTACAGGCTAATGTTATTTATATTATTACGTTGATGACTGTTTTCGTGCTAAACTGCATGTTTGGTAATCATGTAATTTAGCCTCAAATAAAAAGGTTTTCCACAACCGTTTTGTAAAACATAGATATTTCACTCCCCACGTTCACGCCCTCTTAAATACACGCAATTTAAACTATCAAAATGTTAGGGTCCCTTTCAATGTCAAAACCTGTTAAAGATTCCGTCTTAAAAAAAACAAGAAATAAAAAAAAATACTTCCAGGCACGAGCACAAAAATAACGCTTATTAGAATACATTTTTTATTGTTTTTATCACAGTAATTTAAAGCTTTGGAGATGCACCTGCCGAAATTTAAAAAAAATGCTACCGACTTAAATGTTTCAGAAGTTGCGTGTTTAACTTTTTTTTTTCTTAGTTCTATTAAAAAGGGAGTGATAAAAATGCATTTATAAGGTTATTTTAATTTGTTCTAGATTAATTAAATAGGCTATAGACACTAGTTACCTTATCTATTTACCTATGATACTTCGTCCTTTTTACATATATTTTCAACACTAAATTTGAATTCATTTAAATGATAATTATAAAAATATTTACTAAATATTATGAAAATTAAGTAGGCCTACTAGACAGGATTTGTTTTGGGTGGATATTACCAAATTTCATCAAAATAATTGTATTTGGAATTATATTTTTCCACGTATTATGTAAGTTATCCTATGTTGTGCATATATATTTTTTATTAAATACATCTAGACTCTTTTTAATCGACAAATCTAATAATAATAATATTTAGCACCGCTTCTCACTACCCGTTTGGGCTATACGCTTTAAGTACTATTTACGCTAATGGATTAGGAATTGGGAAGGTTGAATTAGAGGAAGTGAACCCGCATTTGCGTGGAGGGAGAGTGGAAAACCATTTAGGAAAACAACCCCCAGTTCACCCGACCGAGATTCGAACCTCGATCTCCCTGTCCTCGACAGTCGAGCTCAACACGACAAGTGCGTTAGCCAACTACGCCACCGAAGCGGGTAGTATACATGAAAATGTACACTAATTATAAAACCAATTAAGTTAAGTACTATCGGTCAAGGGGGTAATGCATAGCTATTGGAAAATAATAAGTTATTGTATACGTCTAAAAAGACTTTGAATAACGATTTCTAAGTTTATCGTTAAAGGGGCTAGCCACCTCGTTAAGTGAGAAATTTCCGCGCAAACATTAAGCTATAAGTGCGATATTTAATTCTATGATGCGTTATTTCAAAATTTGGCTAACGCCAAAATTAAGTCGAAAGATTCCAAAAGGGCTTTTTTTCCTAACTTAACAACCCTATACTATGCGTTTTATTAATATAAAACCAATTTGTGAAACTTAGTTCATTTTCAACGACCTCTTAAACATATTTTGTGTGCTGAGACTAGGCCACAAACTAGACTTGTTGAAAAAGGTCTCTAGAATGATCCTTCTCACAGCACATATAGTATTTTTTCAACAGCCTTATAACAGAAGATTTTAAGATATTTGAAAATTAGCAGCGAGTTCTCTTTATCTTGAGATAAAAAAATTCGTAGTCTTCTTTCCCCTCTTTCTTAATGACATGACAAAGAGTGGTTATATGTGAAAGGTGAAAGGGAGTATTAGCTTGGAGGGAATAAAGAAGCGTTTCCAGAAAACGACGCAGATTATTTATATTTAAGCCTTATGGCCCGACAGCGATTGATACTTTCTCGCTGACAAAGGCGGTTACTTTAAAATTGGATGGAAGGGAACACGAGTAAATGTTGGTATTTTTGCGGTATTTATGTATAAAAAATGGGCAAAGTAAATAAATTATTTCTAGCATCTAAGCGTTTAGTTTAATTTTCTACACAGCAGTATAAATAGTTCTCGAATATTTGTCAAGGGCATCGGGAAAAATTGATAACTTTATTATTATTATTATTATTATTATTATTATTATTATTATTATTATTATTATTATTACTAAGCACCGCGTCTTACTAGCCGTTCGGATTATACGCTTTAAGTACTAACTACGCTAATGGATTAGGAATTAGGAAGGTTGAATTAGAGGAAGTGAACCCGAATTTGATGGAGGGAGAGTGGAAAACCATTCAGGAAAAACCACCCCCAGTTCACCCGACCGAGATTCGAACCTCGATCTTCCCGTTCTCAGCTGTCGAGCTCAAAACGACAAGCGCGATAGGAAAGTTACCCGCCTTGGTGGCGTAGTTGGCTATTAAATTCCATAATGTTCATGATAAAATATCACTTATTCAATAAATGTTGATATTACTTTGTGTATAAAATTAAAACAATCGAATATATTAAAGCAATATCCTTTATTGGGGGCAAAAGAATTTTGTCATAAAAATTGAAAAATTATTGACCTTGATTTGCGTTTCCTTCAATCTCACATTAAAAAAAATAAGAGTGAATTGTTTTTTGTGGAAACTTCCAACAGTTATGTTTATTTGCTATAAAATGAATGAGATATAAAATTCTTGAATACTACATTGTCTCAATCAATGCCGAACCACCGTGTAAACCCCCGTCATCCTACACTCTCTATCAACCCCCTTTCCCCTTTACAACCCCCACCCTACCCCCTCGACACTCCCTTTCTCGCTGCGAGAAAGAAAAAGGCATCGATCCGTTGCCACTACACGTCCACCAAAACTTCTTTTTATGAACCTCTAGACCAACTCCCCGTGCCACTTCTTCACCAGCCAACATATTATATTATGCCTTTACTGCTTCCAAACAACACGTTACATAAAAGTGTTCTTACTCTCCCCCAACAACCCTCTTTCTTTTCAAACCAACCCTTCCTTTATCTTCCATGTCTCTTCTCACATTGATATCCATCTTCTCTTTCTCTCTTTACGCTTTCTTAAAGTAGGATTTTTTCCGTGTGAGTTTGCATGAAAAATGTGATCATTAATGATGCGTTTGGCAGCTTCACCAATCTCCCATCTCGAAATTCACCTGCCTAATATGTTCCTTGGAATCAAAAGTGGTTGATGGTTAGTGCTAGCCATGCTTTTGGGTACTACACTTTTTATCACTGCATCACTTTATGTACTAATTACGCTAATGGGCTAGCGATGAGAAAGGCTGAACTTAGATGAAGTGTATAAGAATGTGTATGGAAAGATAGAAAGAGAGTGAGAAACCATTTGAAAGAAACCACCCTCGGTATATACGACCGGGATCAAACCATGATCTCTTTGGCATCGGCAGTATAGTCTATTGTGAGAGTGACGCCTTACACCATGTGGACACCGAAGTGAGTGGTATCTTTTGTTATCTTAAGATTCACCCAAGATACACGATAGGCTTCTAAAATGTAGGGTAGGCTTCAAGATTATCAGCGCTTCGATAGATGGAGCCCTCAACGAATGTAAAAATATATTCTCTTGTTAGGCTATCCTTACGAAACGTTACTCGTCTCGCGATTACGTCATGGATGTGTGGTTATTTCTTAATTAAATCAAAATAATCTTAACAAGTTATTTTAAACAGGACACGATTATTTAATTGGAACACCACATACAACACGTGTGATGTCCAAGACGTAACTATAATAAAAAGTAAAGTGAGTACCACGATTGATACGTGTAGTTTTATTCAAATCAGAGCTGTAAGAGGTATGTAACTTTTTTTTTTTAGCCACATCCCCCTTCTAAATCTCCCTTTATTTAATTGTGTTACATAACTTTTCAACCAATCAGACACACTCATCTCTCTTTAAAAAGAAATATAGAATCGGCCAAGCCATTGGAACTTTCCAAAGAACGCGCCGCTATGTAGGTGCAAACAAAAGTATGGACATGTAGAAAGCGACAGATACAGTAGGACTGACTTCCTTCTCTAATTCTCCCACGAATTGAAATCACTATCCATATGAAATAAAAATATACTTTACTCAAAATATGTAAATTTAGGATAATTGGGGAAAACTACTTGCATTAAAAGTGGACTTGAAAGGAAAACCTATGTCTCTAATTACAGTCGTTAGCACCTTTTTAGCATGTTTACACGACAGATACAAGTTTGAAGAGTAACCACTCGCTTTGTTTTTATTTTTCTATCTTTACTAAAGAGAATTTGTAACCCAATTCATGGGTAAAATAAATGACTCTCGTAGCCGGCATTCAATTTGAAGGCAGATAATTGTTTTTTTAATAAAGGGTTTCATGTCAAGAGGTATAACACGAGTTTGTTTTTTGGTTTTTTTGCAATGGCCTCTGGGCGAACGTTTATTCTCAAAAGAACCGTGCCAAAGACTTAGTTGGTTGAATTTTTCAATCAACAGTGAGAATATGACTGACCATCCAACTAATTAATGGAAGAGTAAAATTAAGTCCATTTATTTTGTATTTGAAAAGTGAATACAATAGATGTAGAGGCATATTTTAAAGATATTTAATTTTACCTGAATCATCCCGATTAAATACTATCTGTTCAAAATAAGCTATGTAGTAAGACACACACAGTTAATATTATTATTTTATTGAAAGTATTTGAAATGCCTTTCCTGAACCAACAAATTATATCAACATATGGATAACAAACTAACTTAAATGTAGAACAGTTGTATCACCCAGTTTTCCAATGGTTAGTCCAACACAATCTGAAGGAAAACGTCTATTATTATTATTATTATTATTATTATTATTATTACTAGCACCGCGTCTTACCACCCGTTCGGGTCATACGCACTTACGCTAATGTGTAATGGTAGGGTGATTGTGAGATGAAATGGAGGACCTACAGTTTAACGTGGAACAGAGGTGAAGGAAGGGTTTGGTAATCAGATAAATCTGTGCCGGGATCGAGGATTGAACCCCGGCCGCCAGCACAGAAGTCTGACAGCTTACCCCTAGATCACCAGGTCACCGAAAACGTCAATTAAATCCATTATAAACTTTCTTAAGATCAATCCGGTAGTCAAACCGGAAGCCTTTATGAAGCAAGTTTAAGTTTTAAAATGTTTTTGGTCGAATACCGTTGTGTAAAAAAACAAATATTTAAGAATATTTATTTTCAAGCAAACCATCTTACTGCCCATCGAGTTTAATTACCTAATGTGTTAGAGATTAGGATGGTTTATTTTAGGTGCAGCCACACTTGAATGGAAGGAGTGTGGAAAACTAAATCCTCTTTCAGTCCACCCGACTGGAATCGAACCCCAATCTCCCGGCAAACTAGAATATTATTAGAGTAGTGTCTTAGATCATGTGGCCACCAAAACGGATTCAAAAACTGTTGAAATAACCATGTTTAGAAAATTAAAATTATTGAAGGCCTAACTATTGAAGCAATATTTTATTTGTTCGGGTAAATGGTATTTTTTTATCAAAAAAATATACTTATCTTTACTAGCATTTCCTTTCATCCCGTCTTAGTTCAAGACTAGCTACCAAATGAGCTGAGGGTTGCTATGTTATACGTCTATGTGAAAATCTCGCATGACCAAAAAATATTATCTTAAATTCAGTCGAGTTCCGTTCTTAACAAACATTACGTTGTTTTATTTTCTTGTTCATTCGCAAGACATATTTACATGCAAATTGAGTTCTCAATGCTATACCATTCATCCTTGAATTACACTGCAAGATAATCGATTTGACAAGAGCTATGTGATCATTTTGTACATTACCATAACTAACTCGGGGAGGGTGGGTGGGAACTTAAATGGTTTAACCTTTTTTTTTCGTTTTTTTCTGTATCATTTACAGGGTTGCAACTATTTTCAAACTTCGAACATTCTCTGTGTTTGACATGATAAATTCATTTTTTCCCAGACAGCGAGTAGGGGAATTAAATTTAATTTTGATGAAATTGATTTATGTGAGCCGTTTAGTTAATTAATTGTGTTTTGAACATTCAGATTTAAATTTAATACATTCAAGTGTTCCGAAACCCAATATTACAGGTAAAAAGGCAGGGATATATATGTGTTTGAATAAGCGTGCTTAGCTATTTAGTTAATTTTTACTTTTTAGCGACCATGTCAAAATATTATAGTTCAAGATTTTGATTTATATTGACGTTTCATGACCCCTCTCAATCCGAAAGGACGGTTTTTTGTGATGCCATCTGTCTGTTTACCTGTGTGCTTCTGTATCGTGGTCTAGAGCCGGAACCATTTTACCGATCGGGCTAAAATTTGATGTACATGGTTTTTATAACGTTTCTCCGAAGATTTTTTGAAATTAGATATCTAACCCTAAAATTAATGGTAGTTTACTGATGGACAAAAAAAAGCAAAACCCGATTTTCTCCAAATTCGCTTGGACGAGTTTGATTAAAATTCGTATTTAGGCACTAATTAAGATGGATTTGAAAAATTTCAACATTTTTATTTTCAGCCAACAATAATTAATTAAATTCTACTATATTATTATTATTGTATAGTTGACTACACACACACACACACACACACACACACACATATATATATATATATATATATATATATATATGTCGAGTTTTCCAACAAGCATATCATTTGTGTTGCAAAACGGAAAACATTTATCTCGACAAAGAGGAAGAGTATAACCTCCATTATTTAAAAGGTGGAAAATAATGAATAATTGAGAGATTTTGAAATCTACCTTGCAAAGTTTCATGAAGGGAAATATTGAAAGAGGGTTGCCAAATACTTGGAAACCACAAATAAAAGGAAATTCCGCAAACAAAGATTTAAAAAAATAACGGGAACATTTGTGAATTTGGCAAAAATAAATGGTCCAATTTTCAACCTTATTTTAAAGATAGAAAAGTTACCACAGGCCTATTTACTTTCCCACATTATCATATCAGGTAGTGTGGCCTGATGCTATCACTTTTGATGATGATAAGTAGTGTCGAGCATCTTGGATTTTTCTAATAAAGATGCTTCTTTGCTTCCATACCAAATTTCAACTCTCTAGGTCTAGGATATTGGGAAGTGGGAGAGAGTCCTGGATGGACAGACAGAAACTCTATGGGTTTTATATATATAAGCAAAGAAGCATCTTTATTAGAAAAATCCAAGATGTTCGACACAACTTATCATCATCAAAAGTGAGAGCATCAGGTCACACTACCTGATGTAATAATGCGTGAAAGTAAATAGGCCTGTGGTAACTTTTCTATCTTTAACATAAGGTTGAAAATTGGACCATTTAATTTTGCCAAATTCACAAATGTTCCTGTTATTTTTTAAAGTCTTTGTTTGCGGAATTCCCCTTTATTTCTGGCCTCCAAGTATTTGGGGCAACCCTGTTTCAATATTTCCCTTCATGAAACTTTGCAAGGTAGATTTCAAAATCTCTCCAATTATTCTTTATTTTCCGCCTTTTAAATAATGGAGGATATACTCTTTTATTTCCTTCTTATACATTTTCTATTCCTCTTTGTCGAGAGAATTGTTTTCCGTTTTGCAACACAAATGATATGCTTGTTGGAAAACTCGACTTACATGTCTGACACGGATATTTCGTGCGTCTGGGTCGACTCCCCTAAAACACGAAAAACCTCGTATCGCATCACGAACGATCATTTAAAAAAACACAGAAGTGAGTCTATATTGTGGATGTGTTTGTGTCTGTGTAGGTCAAGCGTGATTTTTACTATTTACCTTTCAAAACATTTGCTATGTTTATATTAATTGCATTAAAAAGTGCATAATTATGTTTACAGATTTATTTGATGCCTTTCATCACAGTGAGAAACCTATACTTATCGAAACAATAAAGTTTTTTAAAAAAATAATAGATTCGAGATAATACATGCCATGATTGTTTTACTGCTTTTGAAGCTCCATGACTACTATCCTCATTTAAAAAAATACAGTGACATGAAGATATTTCCTAGGGGTGGTCAGGTACCCGAAATTTTGGGCAATAAATCAGGCATCTAAAAATCCTGGAAGGTCGGGTGAGTATTTTTATGCCTCTATTTCAAACAAGCATCTCAAGAACTTGGTAAGTATATAATAACACGTTAGCACTAACCTCTAATTAAAACTTTGAAAACACTAGTGTTTAACTGATATTTATAGTTTAATTATTTCAATTCAACTAATACCAAACAAAGGTAAGTATTATGATTTATTAATTCGTAAATTATTATGTTTGCCTCCAACAAAACTACGATAACGTTTCTCACAGGTTACAAGTCTACAATATAGCGAAATCAAAGTTCCTACGATTTAATTATCTATCAATACCAACAACATACTAAATTCAACATTTCAACATTGAGATTTTTAATCCCTATGCTTGCGAAAACTTAATTTGAATAAGTTTTCTTTAAATTTCTTTAATTTATTATTATTATTAGCCAGATTTGTTAGGGTATAAATAAAAACGTACGCATCAAATTAAGATTAAATAGGAAACGGCCATTTTGCATTTTGTGACTGTTTTAGCTTGTATTTGAAATTTAATAGGCCTGTGAAAAAAGTTGTTTCTATATATTTAAAAAAATTAAATTAGACTGTTAAAATTATAATTTGAAATTTTATAAGTCTGTGACAAAGTTGTTTGCAAAATAAAATGCACGCCCGAATTGGCCCATGCCCGAGTTTTTTTAAATTTTGTAATGCCCACCCAAGCTCGCCCGATACAAATATTTGCTGCCCTATCAGACCCTATTATCTCCCTTCAAGTAGGTGCCCTCTTTAGAAACAAAAACTTATTTTATCATGCTTTATTTTTCTGTTCCAAACTTTTATCTTGATGCACATATACTCCGAGGCTTCGATAAAGCTTTTGATACACTTAATTTGGGCGAATGAGTGATACACCTATGAATTCAAAGTCGCCAAATTTATTTTGGTTAGCTTTACTGCTATGAGTAAATCAATATCAATATTAAATATAATTCTATTTTTAGTATTACTTTTTAAAATAATGCTAGTAGTAAAAAATAATGCATAGGGTCTACAGTTCATAATTATAATGTTGTAAGAACGTATTACATTACAACCAAATAAAAAGGTAAATTATAATTTTATTTTATTTGGTTAGACTCTTATATATAAATATAACTTATAGATAAACACTATGTTTAAAAGTGCACTGGTGGGCACTTGGATAAAGACGTTAGTCTTTTTAGTCTGGTTTGCTGGTAACGTGATGGTCAAGGTTCGAATCCCGTGTGGGTGTATTTACTGTGGTTTTTCGCTATTACTACTCGTAAATAAGGGTTTTCCTTTATATTTCAACTTACATACCCCTTTTATCATATAGATCTAAATGTAGTGTATATAACGTTGATGGGTAGTAAGCTAAAGAACCCTTCTCACTCTATAAATAGTATCTAACTTAGGTAGGTAGGAAGGCTTGCAACAGGCGTCGCATCGTGGGGATATTTTCTGTATTTTACTTTTAAAAAAAAGAGAGAGAGACACTGAGACTAGTGAAACTGTTTTAACATTAAAGAAAAAAAATACAATGAAATATAATTACTTTAAAACAATTTGATGCCAAAATTGCTGTTGTCGAATGAATACTGCAGAAAAGCGCCCTTCTATATAGGCCTATTACCTGGTTCAAGCGTAGTAGTCGTATATCTAATTTCCAGGTCATTCAGTTTAAAGCACTAGGATAAGAGAGGCCAATACCAACCTAACACGCTTTTAGACCCAACAGACAAATAATGAAAGATTAAAGAAATGTTAACAACATGAGTGTCTGTTTTATTTCTAGTTGAAACTGTGTAGGTATCTTGTTCTACAATGTAAGACCATACAGTGTACAGATGATACTAATTAGCCTCACTTGAAGCTAAGAAAGGGGCACTTAGGCCGGCGTGGTAACGAACATAATAGTTGTGATTCGCGGGTGAGAGACAATCCACCTCGGCGGTTGAAAAGTATGTCTCGCAATAGACTGTACTGGGGATGATGGGTGGGTTAGGGTTTGCATCCTGGCTGGGTGTACTGAGTTTTTTTAAAATCTGTTTACCAGGCCACCTCCACGTAAATTCAGGTAAACTTCCTTTAAACTCAACCTTCCTTACCCCTAAAATATTGGCGTAATTAATTAATATGTACAGTATATAGCCTGAATGAGTAAATAGATGTTTTGACAATATAATAGATGTATTTACTCAAATTTGTTCGTCGTAAAGTTGAGAGGCCACATTTATGGCTAGATTTCAATTTTGTTTATTTTGGTTAGCTAAAATAAGTATATGTTGCTGAGCACAACCTGGAAATTACTAACTTGGCGACAACAGAAAGCCCATGTAGCCTTAAATACACTCAAAACCTGTTATGTCTTCATGTGTTACGAAAAATGGTAAAGATAAGGGTAATTCGGAGTCAACACTAACTGTGTTCTCAGGTGTTAATAACCCCAATTAACGCGTGCTGATAGACATCCTCTGTGTGTTTAAACACAATATACTACAATTGCTAACGACTAAAAAAACGACTAAAAAAAATCGTATGTTTTATAATCTAGGTTGTTCGATGTTGAAACTTAAGGTGTAGGGATGGGTAGGGTAGATTAGAGAAAGTGAATCTCCATTTGCATGGAGAGGATATGGGGAAACGTATCAAATATTGTAACAATTTTCTTAGTAAAATATCCCTTCAGTTTTCAAGATTTTCCAGAAGAAATTTCCATATTTTACATATATTTTAAAAACAGTAAAGAGGAGTTAGTTTTTTTTCTTCATAAAATTAACTAATGTGAAGTCATGCCATTGGTGTTTAGAGAACAGAATGATTTGAACTTGATGAGGTGGATTTATACAGTTGTTACACAACGTAGTTGACCTTGATATTTTTGAGTTAATGTTCCCTCCCCCCTCCAGACCCCGATGTCCATGAGTTCAAAAATCTATAGCACAGCTAACTTTTGAAAGGGAATCAAAGCCGTCGGTTCCATGTCGATTGTGGCATGTAAGAAAACCCTGGAAGGCATGTTAAGATGCCTTTCCCGACCAAGTATGTAGGCTTTTTCTCACTCGCTTGTAGAAACTCTGGGAGGCAGTGGGGAGCCACTACACTTTCTTAATTCCCCCAGTACATGGAATCTCTACCAGATGGTGCAGGCAGCACTAACCAGCTGAAGGTGTGAGTGTATGGCCCAGTGTAGTAAAACAACCTCTGGGTTGAAGATTCATCTCTCGATCATCACAACGGGATGTTTGAGGGAGAAAACAATGGAGGTGGGCGGGTGAAATATGGTAAATGTATTCGAATTAGCGTGGTTATTTCTTCAGTCCACTTGCTCTTCTAAACAAAGGCTTGCAGTTTGATGACCCAAATTCACAAATATTTCCCTTTGTTTTCCCATCCCTCACAGTTTTACAGGTGCGTGGCGACACTGCATATCCCAGTTCACCTGTCCTAAATATAAATATATTTTAAAAGTGTAAATGCTTAATATGAAAGGTAAGAGATTTAAAGTAGACATTTTATTCTATTCAGTGTTCTCACTTTAGAGAGATTAGGTGTCTTCTACCATGTGGTTGTGTATATGTTTTAACCCCTGTTGAGCTCTAACTCATTATTTTAATTTAGATATGTGTGTGTACGTTATACTACCCGTCCGAGCTAGTAAAGAAGGTGTAAAAAAAAGTAGAATTTAAAGAAATCGCAACCATAATGGCGTGTGCGGGAAGTATGAAACTATCTACGAAGGAAAAAAACACCTAATAAGCTTATATTCCGTCCGGGATTCAAAGCCCGATCTTCCTGTCACCTGTGAACTAGAACAATATAAATTTGACGTATAGTCCGCGTGCCAGCCTCGACGGGTTTAAATGAATAAATTCAGCAAGTTATTATTGAACAGAAATGTTTGCATGATTATTCTTCTTTTTTTTTTTAACTAAAGTACAGTACATTGTTCTTAATAACAACTTTATTTGACAGCATTAACCTTTACTTTACCTCTGACAAGACGTGTATTAATCACAGCTTGTGAATGTGTGGAATGCCAGGCCTCCACCGTGGTTCGGATTCCACGTTAAAGTTCGGATTCCACGTTAAACTGTAGGTCCTCCATTTCATCTCACAATCACCCTACCATTACACATTAGCGTAAGTGCATATAGCCCAAACGGGTAGTAAGACACGGTGCTAATAATAATTTTTAAAAATTGCATATAGTGGAGGCTATCTTAAGGGAATTATTTAAAAAAAATCAAGGGTATGAAGAGATTGTCAATCTTTTGTTTTATTTTAAGCTTAATTTGAAGTATTTAGTAGTTAAAATATAATAAAGATATTGTATTATTAAATATAACATTTTCTGCTTCACCCGTGAAAAAGAAAATCAAACCATCCCAGCCAAAATCCTGATCTATATATGTTTCAAATTTAATATCAGGATTCCCAAATAAATTGTCTTACTAGTTATATATTATTATGCCTAAATTTTCTAAAGTCGTACATTTTGTATCACAAAACGATTCACGTTTTGACTGGCTATATAATCTTTGATAGTTTAGCTTAGGGCTATCATTTAATATATCCAATCAATTAAATACTTTATATTTATAAACTAGAATAAAGATCGTTGTGGATTCATCAAGGATCGAACCGGGTAATAGTACTGAAATGACGAGCTAAAAACAACGAGCTTCAATATAATTACACATTACATAAGGAAGCAGGTGGAAGTATCTGATGTAAATTAATAGATGAAAGGAACCCCGATTACGCATCTTAAGGAACCAGTTCTTGGAACAGATGGCTAAAGAAAGCGTCTGCCGTTAGAGGAGGCAATGTTCTCAAAAGGAGTTATTTCTCTTAGTCGTCATTTTCAGGGGCGCACATTGGACTCAAGGAAATTGTAAAGTCCAGCAGAAATGTACAGACGCCAGAAAACAAGTGGGTTTTTAACGTTCCAGGCCGGAGCTGTCCGGAAGTAGGAGAACAAACAGGGAAGGAGTAAAATACAAATGACAATACAAGTGGTGTTGTGACCCCTGTTATTAAGTTGGGGTGGAAAGGGACGCGAGAAAAATCCAGTGTGTTTTGCAGTTTTTATATCAAAGTTATATTTTTCTTAGCCAAAATAAATAATGTATTACCTCAGTACAAACAGAGAGTTTAACTTTCTTCACATGTTGATATCAACAGTTCCTTAATATCTGAATGATGACCTAATCTAAGAAACCTTTTAAATTAAGGAAAAAGTTATCATTAAATTCCAGAACACCTTTGATAGATATTAAAGAGGTGTCCAGGTCATCGTTTGGAGAAAATTAGATTCTATCTTTGTACTGGAACAATATTTTATTTACTATAGCCAATAAAAGTTTTGTCAACAACATTGCAAAAAACGGTGGCTTTTTATTGCGTTCCCTTCCATTCCACCTTAAAGATATTATCCAAGAACTTGATCATAGAAAGTATTTTCTACAATAAATATGCGCCTCATCTGATTTTTTTTTTAGCACTAAGTGTTTGTCTACAATCGATTCTGTAAAAACATGCAAAACCCTACAACGTTAATGGCTTTTCGTGAAAATTAGCCCGTCAGAGGTTTGAAAAATAGCCTGTTCTTGATACTATCTGGTATCCATACTACTAAAAATATATATGTGTGTGTGTGTTCATAAAAAAAAGACGAATCTCTGAAGATTTCTTTATGGAGATAAAGTTTGTGTACTTGACAGAAATGTCGATTAAGGTTTGGTTTGAGAAAGATTAATCGTTCACAGAATTCGGATTGTTTATTTATTGAATGATGGAAGTTTACGTTGAGGTTATCCATAAGCCATATTGAGAATATTGCTCAAAAAAGATAATACGTTTATACCTAAAAGGTGGCGACAATACCGTACTAGTGGGCATACAGACAGACAAAGGGTTTAGTCTCGTCTCGTCTGGTTTGACGGTGAAGAAAGAAGTTGTGGGTTCCAAAACCAGCCCGGTATACCACGTTGTTTATTAATCAGTTTGGTTTTAATCTATACCGCCACGCGAATGTTGTCCACTTTCTTTTAATTTCACTTTCCTCATCAAGAATGTGTTCTGCAGCTTCCATTTATTGTTAATAGTATTATTACTGTTAAAATAATAGTAATACATCATTGGACAGGTGGGTTAAGCTGTCGAGCGTGTCTGGTCTGGTTTAAGGTGACAAGGAAATCAAGGGGAACTTAGAATCTCAGCTGGCTGTGTTGAGAATGTGTGTTGTTTTTTCTACTAAATTATTTCTTCCTAGCCCTCCTGGAAAATGCAAGTACATTTCCTCTAAAAAATTATAGACCTACCATACTAATCACTACCACAATAGTTTAGCTAAATATGGATAAGCCAAACAGGTTGTAAGACGTGGTGGAAAAAAAAACCATAATAATATGGAAAGCTAATTTTAGTATATTTTTTTTAATTCTCCAAACCAGTACCCCTTACAAAACTGTGAGGGTATTTCTCCAGTCTTGCATCGTGTCCTGTGTAGGAGCATTGGCCCGTGAAGTAGATGGTTCACCAAGAGTTCAAAAATCTTTGTAAATGCGTCATATCGCTTATAAATATATCTTTAAACCGCTTCCTAATAACCTGCATCGGTTGGCAAGTGGACAAGGTGTAGGCTAAGCCCCCACACTCTCAACCGACCCTTTCAAACAAGGTTTTCTGTTTCTAGGTTTTTAACCAGGGGTAGGCAGTATTTTTGGTCCCCAATAGACTTATAAACTTATCAATAGTACCTTGATTACTAATTTTTTCTCTAATCTACTCTTATTTTGTTGTTGTATTCGTCTTAAATTTTATCCTTAGATCCAATATTTCCTAAAATACTTAACGTATGTCGCCGCCTATATAAAAAAAATATAATAAATAAAAACCCACTTCGGTGGCCGTGAGGTCTAAGGCGTCACTCTTTCAGTAAATTAGACTGTCGATGAATGAGAAATTGAGATTCGAATCTCGGTCGGGTGTACTGGATGGGAGGGGGTTGTTTCCAAAATGGTTTTCCACTCACTTCCTCCACGCAAATGCGGGTAAACTTCTTATAAATATAACCTTCCTCATTCCTAAACCCATTGGCGTAATTAGTACATACATTAAGCGTATAGCCCGAAATTGTAGTAAGACGTGGTGCTAAAAAGAAGTTCATTTTTATATTAAATTATTTAAATTCCTTATAAAACTATTGATTATGACCAATAAAGGTTATTTTGGTCATACTTAAATAGTATTTGAAGGTACTTGACATATTCACGAGTTTAAAAAACTCAAAGAGCGAATTTTAATAACGATGTATTTTTCCTACATGATCGACCACGATTTTGGCCAGTTTATTACCCCTGCTGATAATATCACGTTTAAGAACATCAGTAAACAAGTTGCATTACTCACCAAAGGCGAGTAGAAGGCTGAGCTATCGACGCCGATGCTGGGGTAAGGGTTCTGGTCCGTGGAGGGGTAAGGGGTGCCGTAGACGCCTACCCCGGAGGTGGATAACCTCGGGTAGGAGGACAGTGCTAGTCTCGCCGAGTCGTACTGGCACGAGCAGACCGTCTGGCCGGACACAGGGTCCGTCATGATGGGACGACCGTTCTCACAGCACGAAGTAGCACTGGGGGCACTGCCTCCACCGGGGGACAACGCCCCCGAGGGTACCCCTCCGCCCCCGGAGCCGACAGAGCCGGGACCCGCGCCCAAGGGGGGCGACGTGGTGGTGGTTGGCTGACCCGCCACCAGCAGCTGGCACAGACAGACAGACACATTAACAGAGGTTGATATCGGAGAGTTAAAGAGCAGATCAAAAAGTAATCCCAAACTGCATATACAGCCCGAGCTTCACAAGAAGGGCCTTTAATAAATTACAAACTTATTTCTTTGCGCTCAACATTAGTAACATTTTAATACTGTTACTATTGTGTGTCAATTTAAAGGTATTGATATCATCGATCAAAAGTGACGTCGGCATTTCACATGACTTACCGGTAACGTGTGAATACGTGAAAGTAGATAGAGTAATGTTTCTACCAACAAAACTCATTCAACAAATATTTATTTTTTACAGAATAACACAATTTTTTCTAATATCAAATGTGATTTATTTATGGAGTCCTCAAATATCCTCCAATATTCAAGTAGATTAATCTAAGGATTAAAAAAAAATTATCACGTCGTTATTAATAAAGGGAACTAAACAAGTTTTTTTGTGTTTTTTTCAAATATCATGACTATTTTTTAATCTCGAATAGATATTAACATTTTATCGAATCCTTTAATCTTGAATATACTAAAGTATTTGAGGAATTGAAGTGTCTCCCCTCCCCCCCTCCAAAAAAATGATCATGTCAATTTTAATTATTTTTAAATCTTGTTGCAAGGGTCAACATGCTAGTTCCCAATTGCTTATATAAAATCAGTCAGCTCAAAAAAGTACACCTTAAATACCTTAAATAAATGAAAAAATTAAATTTTTCTATTAAAAAATATGGACCTAAGCTAGCTTTACCTTCCTTCCTCTCTCAGACCTCAACTTACAAAACATCTGACCTTGGCGTTTTCACCTTCGTGTCAGAAAAAAACAAAACAGAATCGCATTTAGATTTAGATCTTTGCATGTTGCATTTACACTTAGAGTATCTTATGAGTGTTATGCAATAATGTATTTAAGTGACCAATGATATTACTACAGTACTTAAGTTAATCATGCTTTGAGGAAAGCTAATCTGTAGGTTAAAGGTACTACATGGTAGAGCACTTAGATGCAGTGCATACGTTTAGAAATCCTGCATTATTTAAGAAGTTGATTGACTGTTTTTAAATATCGCTTTAAATAAAATATAGGTGAAAGTTATAAACAGGTTTATGACAGGATAAAAAGTTTAAATTTTGAGTTTAAATTTTAAAAAATAAATTCAACGACGCTCTATGTGAATATTTATAATTCTGAGATTAAAGCAAACATTTTGAAAACTAGTGGTATATCTTGCCTTATTCTATAAAATAAAGTCATGTTTTTTATAAAGTCGCAACAGAACATTTTAAAATAATGTAGAATTGTTTTGATAGGGTTTTATGTAAGATTTTTGCTTAACACTTTAAACTTGAAATGTAAACTTCTAAACAGATAAGAACTTCTTCCTACATTTTGGTGAAAACAATATTAAATAATGGTAAGGTGTATCTCACATGACTTTCTCAGGATAATCTAGTAGATACATTTACTGGACAGAAAATTGTGGAACGAAATTAATAATTGAGAAACGACTAGGTCCACCAAAGAGCATAATCTATTTCTGTTTTCGGGAACTATTGATTTGATAAAAATGTATTTCAATTAAAAGATTTATATTTTTAATAGTAGGCCTACCACAACTTTTCAACGACAAGTTATTTAGTGTTTCAAATAGTATCAGAGATTGATCAAAATTGAAAATGGATTTTATTCTAAGATACATTTAAGTCATTTTCAGGGTAAAATAAGGGTTCCATTTTGTTTGTAATGCTAACTAGTGCCTAGATGCACATTTTAATAAAAATCAATTATTTCTCTTTTCCTCCGTAAGTAAACTACCCATTGTTTAAGGATTAGATATCTAATTCCTAAAACTCCTCGGAGGAACCTGATTTAAACTCCAGACACATATGTAAAATGGTTTTGGCCAGATGCCAAGATACAGACAAGCAAACAGACATACAGACACATCAGAAATATAGACACACGGACAGTTGGCGTCGATAAAACCACTTTTACGGTTTCAGGGGGTCGAAACGTCGACACTTATCAAAATCTTTAGTTTAAATTTTTTGACTCAAAATATTTATCTCTACAGGGAGGTAGGGGGGCGGTATATATAGTAAAGATAGGATAGGTATTAGGAAGGAAGCATTTTAAAGGCCATCTACCCACATTTGCGGGGAAGGAGAGTGGGAAAACATTTAGGAAAAGCCACCCACAGTAGACCAGACTGGGGTTCAAACCCCGGTTCCCCCCATCTTCAGCAGACCAGTCTAATATCAGAGTGATTCCTTGGACCATTCAGCCACTGAAGCTGGTAATGGCCAGTTTTAATGATCTTGAAATTTAGTCCGCGTTCTTACCGAATGGGGGTATTTGACGTGTTTTAGCCTTGCCCTTAGCTCTATATTAGTGCCAGAAATGGTTAATAGGGACTTTTAGCTACCTAACCTTCATGAAAGATGACGGCGAATTTTAAGGAAATTCACAATATTAACTTAGAGAAAGAATATGAAACCACAATATTATAGGGTTGTTAAAAAGCCTGCAAGGGCACCCGGTAGATATTAAACCACGACCTCTTGGTTCAGAGTTTGGTACACTATCCATGAGGACAATCCTTTCAACCACGCCATGTTTATTCGCCACAACCTTGTAGTTTCATGTTTTGTTTAGTTTTGTTCAGAGAAAAGGGAACTAGATCTTAACATATGGATCACAATATCCTGGCACTTTGGAGTCAGAAAACCCTAAAATATTGGGTCTGTGTCGAAGACTTTAGTTCGATCCCGTAAAGATCTTAAAAATAAAACAATAATGTATTATTTTATGAATTTCATTATGAATACAGTAGTAGTCTCGTTAATCTCAACTAATTGGGACTAAGGCCTATTCGGGCTACAAGATTTTCGGTTTAACCGAAATCTGTCCTATAATGTAGATTAAAAATTCACTGTAAGGTCTAAGGGTGCGTATTCACTAGAGCATTTTACTTCGAACGGACAGAACAAGCCGAACACCCCGAACGAGCTCGAACAAATGGCACGTCCGAATACTCCGAACATTCGGACCGTTAGCTGGTGCTCGACTTGTTCGCATCAAATTTTGCCACAAACAGGACAATTGAAGCTCAGTCTCAAAATGGATTTGATGGTGGCAGCAGATTCTTTCTTTGTGCTGTGTGCATTGACTAAAAAGAATAAAAAAGAGGGACATGACAATGTGGATAATAAGGCTGTTTTGTAGGCGGAAAAATACAGAACTTTTAAGGGGACTGGACGAAGGACATTTCCGAAATTTCACCCGAATGTCATCCCAAGACTTTTTGAGATTTTGGTTAACCTTGTCGGCCATAAAGCCTTAAAGCAATACAAGTGAAGGATCGTTTGGCTCTAACGTTACGTTTTTTTTAGCAACTGGGGACTCATTTGCATCAAACACTCCGAATGGTCAGAACAGGTGCGAAAACACGTATTCACTGAGCACAGGCGAATAAATGACTTCCTTTGAGCATTCCCCAAAAAACCGACAGTTGTTCGATAGCGTTCGACTCGTTCGGTTCCGTTCCGTTCGGCGCGTGTTCTCGAACAGGTATTCACTCGAGCATTTTACTCCAAACGAATAAAACGAATCGAACGCGCATAAACGAATGGTCAAGTGAATGCGCGCCTTAATGGGCGTGTTTACGTGTGTGTTACTCACGAGCGCTGAGAGACGGGGGCGGGGTGGGGTGAGTAACAGGTTCACTTTCATTACGACAAAAGAGTCTTATTGATTTTATGAACATGCCAAATAAATACATAATTGTTGCTAGTACCCTAGAATATGCTATTCCCATCATTTTTGAAAGCAAAACAAAATGAGTGAGTTTATTTATTGTTTCTTTTCGTTACTTTGTACTATTACAATAAATTTTGTTTTAAAATTAATTTTTTTTTCTCTTCTTCTTTTTTTCGGATTAACCCGATTTTCAGATTAACGTAGTTCGGACTAACGAGACTACTGTACTAGCTACACCAGGCTCAAATTAGCATTCTTAGACAGGGCCTTTCAGCTAAAACAAATATATCTTTTTGTAACCAAAATTAATAAAATGATACTAGTGTATAGGTGTTATTCTATAGGTATTAATAATATATATCGAAAGTAACAACTACAAATCACATTATCTAACGTATGAATACGTGAAATTGGCTTTATTGACTTTTCAAGATGCGTCTGATTATGCCATTCATATGAAAATCAGAAATATTATTATTAGTGGTAATAAAAACAAGACTAAAGCTTGATTCACACGCTCGCCGAAAAATAGAAAGCAGAATCTTCGCAGTAATTCACCCACTTTAATTTGATCCATGATGCATTGCAACGGTTTAAAACAGCTGATTGTAAACATATTTCATTTTCTAGTGGATAAACATATGTTTTAGATCATTCTCCCGATGTTTGTTTACAAATTATAACGCTGTGTCGTGGCACAATCCCATACATCGATACACACGCTTTACATTAACGAGTTATTTCAAATCTCTTCACAACGGACAACGAAGTTGGCTGCTAGCTTCTGGCTGTAGAGTGCATGTGTTGACAAATGCGCATACGCACTGATTTGAGATGGTTGGTTCTGAGATTTGATTGGTTCTCCTGTGCCTAACATCTCGAGCAGAGCGGACAAAGTAGAGAATAGTTGAACTTCAGCAGAACAGCTAGCGCCGATTAGGCGGAAATTTTGTGATTGGCGTCACGTGACCACGTTTCTGTTCTGCGCTAGTTTTTCGGCGAACGAGGGAATCCACAGTTAGTCTTTCAATACCAATACTGCAATGCCAATCATATCCATACAACGTGTCTGACATTCAAATCAGTCTGATGAACAAAGTTTTGTAATTTTATGGTTCTTCTACCATGATCCATCGCATGACATAACTTTCAACTGATACGTTTTCTGCGAGCTATGTTTCGCGTCTGCCTTATCACTGTAAACGTTTTAACACATTATAAGGTTACATTATTTGTTGTGTAATACTCACAATGTAGTACATAGGCTCGATAATGATAAAAGCTTAAGCTAGTTTCACCAACTATAGAAATTCAAGAAATACTGTAGACCATAATTTTGCTATGGCACCCCCACTAGCCATAAAAAAATACTGTCGTGACAAAATAATGAAGTTCCTAATTATTATTTTTTTAGAAACCGCGTCGATGGATATTTCAAAGGTTGCGGTTAATGTAGGTTGATATTCTGGTATAAAAAAACCTCGTGGTCCTATTCATTGAAAAAAAGGTTGGTTGTGAATATGGACTTGGATGACATTATTGACGAGTTTAATAAAACGGTAGCCTTCAGCCGGTAAATGGCATTGTATTATTTTTATTATTTTTTTAGCACCACGTCCTACCACCCGTTCGGGTTATACGCACTTACGCTAATGTGTAATGGTAGGGTGATTGTGAGATTAAATGGAGGACCTACAGTTTAACGTGGGATCCGAACCACGGTGGAGGCCTGGAAATGGCATTGTAATTTATAGTTAATATTATTCAAAGGATAATGTTGTAAAATAAAATATTGATTGGTTCATGTTTTTTAATTTATTGTCATTATTAAAACAAATTAAACGGACACTTAAGGTGGAGGAGAGGGTGTTGATTCTGCACCCTTCATCTTCCAGCTGGCACCCTCATCAGTCACACCCTGAGCATGCTTATGATCATACGTGAACGTAAGGACAGACAAACCTTGGACTTGAGACGTATCAACCAATGAGAATGCGAGCCAATTTGCCCGTTAAATCTACAGTACTCAAATCAGATGTAAAATATATTCATTTCATATTTTAATTGTCATGTAGTAGCCATACTTGTTTGTTACTAACCAATTCTCTCTGTTTTTAATTCAATGACTGCGATTACAAATATTATCCATATTAATAAAATGAAGAGTTTGTTTGTCTGTGATGAGCGCTGCGTGATATCTACCTCATGTAGAGGGCTGAAATTTAAAAATTAGTAGCCCCTGTCACAAACATGTACTGGCATATTTTTTATATTATAATTTTTTTAATTTAAAATCTGTGTCGGAAGAAATTAAAAGAAAGATTTTTTTTCTGTCTTTTTGAATTAAAGAAAAGCGTTGCCTAGGATGCATTACATGGGTAACCTAGGCAACGTCAGATACTTCAGATAGCTAAAAAAATAGACAATATTACATTTTTGATTCTGTTATTGAGAAGTAGGTCTATCATAATATTCCTGAAAATATAAAAATTGGAATAAAAATAATAAATTAAATTAATAGTACAGGCTTTGATTAAATTTGGTTGATTCTATGTGAATGTGGTTTTTCAAGTGAACCCCTAAATAGTTATTTTAGAGACACAGTATGTCAAAGTTTGAGTTCGAAATGTGCACCACCAGACGATATATTTATATATATCGACTGGTGGTGCACATTTCGAAACTAAACTATATATAGTTTACTCTGAAAATTGAAAATTAACACCTGGGCACGGGAATCGAACCCGGGACCTTTGGTTTAGTACGTCAATGCTCTAACAAATGATTCCTGGATAGCTCAGTGGTTATAGCATTGGTGGACTAAGCCAAAGATCCCGGGTTTGATTCCCGTATTCAGGTGTCATTTTCCAATTTTCAGAATATGATATCTAGATAGAGAATTCCTCACTAAAAAGCATAATTAATAGCTTCGGCTATTTGATTCTTCATGTGTAGTTTAAATAAATAAACGTTTGCTAGTGAGTGGAACTATACACAGCGGCTGGTTTCGCACATTTAAAACAAAGACTTGAAATACTGTGTGTTTGGGGCCGGTTTTGTTTGGAACAGACTGTATAAATTAAAAACAAACAATCTGTTTCAATATTAAATCATTACGTTTTATTACAAACGGCTGTATTTTTATCATGAAATACTCACTGTTGAGTCACGTACTGTTCATTATCAGTTATTCATTAGATAAAAATATGTAACTCAGCCTAAATCCAAAATGTAATGATGCTTACAACAAATCTATAATAAAGACAAATTATTTTGTATTTGATAAGCGAATGTAAAAATGGGACTTTTTAATATTTCGAATGCGTGTGGAGAATGAGTGACTTTTGGAATGAGCGCCTGATGATCACTTCTAGGTTTTTGTATTCCTCTTTCAGCGTTTACATTAAACTTTCAAGTTTTAACCAGTGATTCATGGGACCAGGTGTCAAACTCCCAACTAGTCAACCCAGCTTATCCTATATTCTGCGCGAGTAGACAACTTATGAAGTCCACATTGATCTTATCAAAAGGTTTAGTCCATCGTGCTATGACATCTGACAGATGGTTCTCTCTCTGAGATGGATCAACTTGAAATGTTGGTCTCAAAGTTCAACCAGCCATCAAGGTATTAATTTCTTGTAGCGTTAAAAAAAATGGTGATTGAAGGGGAGAGTATTTACATTGCCCTAAAATCCATATAGGCTACCTTCCGATTATTTTAATTTTCTAAAAAGCATTTGTTTTTGAGAACAAATTCTATTAAGACTTTGTGATTATTTTCTAATGGTTGATCTGGTTTCAGTCACTGGGATGAAAACCCAGGGTGACCAGATTGAGACGACTGAATTGTATCCACTCTGAATGGCAGCCATTCAGACATTTCTTAAACAAGCACCACAAATAAAAAGTCTGATTTGTATCCATTATCATAATACCCACAAAATCCTGAATTGTATCCATTTCTGAATGGTAGCCATTCAGACAGTTTTCAAATAAATGACTTTAACAAAAATCCTGATTTGTATCCACTAGAAATATTTGCATTATATCCACAAAATCCTGAATTGTATCCATTTTGAATGGCAGCCATTCAGACATTTTCTTAAACACGCATTACAAATAAAAAGTCTGATTTGTATCCATTTTCATAATGTCCACCAAATCCTGAATTGTATCCATTTCTGAATGGTAGCCATTCAGACATTTTCTTAAACGAGCACCACGAATAAAAAGTCTGAATTGTATCCACTAGAAATATTTGCATCATACCCACAGAATCCTGAATTGTATCCACTCAATTGCGGTACCACTTGTCTGATAGGTGGCAGCAGGAGATACTCGCCTTAACTAATTTCATGTTTACTAGAGAGCAGCACTTATCCTTAACTCATTCCGAGGTAACTAGAGAGCAGCCCTATCTCTATATTAATATAAAAAATATAATATTTTTAATTAATATTGTCTTATTACTTTTAAATATATATATATATAAAAGAGAAATACTTATTGGTGTTTCTTTTAAAAGAATAATAAAAGGCTACTTTACAAATCATTGGAGTTTCTTTATTCAAATTGACTGGCTTCCTTAAACAAACAACAACATTTCAAACTGCTAATTTATGCTCTAAGAAATGAAGACGTAGGGTTATATTATTTTAACAATCTGTGTTTAAAGGTTGGAAATTGGACATTTAATGTAATGTTGGGTGCCAACAAATATTGTGTTCCTGGCTGTGAAGATAATACTTCTCGTTATCGGTTTCTCGTATATGCACTGAAAGTAATTTTATTGTTTCTTGTCGAATGGATGAGTACAAGAGGCTGAAGATTCTTTGGATACTTTACGTTTACATATCAGGTAAGACTTCTAAGTAAATTTCTAAGTTTTAAGATTTACATTACCGGTACCGACATTAAATCGGGGGAGGGGGGCTATACACATTAATCCTATAAGAAAAATATGTAAGCCATTAACATACTATTTTTGGTTAAGTTTATGAATAATTAATCAAAATATTTATTTTGCAATTGATAACTTTTCTCTAAATGTATTAATATATCTAAAATTGTATTGTAATTTAATTTTCATAGACTTGTTAGTTGGTTGATTAGTTTATTTATAAACAATTAAAAAGGTTATATTTATCAAATAACTTTATCAGATTCACTTCACTGGGACTCTTTGTTATTGATACTACTTTTTGTCAAATATACAGATAAGTTATATATACATGGCAACCTTGCATATAGAAATAACGTTTTAAATGTTAAAATCCACCAAAACATTTATTTGAACTGAATTTTAATAGACTTGAAGGTTACTTGGCCTACTTTTTTCTACTGCAAACATTTAAAGAGATTATTTTTATATTATTATGATTAATTAATTAAATAGTCTAAGAATATGGATGGCTTAAATTTTTTATTTCTTACAGTACATTAACTATAAAAGTCTTTGTTACAGAAAAAAATCTTTAAAAAAATAATTGTATGAGCGTTATTGAGCCTGCGTATATTCTGATACCTAACTTACATTACATTGTACCACACACATTAGTAGGGCCTAGGCCTTATATAGTTTGGGTTTTTCCTAGGATTTTCTGAATAACCTTCAGAGGAGAACTCCTTCCTTGGGCTTAAACACAGTGACATTTTATACTATAGATTAATATAGTCCTAACTTATGAGTGTTGAAATATGTAAGCATACACCTCTCCAAACTTTTATTTTTTTTAGTTCAAATTGGTCACCCTCAACTTAAATTATTAATGGAAATGAAACCTAAGAACCATACCTTTTGGGTGATTTTTTCTATCTAAAAAACCTGAAAATCATAACATTCATACTAATATAAACTTAACACAAAAATATGGGAAATCCATTGATACTAAATTCAAGATTATTAAAAACTTTGCTATACATACGGTAATGCTCAATTCTAAACCAAACTCACCCAAGTGATGCAGTGAACAGATATAGTTGGAAAATCTGTAAAATTGCATAATTGTAGCTTAACATATATTTTAGAATCGAATAGCCAAAGCTATCATTTATGCATTTTAGTGAGGATCGCACCATCTAGATATCATATTCTAAAAATTGAAAAAAATGACACCTGGACACGGGAATCGAACCCGGTAAGTACGCCAATGCTCTTACGACTGAGCTATCCAGATTCGTCCCGTTCTCGTGGTCATTATTCACTCTTCACTCATAGTTTAAGGCAGAGTCTATGATGGACGTGCGGAAATCATCGACTGCAAATATGTGATTAATTAAGATCATGAGCTATCAGATAACGCAGCCACCTACAAATCTGTGATTTCCGCACGTCCATCATAGACTCTGCCTTAAACTATGAGTGAAGAGTGAATAATGACCACGAGAACGGGACGAATCTGGATAGCTCAGTCGTAAGAGCATTGGCGTACTTACCGGGTTCGATTCCCGTGTCCAGGTGTCATTTTTTTCAATTTTTAGAATATGATATCTAGATGGTGCGATCCTCACTAAAATGCATAAATGATAGCTTTGGCTATTCGATTCTAAAATATATGTTAAGCTACAATTATGCAATTTTACAGATTTTCCAACTATATCTGTTCACTGCATCACTTGGGTGAGTTTGGTTTAGAATTGAGCATTACCGTATGTATAGCAAAGTTTTTAATAATCTTGAATTTAGTATCAATGGATTTCCCATATTTTTGTGTTAAGTTTATATTAGTATGAATGTTATGATTTTCAGGTTTTTTTAGATAGAAAAAATCACCCAAAAGGTATGGTTCTTAGGTTTCATTTCCATTAATAATTTAAGTTGAGGGTGACCAATTTGAACTAAAAAAAGTAAAAGTTTGGAGAGGTGTATGCTTACATATTTCAACACTCATAAGTTAGGACTATATTAATCTATAGTATAAAATGTCACTGTGTTTAAGCCCAAGGAAGGAGTTCTCCTCTGAAAGTTATTCAGAAAATCCTAGGAAAAACCCAAACTATATAAGGCCTAGGCCCTAGGAATGTGTGTGGTACAATGTAATGTAAGTTAGGTATCAGAATATACGCAGGCTCAATAACGCTCATACAATTATTTTTTTAAAGATTTTTTTCTGTAACAAAGACTTTTATAGTTAATGTACTGTAAGAAATAAAAAATTTAAGCCATCCATATTCTTAGACTATTTAATTAATTAATCATAATAATATAAAAATAATCTCTTTAAATGTTTGCAGTAGAAAAAAGTAGGCCAAGTAACCTTCAAGTCTATTAAAATTCAGTTCAAATAAATGTTTTGGTGGATTTTAACATTTAAAACGTTATTTCTATATGCAAGGTTGCCATGTATATATAACTTATCTGTATATTTGACAAAAAGTAGTATCAATAACAAAGAGTCCCAGTGAAGTGAATCTGATAAAGTTATTTGATAAATATAACCTTTTTAATTGTTTATAAATAAACTAATCAACCAACTAACAAGTCTATGAAAATTAAATTACAATACAATTTTAGATATATTAATACATTTAGAGAAAAGTTATCAATTGCAAAATAAATATTTTGATTAATTATTCATAAACTTAACCAAAAATAGTATGTTAATGGCTTACATATTTTTCTTATAGGATTAATGTGTATAGCCCCCCTCCCCCGATTTAATGTCGGTACCGGTAATGTAAATCTTAAAACTTAGAAATTTACTTAGAAGTCTTACCTGATATGTAAACGTAAAGTATCCAAAGAATCTTCAGCCTCTTGTACTCATCCATTCGACAAGAAACAATAAAATTACTTTCAGTGCATATACGAGAAACCGATAACGAGAAGTATTATCTTCACAGCCAGGAACACAATATTTGTTGGCACCCAACATTACATTAAATGTCCAATTTCCAACCTTTAAACACAGATTGTTAAAATAATATAACCCTACGTCTTCATTTCTTAGAGCATAAATTAGCAGTTTGAAATGTTGTTGTTTGTTTAAGGAAGCCAGTCAATTTGAATAAAGAAACTCCAATGATTTGTAAAGTAGCCTTTTATTATTCTTTTAAAAGAAACACCAATAAGTATTTCTCTTTTATATATATATATATTTAAAAGTAATAAGACAATATTAATTAAAAATATTATATTTTTTATATTAATATAGAGATAGGGCTGCTCTCTAGTTACCTCGGAATGAGTTAAGGATAAGTGCTGCTCTCTAGTAAACATGAAATGAGTTAAGGCGAGTATCTCCTGCTGCCACCTATCAGACAAGTGGTACCGCAATTGAGTGGATACAATTCAGGATTCTGTGGGTATGATGCAAATATTTCTAGTGGATACAATTCAGACTTTTTATTCGTGGTGCTCGTTTAAGAAAATGTCTGAATGGCTACCATTCAGAAATGGATACAATTCAGGATTTGGTGGACATTATGAAAATGGATACAAATCAGACTTTTTATTTGTAATGCGTGTTTAAGAAAATGTCTGAATGGCTGCCATTCAAAATGGATACAATTCAGGATTTTGTGGATATAATGCAAATATTTCTAGTGGATACAAATCAGGATTTTTGTTAAAGTCGTTTATTTGAAAACTGTCTGAATGGCTACCATTCAGAAATGGATACAATTCAGGATTTTGTGGGTATTATGATAATGGATACAAATCAGACTTTTTATTTGTGGTGCTTGTTTAAGAAATGTCTGAATGGCTGCCATTCAGAGTGGATACAATTCAGCTCCCCCACCAGATTTACTCCTTTTCCCGACACGTGGGACGTTCAGAAGGAATTTTCGAAAATCCCACAAGATCCTCCAGTTTGACAAAAAATATTAATTTGTAATTTTTGAGTGTTATTTGCTCTCAAGAGTGATTTCGTCTTAAGATTCTCTCCCGTATAGTGTCGTTTCAGTTATCATCACTAGATTAGCCCCATGGCTTCTTTGGTGCTGGCTGACAATCAACATTTAGGTATATACCTAAATTTTGACCGTCAGAAGTGACAGCTACTAAATACATATTTTTTTGCAGATCATATGGTACGGCGTAGGGATACATAATATGGTCTGGTAACTTTTCAAAGCTTTTAGCTGTTAGCTGTCAGCTGTCAGCACCAAAGAAGCAGTCTTCGTAAGTTTTCATTGGCTGTAACGTTTTTAAATGAAAGAGGGTCAATTTATTAATTGATGGGGTTAAAGTTTGTGACCAATTAAGTAATTTAAACATGTTTCTTGAACACAACATGTATAACCTTGAAAATGAGACGTTGGTAAAGTATTTTGAGTATAGCAAACATGAGGAGTGTCATTCAGAAATACTAAAACTGGCAGGCTTTTTTTTCATTGCCAGGACACCATTTCAATGTTGAGAGGGTCCTTTAACTAGTTTTGGTACAATGGACAAATGAGAGAAATGCTATTAAAGTAGATTCAGTAAATGGTTTGTTGTTGGTTAAGTATGATGGTACTTTAAGCATATGACTTGCTTAGACTTTTATAAGGATATTATAAACCAACAAGGCATGTTTTAAAAAGATAAGTACACTAGAAAAATATGCTTGAACATGCAATAAAATGTGTAGTATGGTTATCAATAAGTTACATGAAATGAATTTATACAAGTATATTTTGAAAGTTTATTTTGTAGTGTTCTACATTTTTATTTGTTGTCCAGCATTTTGGTAGTCCTTATCCTCCTTTACACCAAAGGTAAGGTCACCCTTAAGTATCTATGGGTTCAAAATCTTCTTTCATAAGATAGAACTGATGTAACCGGGGCTGAAATATGTGAGCTCATACATGTTGATAGATGAGGGATAGTCAAATTATGTCTGAGCTATATATATATATATATTAAAGATATGTGTTTGAAACCTCCCAGAAATATTATAATCCCCTAATTCGTCAAACCATTTATCTCCCCTAAGATGGCTGTTGTGTTTTAGTCTTATCACCTCTCATAGCGGGCCCATATCCCATTTTACTGTACGGCCCCATTTGATCTTATCAACGGGTCAATATAATATCCAACGTGCCCATCAGTTTTTTCAAGGTGAAAAATTGTAAGCTCTTTTATTTATTAATGCTTTTTTTAAGTATTGGTGTATATAATGTCAGATAGCAGACGGCAATTTTATATAGTGGAATATGGTGAAATTGATACATATGTTATATTGTTTTTAAATGTGGGTGAGTGCTATGGATTAAAGCGTGTGAGGCTTCCAGTTAACATGTGCACAAAGCGACACAACCCATTGTTAAAACTAACTATTAATGATCTAAGACGATTATGTCATTCTCACGTTAGAATGGATTGCCGATGATAAGGGAGATCGGGGTTCAAATTCCTGTCGAGAATAGTGAGAGTGGCTTTTCTTCAATTATTTCCCACTCTCCCTCCCATGCAAGCATTGGTATATTTACTCTAAAATTCCACCTTTTCATCCTTTATTTTATGAGTAGTAGGCCTACTTTTAACACCAAAGTTATTAACGGCCATTATAAGGGGTAGAAATCAGGAGGGTAGTTTTCATTGAAGTGCACTCATACTAATGCTAGTCAGGGATGAGAAAAAAAAAAGTGATAAAAGAAATTAGGAGGGTAGTTCTAATGGAGGTGCACCCACACTAACGCTAATCAGGGGTGAGAAAAAACCCTGTGATAAATCCTATCTATAACCCCCTCCCCAATGTACCTGGGCGCAAAATTCAATCTCTACTTCATTATAAAAGCCCAGGCTAGTGCGAGTCTGACGCCTTATACCACGTGATTGTTGGTCATTAAAACCCTCTCATCATTAAGTATACTCATAATTCTGTAATAGCTTTCATCTAAGGGAAATTAATTAATAACGATAAGTTCCTATATTTATTGTGCTATCCATAACGAGGACTATATTACGTCACGCGCCGACGAGTACGAGTAAAAAACCTGTCATTTTCGTTTGGTTTGTCTGCCGTTGACGGGTATGTCTGAATGTTAACCCTAACCTTTTGTACATGAGACATTTTGATATAGATGTTCTACCTTAAAGTAAACTTGGGTACAATTCCTCTAAATTGTACCTTCCTTATAAAATATATAGATATACTGGCTGGGTAGTAATAGACAGAGTACGGACTATACAGTATGAATGTCCGTCAGTTCAGAGATAAATAAACTCCCTATATTTAAACTGTCTACTTCATTAGGTAACATTTATTTGCAGCTGTTATCTGCGTTACCTACAAGATTAGTCTGAAAATGGAATCAACAGAAACAGTGGAAATGTTTGCCCCTATCCGTGTGTATTAGCTAGCTTACACTTGATGGAATATAGACATCGTAGTTCCTAATTACGTATCACCGTTCTGGCTGATTTTGACACATTGTAAAACCTAAGTCATAAAATAGAACAAGCCAACAAGTATACTGATAAAAATGTAGGTGTAAAATAATTGTTACTTTGTAAGGTTAACCCGTCAGTTTTTTAAATACTAGGTGGTTAAGGTATGGTCGGTTCATGGTAACGTCAATATTTTGTGATAAGTGAAAATGTTACTATAAATGTAAAGAAATATCTATCAGTATCATAAATATACGCCCTTCTTTTGGAATTAAAAAAATCTATATTTTTAAACTACTTAACAAATTAACATAACACATATTCTATTAGGATTAATATGTAATTGGATCATCTTTAAACTGTTAGAAAAAAGGTAACGCTACCGTAAACGAACTATAATTATTTATACTGATCGTAGTAGCCTGGCGAAAAATAGTGTCATATTTCTTGCTTGTCCTTAGTCACAGAAAAATCTGGAAGCACCGGGAATCAAACTCAGGACCTCTGGATCTGTAGCCAGGAGCTTTGACCATAGAGGCGGTGCTTAATGCAAACGTGACATACCAAACCAAAAACAATTATTTTTTAAATATCTGCAGGGTTAAAATTGTTGGCCCTCAGCATTCAGACATTCTTGGAGCCTAAGGTTCTATTGTATAGTGCAATGACCCATGGGACAACTCAGACCAGGATTTGAACCCCGATGTCCCCAGTCCCCATCATCGGTGTCTCAGTTTATTTCGAGAGTGACGCATTAGACCATTCAGTCACAGAGGTGGGTGGGTGGGTATTTGTAACAATAAACTCTAAAGATGGAGTCAATTCATCCCTACTAGCTATCATGGACATATTTACTTTTGCCGCCTCCAAATACACCAATAAATCAAGTCCCATTTGACCACTTTATAAGATAGGCCGAGGTTAGTCTCCAACGGGAGTGATAAACATAATATTTTTCCTAATTTGGTAACCTATTACCCTATCTCAAGATGTCGGCTGCTACGTTTATGTAATGTAAACTTTTTTTAGCACCGTGTCTTACTACCCGTTCGGGTCATACACATATGTAGATTATAAATTACGCTCATATGTTAGGGATAGTGAAGGATGAATTTAAAGGAAGTGTATCCGCAATGGCGTGGAGAGTGGAATCTCTGTAGAGAAAACACCTTACCGGGTTTCGAACTCCGATCTCTCCATTATCGGCAGTCTTGTTTATTATGATATTGACGCCTTAGACCACTCGTCCACCAAAGCGGGTTAGTATATCCTAGTTTGATTTAGTTTATAAGGCATGGTTAAAAGGTTTTTGGATTGTACTCCAATAAAAAACAACTCGAATACATAAAATACTCACTTGACGGCCACATTAAGTGTACAGTGAAAATGTTATTTTATAGTGTTTAAGTGACATGCTATAGCTGACATATCTACATGTCCATATAAATAATAATAATAATAATAATGAGTGAAGTCAGGAAAGAAGCCAACATTGATAGTATTTTACTATATCATAAGTATTGCGAGGCCTATAACCCGTATTGTTGGTCACGCGGACTAAATGTCAGGCTTATCTAGTTTGGTCTGCTGGTGGCGGGGAGGAAGGGGATTGAATCTCGGCTGAATTTACTGACGGTGTGTTTTACTCTATAAGATTTCTCAAACTCTTCCCATGAAAATGCGGGTAGTTTCCTCTGTGTTTTCCAAGGTTTTTCTGGAAATAATTTCCATTTTTTTCAGAAAGCTTGGATTGAAGAAAAGAGTAGTCTAATAAAATTTAATTTTTTCATCAAACTGATGATTTAAGGTTGTTGAGGAAAAATATCTTAGGTCACTTCACAACTCTTTGGTAATAATGTGTGATAAGACATGTTTTGATTAGCATGCTTAATTCTTCAGTTCACTTTTTCGTTTAAGGACCAACCGTTTTAAACTTTCAGTTTAATGTCCAAATTAACAAATATTCCAGTTTTTTTTTTACTAGATTCTGCCAAATTTCCGGTGTTTTCTGGGTTTTCCAGACGAGTGGCATCCCTGATTCTCTATACCCTAAAAATGGCAGGACTGATGTTAAGACGCGGTGAGGGAAAAAATAAGTAGTCCTATTAATTTATCAACTTTAGATACTCTATTTTAAAATTAACATCTGCATATCACACTGCTTGACGTATGAATATGTGAAAATAATGTAAATGTCTGATACTATCCTTTCTACCTTGTTTATAGACCTACTTCAGTACAATTCATTTAAAAAGGAACTTTTTCAACGAATTTAGAAGTCACTAAAACATTGTTTTATATATTTACAATATACGTAAAGCTATATAATCTGGAGCTGTCACTTGGTTTGATATTATCCTTACCTATAAAATAAAACTAATAATATAGTAGCATGGTGATCAAAGTTGACTGCAATGTGGGACTATTTTTAAATATTTCTTCTAAACAGAATTCTACTATAGGCCTATGTCTAAAGAAGCCTAGGCCACAAATCTCTGGTCTGATTTTCCAGCACAAGGGTTAATGAGTGACGCTGTAAATAATCACACATTTAACTCATCCTGTAGGCCACCACACATGATGATTAAATAATAATAATAATTATATATATTTTATAATCTTTAAATTGAAAAATGATAGCTAGACATTGTAATCGAAACCAAGATATTTGGCTAAGTACGCCAATGCTCTAATCACTGAGCTATCCAGGAATAGTCCCGTGATCAGGGTAATTCTCTATTTATATTTTAAGTCAGAGCTTGTGATGGATGTGAGGAAATCATCAGTTACAAATGTGTGATTAAGTAAGATGGCGAGCTATCAGATAACGCAACCACCAACGACTCGGTAGTTGCTTTTTGCTTCCAATAGTACAATTACGATTACAACTGTACGAATGCGCATCTTAATAATATGTAGATAGGATACAGGGTCCAACTTCCCTCGCCCCTCTTTACCTTTTACAGACGTCTCTCGTTTGCATTTCAGCGTTGATAAATAGTACATACAGTAGCCCCATGGCTTCTTTGGTACTGACTGACAGCTGACTTCTGACAGTCAACATATAGGTATATACCTAAATGTTGACTCTCAGAAGTGACAGCTGCTAAACACGTGTGTTTGCAGATCATATGGTTCGGCGTAGGGATACATAATTTGGTCTGTTAACTTTTCTAAGCCGTCAGCTCTGAGCTGTGAATTGTCAGTCAGCACCAAAGAAGCCATGGGGCTACTGTAGTCTACATTAAATCGTTAAGATACTAATACTAATAATCCTCCCTAAGCATATGAAATGAGAAAAAAAAAAGTTGAGGTGGGTTTTTTTTCAGTGTGTGATTAGGGTGTAGGTTTTATCTCCCTAAACATAATTGTAAGACTATCATTATCTTCATCGTAAAATCAATTTATCATTATCATTACTACCCTTCATGAAAACACAACCAATCGAAATGGACACTAGAAGGGTGAATGGGGGGAACATTGTTTGTGGGAGTTTGCACTAATGACGGCATTAATTACTGTCATTGCAATAGAAATTGGTATTTTTGATGAGTGTTTATGACTCCATTCATTTAGTAACCTACAGATTAACCATAAATGCTGTCGCCTGATAATCATGTCTTCTATCACTTTCAAAAGGTGAATCATTAAATTGAAAAGCCAAAAAGGTGATCGTATTTTGTGAAATATTCAATACTCAGATTACGTTTATTTATGTTTTTGTCTGGAAAAGTAGTAATGAATTATAATGAAACATTAATTTTTTTGAAAATTACGACCATCACAAAAAACTTTGATAATATAGATTGTCATAATTATGTTATTAAGTTCTACAATTTGTATTAGATATTTCTTTTTGTTTTAAGTACAATATAAACAAGAATTAATTTTTACAAGTCATTGAAACGTAAAAGTGTTAATTTGATAGAAATAGACTTCAAAAAGTGTACGTAAATTTATGTAAACATACCACTAAAAGGATATTATTTCTTTTTAGATTAACTATTTTATATTAGTTAAGTCTTTCGATAAAATAAAACTAATTTTTACTGAAAAATATCGTATTTAAAAAAATACTATCATATAAAAAGTAAAAAAGCAAAGGATCGCTATAGTTGACCCGTTACAAACGACGAATGAACGAAACTACCTCCTTCCCCTTTTTTTAAAACAAAAAACCTTCCATTTTCGCTTGCGCAATATTAGCCTCTTATGACGGCTTGTTTGCAGATCCATCCCCCTTGCCCCCTCTTCAATCTCACCCCTCCACAGCCCCCTCAAGCGCTCCTATTGCTCTTCTTCAGTCGCTATAAATGAAAGCCGCGTCGGTTTTTAGGTCTGCCCCTCTCTTTGAAGCTTCTAAATGGATATTAAATTGCCTCGCTAACAAGTTGAAGCCCTGAGTTTTCAAGAGCAGGGCAAATGTTTGTGCTAGCGAACCTGGCGGAATCATGAACGGACAAACAACCCTAGTGAGAGCCGACTTCCGACTTCCAATAACTCTCCGGTTTCCCCTACAGTTTTTCTTAACGAATAGTTTTAACTCTAGAATGTTTGATGCTTCATATCGATAGGTTTTGTTTTCGTTTATTTAGCCAAACGTTTAGCATATTTTATAATGTTAGCGAAAATTCAGAAGACATGGTTTACTAAATAAAGATCAATAATCACATTACCTTGAGTAATTAAATGTAAAAAGTGTATGTATATGAAACATTAAATATCAATAGACCCATAGTAGTAAAGGATATAAATGCTAACACAATATAAATTAGTTCACACGCGTGTGAAACAAGTATCTTAAGTGTATTTTATTTAATCCTTTTCCAACACGTTTCAACACCCATTCGGGCTATTTGCATTATATAATATTTCATTTTCGTGGAAGAAGAGTTTTAAACCATTTAGGAAATATCCCCCTCATTCACCCGAACGGCACTTGAACCTTTACTTCTCTATTACCAGCAAACAAGATTAAATAAGCTTAGTGTAACTATGTCTATATCCCGAATGGGTAGTAAGCAGTGGATTAGAAAAAAATTAATAACCTTTATAGGACAGCCATAAGTTACTTAAGATGGGATGTAAGGAAACGTGACTTAAAGGTCCAAACGTTTTCAGTTTTTGTTTTAAAAAATGAACAAAATAAATTAAATATTGCTTCATTAGTTTAAATTGTATATGTATTGTAATTTCATTAGTTTCTGAGTATTTGGAAGTGGCATTGTGGCATTTGACAATAAACCACCTGGAAGACCGCGGTAAAATAGCGCACCGAATGCATGAAAAGTGAACTCGGTGAAATTTCCGCTCAAGTAAAATAACCAGATAATTAAATATCAGGATATGGAGATGCAGGCTAGATAGTATGTTAAAGTTTTAATCAAAATATCTAAGTATTGTCATATTGGTCTACAGCAGACCCAACGTTAGTGACATATTCAACCACAAAGCGCTGTAGTCGATACGAAAGTTTGGAAGAGAACTGAAATAACCGTTACAGCTTTATTGTAACCAGCAGAGTCTGTAAGCGTGTCATTTGTGGGGCACCCTTTAACCTAACCTAACCTAATCTAAAAATTACGTTAACTAATCTAAATTTGCAATATATATTTGGCTAAAAGATTTAAGAGTAAAATAGTAACATAGTTATTTAACCTCAGGACTTGAAACACATTGTCAATAAGAATGCATGAAAAGTGGACTCAGTGAAATTTCAGTTCTAATGGAATGTTATAATCTTTCTTGGAAGTGTGAGCTGATATTTCGCTGATCGGAACCTTCGCGACACTTTTCATCTCACCTCAAAACCATTCACCAGACTCTGGCGCCAGGAATTATAGGAGCGGTAGTAGGAAGAACCATAAATATCCTTATAAACTATTTGAGACTGTGCTAAGTTAGCTATAGTATGATTTTGGTAGGAATAAGAGTATTTATTAGTTACTAAAGTTACTAAAACAACTTTATATATTCATTCATCAAGTCATGCTATCTGCAGCTGTCCCTGTTGATATATATTATCAATACCTATAGAATATACACATATAAAAGAGTAAACTGTTATCAATGTTGACCGTAAATAAGTATATTTGAATTTTCTAAACTGTCCTTTCAACCAAAATCAGGGTAATATTCTATCAAACCAGGGTCTTCTTTTTTGATCTTGAAATATGTACCCAAAAGTTGGTAGAGCATAGTACAAAGTATACATATTCTATAATTTACTTCTAAAATAAAATTTGAACTTCCAAATCGCGTGTCCCTAACGTCCACATCTCTTGTGCTTAGTACAAAATCCGACCAGGATTAATATTATTATTATTATTAGCACCACGTCTTACTATCCTTTTGGTTTATACCCACTTACGCTAATGTGTAATGAATGGTAGGGTGATTGTGAGATTAAATGGAGGACCTATAGTTTAACGTGGGATCCGAACCACACATTCACAAGCTGTGATTAATACACGTCTTGTCAGAGGTACCAGTTTATTATGAAATAATAATATATTTTAAATTTTAAGTACTCCCTAATATATAATTATATTCGCGTACCCCAGTTTGAATACCACTCCTCTAGACAATTCTATCGCCTCCCTCCCTCCCCCTCATTACCTCCTTAGCTATAAATACACGGCATTATCAAGTTGTGGGTAAGCAAGTGATAGGCTGTTATTAGTCCTATCCTCCTATTTACACCGGCTATCGTTAATTTTAATTGGTATTCTCGCATACTTATGTTCGATTATAACATATTATCTTTATTTATAAAACGAGGTAAAATTATACAAAAACCTAAGAACGAGATAATCAACTTAGACACGCTCATTCCTATTTTCTTGGCATTGTGAGATAATACTCTTTATGTTGGGTGGAAGGGAAGTCCTTGGATAGAGTGGAAAAAAAGATAAAGAATTTGCACTTTCAATATCGCCAAAAACGCGAAATAATGTTGACAGGTATGGTTTTTTTTAAAAACTCGAAAGACACTTTTAGTTCACACAACAAATTAAATAATGGGAAGGAAAAGTAGTTTTCTTTAAATAATGAAACCACTTAAAGTGGCATTTTTTTTAGCGAGCCTTTAAAACTTAATAGCGACATGTCTGATGTCTTCACCGCCTTCCTCCACTCCCCTGAAAGAGAACTTGCCCTTTGCTAGTAATAAGTAAAACAATAAGATAATTATTTAAAATTGTCGCACATGGTTTTGGGAGATTCTTATTTCAGTGTTAAATTAATTTTTGACCAACATAAATGAAAGGTTAATTGTTTAATTAGTTAAATTGTTAACATATTGTTAAAGGTATATTTAAAAAATATTATTTTACAAAATATAACTTTAAGGAATAAAATTATTTGTATATAACCGCTATTCAAATATAATTTGTAAGATACTACCTATACTAAAACTTAAAAGACAATAAATTAAATAAAACCAATTTAATTTTGGGGTTTTCTAATTTATTTAGGATAAAATTACCCTAATTATATTAATTTGATCGGATTTCCGCCTTTTAATAGTGGATAGAGAGTAAATTGTAGGCCCAAGATAAAACAATATTGTATTAGCCTAACTTTCATACAATCATTACTATAACGGCTTAATTTGAAACAGCCTGACTCATATTGATGGGCACGTGGTCTTGTGTGGTCTGGTTCGCAGGTAATGGGGAGTTAGAGATTTGAATCCTCCCCCCCCCCCCACCACCACCCTAGGTGAACTGAGAGTGGGTTTTTTTTCTATGAATTATTTCCCACTCAATGAGTATATTTCCTCCAAAATTCTATATTGTAATTCCTAAAAAATTAGACCATGTGTTTATATATATATATCACCTCGTACTGTTACCCATTTAGGCTGAAAACTATTTAGGAAAAACCACCCTTAGAACACCCAACCGGGATTCTAACCTCGATCTCCCCATCATCGGCAGTCCAGTCTATGGTGAGGATGATGTCTTAGACCATACGGCCACCGAAGCAGGTAATAAATAATATAACTGAACGTGGATAGTCAGAACGGGAAGTGAAACAATGGTCCAAAATATATATAAATGTTAAATTGAAAAACATTTCATGAAGTTTTTTGTTTTGTTTTTAAGGTGCATCGAGTCTTAGTTTTTGTCCATGTTATCAACATATTTAAACAAATAGTGTAGGGATAAGAAAGTTAGAAAAAGGCCTAAAGAATAGGCCTAAATACACCTCCATATGCGTGGAAAAGGAGCAGAATACAATTTAAAAAATAAGTATCTCGGGGTGAAACAGGCCAGAGTATTCTGACGTCCTAGCTTGTGTGCCCACCAGTGTGGGTTATTGGTTTTATTCAAATATCTAGTATTTCATTATTTACCTTGTCGACAGGAGCGGATCCAGATCATTTTCATAGGGAGGGTCATAATTATAAATAGCATAGTTACTTACAATGTTAGATTTCTGTTTAAATCCATTTAATAGTTTCCCATTCACATTTGATCTTAAGTATGTTTTAAACAGTGATCATCTTGTCTAATTTGTTTAAATCATAGTGTTTCTACAAAATATTTGTAGTGACACTCCTTCAACGATTTTTTGAAAAATGCTTCACTCTAGAAGCTACAAATAGTCTTCACCTTGATTTTTTTTTTTAATTAGAGTCCTTCGTAGGCCATTTAAAGTGTCTCTCACCTAGAAATCTTTGAAATTTTGATTCCCCTATGAGCTATTTACAGTGATCCTCACCTTAATTTTTTCACGAAAGTTAGATACCTCTATATGAAAATCTTTGAAGTGATCTTCCGCCGACAACATTTTGAAAATTTATTTATTTCAGAAACTAGGCTATTTGGGGTGGTCCATGCCTGAAAATTCTTCAAAATGACATGCATCTAGAAGCTATTTGGAGTTGTCCCCCTATAGACATTTTTGAAATTTGGATGGACTTGGAATCCTGACTTTTTCTGCCAGTAAAATGCTTCTGGTCTATTAATTATTACATGTGGTCTTTTCTAGCAAATTTTTGACAACAGAAAGCATCTAGAAGTAATTTGGTGTTTGGTTTAAGGTCATATTTCAGCTTAATATTCTAAAATATCGGAGGATTTAAAATATATCTGGAGGGTATTTATTCTGGGGGGCAGAATTCCTCACAGCTTCGCAGTTCTTCTGTCTACATATACTTTATATCCGGTATTCGTGGATAAACTGCTCTCAGGCGATTATTAGTGTTCTTGTGGTAGTCTACTGTCTCTATGCGGAACAATGTTCGTTACTTGGTACGCACGACAAATATTAGCACATGAAAACAAATATTTATTCCACACTTGCGTGAGTCACATCAAAAATTAAATAAACGTGGACGAATATGTATGGAACCGGATTAAGAGGTGTCTGCGCGTAAAAAGATAAACAAAATTGTATAATTTATCTGTGTGGTATTTTATTTCTAAAATTTGAACGTTCATTTTGTTTTTTGTATTAGTTTTCTAACTTTCACAGGGGGGTCAAATTACCCTTTAACAGCCCCCCCCCCGCCCCCTGAATCTGCGCCTGCTTGTCGATCAAGTGATTAGGCTTTGTATAACATTAGACGTTTTTCGTTATGCCAAAAGATGATGTAGGCCTCTATTCATGAAAAGATATGGCATTCAAAAAACCTTTTTCAAAATTGGGTTTAAACAAATATATAATTTTAGTTTAAGTCTAGCTATATAGGTGTTGTAGTAGCACAATACTTTATAATTATATACTTACGTACAAGTAAGTTAGGCCTGGAATTGAATTACCAAAGTATGGTAAAAAAAATCTTTTAAACGACACTAAAAATACTGAAAATTAACTTCAAGTTTACAAAATAAACGACTCAAAAATAAGATCAAGAATTTGTAAGGTATGTAAGCCCCTACACGACTAATAAACATGCATTTTACAAATCATATACAGCTTATAGTCTTTATACGCAAAAAAAAGGGCATCTAACCATTAAGCTAAGGTATTATGATAAAACATAAACAACGATTCTTTAGAAACAATACCCGTTCGGGTTATACGCTTTAATTACTAATTACGCTAATGGATTAGGAATTAGGAAGGTTTAATTAGAGGAAGTGAACCCGCACTTGCGTGGAGGGGGAGTGGAAAACCATGTAGGAAAAACCATTCCCAGTTCACCCGACCGAGATTCGAACCTCGATTTCAACACGACTAGCGCGTTAGCCNTGGAGGACCTACAGTTTAACGTGGGATTCGAACCACGGTGGAGGCCTGGCATTCCACACATTCACAAGTTGTGATTAATACACGTCAGATGTGAAGGAAGGGTTTGATAATCAAATAAATCTGTGCCGGGATCGAGGATTGAACCCCGGACCCCAGCACAGAAGTCTGAAACCTTACCCCTATACCACCAGGCCACCTTTCAAGCATTTAAAAAACATCTTTAGTAATTAAAAAAACATGCTTGTTATATTACATAAATGCCAAAAAATATTCAAAAATCGACGCAGACCAAGAAAATCAGACCTAAAAATAGACTGTAAAAATATTTCCTCAACCAAGGGATCATGAACATAATTATTTCTAAATGTATGAGCATTGTCTGTGATTTGCCAAAAAAAAAGGCATGTCATCAAAATCCTTCTTATTAGTATACATGAGAAAGTTAAGAATAACCATATTATTTACAACAGTAATTAATTAGAATAACTATCGATTAATGTGATGACGGTAAAAACAAATACATCTGATATGACTGATTAAGACGTATACAACACTAATATGAACGCTAAAAAACAAATCAAACCACTTCTAGACAATAGCGTTCCTAGATGTTAATAGCTATATACGTAGTCTATGCAGCCATTTATAAAGGCGATTAATTCTTCAGTGTACAAATTAATTTTATTTACACTTTAACTGATTGAGTGAGAGCGAGATGTGTGATTAAATATTGCTTCGTATGGAATATCAACACACATTTATCGGCCCTAGCTAGGCCTTTATCTGAATATAATAGGAAAGGTTGCTTTTAAGAGAGGATACGTGACTTGCTAAGAAAACCACCTTTCCTTTTGTGTTAACAATGACTTTAAAAGAAGTTCTTTGAGCGAGGTCAGTTGGTTTGAAACCGATTAAATATTAATAAGGACTAATAGTAATATATCGAATACAGTTCATGAAATTTAAAAATAGATCTAATTTTAAATAAAGATTTGATTTGGTATTTAACTGTTTTCTAAAATATTATTGACTAGAGATGACTATTAATAATTAATTATTATAGACATCGAGGCTTATGTATAAGTCTATGAAACAATAATTACACACATGTATTAGGGATTAAGAATGTTGAGTTTAGAGGAACTGTACTCACATTTACGTGGAGGGAGGGTGGAAAACCGTTTACCACCCTTAGGACACCAGACCAGGATCGAACCCCGATAGCCCCGTCTTCGTCGGGCTAGTATATTACGAAAATAGCGCCTTAGACCATGCGGCTACCGAAGCCTGTAATGTTAGTGTTATTATATTGGTATTGATAGTATGTATCGAAAGTATACCACGTGATTAGACGTATAAATACGTGAAAGTATATCCAGTTTATTCTAGCAATGAGATATGTTTATTCGTACGAAAATAGGAGTAGGCCTAGGCTAAATAAACGGTAAATAATATGCTCGTGGGGGTTGAATAACTAAAAAAGCGTTTGCGAGAAGGTGAATGAGGGTATTTTGATTCGTTTCTAGATGGTGTATGACTAGGTATTTATGTGGATTATAAAAAATATGCCAATATAATCTCGTCTTTATAAAGTGGACTTATAGAATATCTCAATTTAAAAAAAATAAACAGAGTACAGCACTCACAAATAGCGTGTGTTAAGGCATCTCTACTCAAGCACAATAGGCTACCGATTTATAACTACTGAATAATCATTATCTTAAGTTGTTAAAATGATTAATATAAATTACAGTCGTAAAACTTTTTTAAAACAATAACATTTTATTACAGCTGTCGGCATCCTTCAGTTGTTAGCTACGGTTCCCACTATTACCGACAGCATTTTAATTCGCTGGAATTTTTATAACCATTATAAGCCGCATATCGGTTATTATTGCGTTTTTCTTCCCCTATAATCCTCCCTTACCACCTCTACAACCAGACAAATGCTTTATAAACAATAAAAAAAAGGGAGGGGTGAACGGAAAAAAAAACATCTGCCATGACGATTTTTATTAGTTTTACACTGAAATAATAATTTTAAGACAAGAATTTAAATATTGTCTTTAAAAGTAGTCGCAAGCTTAGCAAAACAACATTAAACAAAAATAGTCTACAAATGTATTTTTATACAGTCGTTTGGAATCATTATTTATGTGTGTTTTTGTGAAAATATATACTATATAGTTACACACATATATAACCGTTTCACGTTCGAGGATGAAAAAAAGTGTTAAGGTATCTGAAGAATTTTGAGTCTAGTCTCTCACCTGCTATAATAAATACAGCCATAGTTTTATAATAGGCGTGTGACTAGGGGGAGGGGGCGAGCTAGGGGGCCAATTTTACGTTATGTCTAGGTTAAGTTAGGTTGAGTAAAAAAAACTGTCGGGGAGTGAGGTTTTTTGGAGTGGGGGAGGTAATGTACACATAAAAACTTGTAGAATGTATTGTTTTGAAATATTACTATTGATGGTTTGACAAGCTAGTTAGATTAGATATAGGCCTAATAGTGTAAATGGTAGATGTATCAGTGAAAACACACCAAGAAAGCGCCAGTGTAGTGAGTACAGATAAGATTCAAACAATTTTTTCCAAACACTTGACATCTGAAAAAACTAGATCTAGTAAATTAATTCATAGTTTTCACAATGTCAATATTATCCAACTAATTCTGAGCAAACATTAATAAAATAACATCCATATGACGTGAAGGACAAATTAATGTTTGATTTTAAACTAATTACTGTAAATTACTTGCCAATAGTTTGTTCACAAAACCTAAGACTAAGACCTAGATTTTTTTTATTGTGTGTCTTTTCATTAGTTTACTTTAACTTTTATTTAACCTCAACTCTACTTCTAATATATTTTGTTATTGTGGAATGTTCCATAGAGAATCAAAAATGCGAATTTTGAAATAAGGGATGAGTCTAATCAATATTGTTCCACGTTACAGATAGCGAGAAGATTGTTAAACAATTTTTTCAAGACCAATAAAACTGGAAAAAAAGGGTAGGGGGGACCGGTGGACAATGTACTCATGCCCTATCAGTTCTGGTGCCGGTCACCCCCTACCCCATTTTACAAATACAGCATTGAGTGGTTTTTTTTTGGGTTGGGGGGCTGGCGGTGAGCAGTTGGGGGGGGGGGGAAGTTGGTTAGACCCATAAAGAAGACATTAAGCCCGCCTTAAATGACCATGATGGATTATATGACTGTCTTAATAAGACGTGATTATAATAAAGGGAAGGGCTTGTATTAATTTTAATTTGATTTTAGGATATTTGTGGGTCATTCCCAATAAAGGGAAGGGCTTGTATTAATTTTAATTTGATTTTAGGATATTTGTGGGTCATTCCCGCTGAGTGTTGAGCAACCAAATATTATAAAAATTGATTCAAGTCTTGTATAAGTTGTTTATCTCTTAAAGAGTGAGTAGGAGTTTAGAGGGGTTGGGGTAAAAAAAAATCCAAGTTAGTAAACGTAATTATAAGTAAAATACAGTCCCAATCGGATGTAAAAACAGCAATAAAACATTAATTTTGTCGTAATATTTGCTTCCTAAGATATTAAAAAAACACATCAGGTGTAGCCAATATAATGTGTGAATTAAAGGTAGGGTGCCACTAATTTTATATGATTAGCTCACTGCTTCGAATAAATGTATAATAAAACCACCTTACCACCTAGCCCCCTCTAACCCTCTGCGCCTCTCACTAGCCGTTCAGGTTATATTTAAATATAAATGTATTTACGGGTCTGATGAGATTCCAACACGAGACTTCTCACATTAAAGTCTGCAAGGAACATGTGTGGGTTTATATGTAAACTCTGATTTTAATCGAAATTCCACTTTCAACCACTAACAGTGATTGAAAGTCACTAAAATTTGGCTTTCTATAAAATTGCTTATTATTTTGATATTAGGCCTAATTAAAAAGTTAATCTAATCATTCCTTATAGATTACTGTAGAGTTTCTCGTTACATAATTGATTATATATAAACTAAATTATAGGAATAGAAGCCTAAAATAGTGATATGATACTCAAACAATCCATTTTAAATAGTTAGATTCTAATACTGAAATAATTTCAAATAAATTAATTATAACTATCTACTAACCTAGTACGTTAATTAAAAACTCATTTTTAAACTACTCATTTCTCAGAATGTTAAGGTCACGTATTTTTATAAAGAAATTAAATAAAAACAAGACTTTAGAGAAAATAGTCAAAATTACAGAATGCTTTTTTTTCTTAATTTAAAAAATATATATTATAAGGTAGGCCTGTATAAATAATTATCATAGAATATTTGTAGTCTCATATTTTGTTGAAACAGGATACGAAATGGATTTTGATTAGGAGTTTCATCTCCCTGTATATTTATATATAGGGTCTATGTGTGGTTTTGAAAATAATTAAGGGAATAATCCCGAGTTAAAATTACTACCCACAAAAATGTATCTCTTCCAATCAAGAACTTAGTGTGCTCAGGATAGAACAATGCCCAATTCCATGATCCTAATAGCTAATACGTTTGTTTTAGTATTTTTTGAATCAAAATATTAAGAGATTTATCTCATCAATTTTATCTCAAGTGTGTAATATTCAAACCATCTTATGAATATCGATTTATTAAATAGGATTATGCCATTTAAAATGAGACCGGTCAAAAGTATAGACTTTTCTAATTAAATAATCTTATAAAAATACTCTTGATAGCGTATTATTTTGTAAATATGTTTTTAGGGGTTTGAAAAAATTTTACTATCAAATATTTATCTCTTAATTGCGTGGTTTTTTTGTAACAAACAATCTTGTGTTTAGGTTATATAAGTAGTGCAATTTTTTTTAATTGTTAAAAAATTCTGATTCAAATCTTTGAATAAATAAATCTAACTACTTATATTGTTTTAATTTTTCTGAAATTTACAGACCTACAAATATAAAATAGCATAGGCCTACATGTCGATTAAAAACTGTTCAATTGAATATAAAATGGTAGAGGGTATCTCTTTAAGAAATAAATTTTGGGCAAACATAAATAATTGTTTCCACTAGTCCATTATGAAACACAGAAATTAAATTTTCTTATAAAACTTAAAAAAAAAAGGTTTTTTAACAACAAGACTTCTCTTTTATTATGAAAATAAATTGCACTTTTTTTTTCCTTCAAATAATGATATAGTTAAGAAAATGACGGCAAAAATTCTTCACGCACAAAATCATAAAGTAATTAGCACACACTACAACAGTAATTATCAACCAAAACTTAGCCAAAAACTGTACACACCTAGCCAACACCCCTCTTCCTTCCATTTACACTTTAATTTACGTTATAGCAGATTTAAATCGTCTTTTTTTTTATATAATTTCTAGTTCGTTGAAGTCATTATAATACGAACTATGCTCATTATTTCACAGCGGCCAACATGCTACGGTTGTAAAATGTTTTATAGTCTTAGTTGTAAAAAGACTCATAACTACAATCATTAGTATACGGCATAATTCACATGATTTATTATTGTAATTAAGTTGAGCTATCCTGTGTGTATTATGTCATTTATTTTAATATGCTAAGAATTTCTTCATAAATAGATATACACCGAGTGGAACATATAACTTCTTGCAATGGGAGTCCGAATGATTTCATACTAAACAATTAATAAGGTATAAATTAGTAAACAAACAAACAATGCATGTTTTAGAAACAATATTAATTTAATCTCAACTCACCTGGGATGCTGATGGGTACGAATACCCAAACTGGGTGTACGCAGACATCATTCAAATGTTGTTGTTTTTTGTCTACACTATCTATTTCAACAGAAGAGACCTAAAACTGCCACAATTTTTTTTTTAACTTCCCTAGTCCACCCCCAATTGTTTCACTCTAGAAAAAAAAAACGAACCCTAGGTTCAATAATATATCCCACAAAATATCATCCTAATATTTAGTCAACACTTGTCGGACGATAGGAGTGATTTTCTCCTCCGCTAAACTTAACGGTCCATCGTAGCTTACGTCGTTGAAGAACGTCAAACCTCTAAATCCGTACATGTCTGCCCGTTGAAACCGTCCATCGGAGATTGAAACAACAGACCCAAAACATAAGCCGCATCCGGGCTGGTCTCTGAGCGTTCACAACCAAACACCTTTTCTAGCTCACACATCGAGTTTATTTTGTTTCTCTAGTTTTTAGATATTCTTCCTTGATCTCGCCGAGCCGGTCACATATCGAAGTAGTTTATCGGCCGACGATGTAGTTTCTCGCCGATATAATAAGTCTAGAATCTTCCTAAAAAATAGAATTAAAAATTGCCCCACTTCACGATATAGAATGTTTAAATGTCTCACACGGAATTAAAGATATCGACATTTAAAAAAAATATCTTTTTTGTCACTCTCCTCTCTATCGCTCTCTTAAATATCCATCACCGCGCACACACTAAAAAAAAACGAAGTCACTCGAATTTGTTCTTTGAAGTTACGGTTGATAAGCCGTCGTTAATATGATCAAGCGACTCTCTCACGTCGAACAATTGAATGGATTTCAAAAAGTTGGATCTAAAAAAAAATAAGCCCAACTCGAACGCGATTACTGTTCTTTTTTTGCTTCCTCTATAAGTACACTTTTTTGTTTTAGAATAATCGATAGTGAAAAGAGCTCTTCGTTTTTATTTATTTATGTGGGAGGGTGGGGTAGGGGGTGTTGAGAAAATGGTAAGGGGAGGGGGTGGTTTGTTTATAACAAGGAAGGGTGCCTCTAATCCCTCGGCTAGACTCACACCCTCTTTTTATATATATATGTATATATATAAAATCCCGAACTCGAAAATAACAATAACTGTGGAGGAAAAAAAGAGATGTAATAATATCTTTTTTTACAGTCTGCAAGAACGAAAAAAAAAATCAAACAAAAAATATTTCTTATTTTTTTCACCAACCACCCCCCAAAAAAAAATTAGAACAAAACTTCCGCTTGAACCGAGGGTTTTAACAGAAAATCCGCCGTCAAAACTCTATTCTGCTGTGTCCTCCTTACACGGTTTGGGCTCTGACTGACAATACTTGGGGTAGCCTCTGGTGACGGTTCCTTGAACGACACGGACCCTCCTCCCCTTAATCCCCCCACCAAAACCTTCCCCCACGAACCAACCCGACACAGAACTACTTCCCCTACTTGAGGAAAAAAAACCTGGTGTGCCCCGCCTAGTAGGTGTGGCCTGATGGTTACCTACCAATAGGGACGCGGTGATGAGGCAAGGGTCTGCCTCCACGGAACTAACCGATCCACCGTCGTGGTGGAAGGTAAGGCTCTGACTTTCCCGCCCCCTAATATTCGGTTACGCCCTTTTTTAGGATACGCCTCTCCCCCTTTAAGAGACTATTATGGAAAGTTAAAAAGGCACCTCTATATATTTATTTTTTTCCCGTCTGTACAGAGAGAATTTGCCTCGGGCGAGAGATGTACCTTGTGAAGAGTAAACGTGCCATCAGGTCTACCAACCGAGCGAGGGAAATAAAACAATATTTAATGCTGGAGGAGCAGACAGAACAAGAATTTAAAGGGAGGTTTATTATGTCTGTGTTTCACCGGTCTGTTCCATGTCTTAGGTTTTGTTGATAGTAATAATAATAATGATAATTTAAAAAACTTAGTTGTGAGTTCCCTTATGTTGGCAGGGCGAATTTAGGAAGAAATAATTTCTCTTTGGTGATGAATTTCAATAAAATTACTGACAGTAAGCACTTAAAAGGAAAAATAAACTTGCGCCTGTGGCCACATGGTTCACGGTCATTGAAAAAATTAATTTCTAGATTTTAACAAGTGTATAATTAGTTATTAGCTATTAATTGATTCATTTATTTCATATCATTATAGTTCACGAGATATAAGGGGTCAAACGTGTTATTTAATGCTTCTCATGTATAATTTTTAAGGAAGTAATTTTAGTGTATGGGATTGAGTGAGATTTAGAACCGTCTATTATAACTAGATATGAGGTGTACAGAATGAAATAGGCTGTCAAAGAAAAATAAGTAGTTTAAAAGTGGTAAAATTATATATTTAAAAAAAATATAGGCCTATAAATTTGTTTTTTATACAGATAATTTGATTTTATCTTATTTTATAGTACAACACAATGTCAATGTTTAGAATTAATTTGTTTTTTTATCCTAATTCCCCTCGTCGCTTTTATTAACGTGTCCGAACTGATCACTGCAAATATAGGCCTATATTTGAAATATTTATGGGAACACCACGACTATTAGGACATAATATGTCTGGCCGATGCAGAGGTTCAGATAATCTCAACTAATGATACACCCAGATAAAGGGTACGCCGGCTTTCTTGTCTGGTCGCTGTTGCGAGAATGGGATGAGATAAGGATACAATAAAAATTAAACAGCTTTTTTTTCCAATAAAACCTTGGGCATAAACTCAAACAATCTTAGTAATTCTTATTTGTCGGATAACATTGAGATGTTAGGATCACCATACATGTAAAGCCATACGGTAAGGCTACTCTATTGTAAGTACGCAAAGTTTCCTCTATCTATATTTCTTAGTTTATGAGCTAAAGTAGCCCCATGGCTTCTTTGGTGCTGACTGACAGCTCACAGCTCACAGCTGACGGCTTTGAAAGGCTGCCAGACCAAATTATGTATATCTGCGCCGAACCAAATGATCTGCAAAAACATAGGTTTAACAGCTGTCACTTCCACCAGTCAAAATTTAGGTATATACCTAAATGTTGACTGTCAGAAGTGAGCTGTGAGCTGTCAGTCAGCACCAAAGAAGCCACGGGGCTGCTGTATCCGAACCAGTGTTTGAGATGTAAAAAGCATCAGTCATACAAAAATGTAGCCTATATGTAATTTATTTTTTGTTAACACTCAGTGTTCGCAACCTCACGTTTTTCTACAATAATCGAGCAAAATTCCAGTTTTCTAAGTCTTAGTGTTATTAACCCGGATCACAAAACGACCGATTAACCGGGTTATTAGATATGTAATTGGGCTTAAACCAGAGAATTCACTGAAGTCCGGTTTTCTAGTATGTATTGTATTAAAGTTTTAAGTTTAGTTAGTTTTTTTAATTTAAAGATAATTATTTTTCACATTCTTCAGTGGTCACATAGTCTAAGTGGTTACACACAGTAGACTAGACTGCTGATGACGGGGAGATTGGAGTTCGAATCCTGGTCAGGTGTACAGAGGGTGGTTTCATTGGAATGGTTTTCCAATCTCCGTTCAACAAATGAGGGTACACCTCCTCTAAATTCAACCTTCCTAATCTCTAACACATTAGCGTAATTAGTTCATATGCATATAGCCCGGATGAGTACTAAGAGGCGGTGCTTTTATTTATATATATATATAATATGTTCCTATTTAGTTAACTTAAAATTTGTGAATTTTCCCCAAGTTAAATAGTAAAATAAAAATAAATTTAATATTCGTATTATAATTTTAAACGATTCTATTGGGGTAATAGATAAAAAAAGTTTATAATACATAAATTAAGAATTATGTGGTCATAATTGAATAAAAGTATAAATTAATCAATAACGCGCAAAGATATAACTATTTGTGAAAATCTGTGAGTTGATCGATATGGATTCAAAAACAAAATTTTAGAAAAGATTTAAATGCAGAGTTGATATATGCATTCAGGTGTTACATTTTTTATATATATATAAAACTAGCTAGACTCATTTAGATTTACATTACATTGGACAACAAGTGAAATGTGGTGAAAACAATTTATTTAAATTGACAATTAAGATAAATATGCAACATTAAAAAAATATGTGCTATGAAGTTTCATTTAGATGAACACAAAGTCAATGAAAATACAAACAATAAAATAAAAATATGCTTAAACATATAGGCCCTAATACAAATTTAGTATTCAGAACAATATTAAAGGAACAGTGAAATAAACCAGCTTAATAATAATATATTTATAGGTTTTTGAGAAATTTAAGTATTATGTTTTTAAATGGTAAAATATAATTAATTGAAATATAGTTTAATCATTCCTTATCTGGAGTTTTAGTTGATCCCATCTCATTATTTTGATAACAAACCAAAACAAATTTACAAATTTTAAGATAATAGAATGTAACATCTAAATTTTATTTCCTTATTATGAATGTTAAAACTGTTTTCACTGTTCTTATTTCCACTGGTTTTTTAAAAGTAGAAGATAGACAACCGCGGAACGATGAGATGTCTGGTTCGAGTTGTAGACACGATTACCGAAGTTCGGTGTTTTCCGTGGGGGGAGACGCTCTTTACACACACACACACATTTTCAAAAGGACAAACACACATTCCATTTTATTTATATGATGATAGATAATAATAATAAAAAATGTTAGGAGATATAACGAGTGAATAAATATATTAGAGACGTAGGTTTTGAAAACAATTTATATGCAGACGTAGTCTATATAAAATCAACTCTGAACGAATAAACCACGACGGGGAAAACATGTTACATGAACGGATCACTGCAGGGGAAGAAGTATGACTGAGCAGGTTATGTTTGGAATGTGTTACACGCTTTATAGCCTGCTCGAAGCGGGAGTCCTCGCTTCAAATACAGACGGCGCCTTCTTTTGGCTTTTCAACGTAAGGGGTATGGCATCGAAAAAAAATTAAAACGTATAGATAATTTACTTATTTCTAGTAGTGTAATAAAACTATCGATAACAGTAGGTAACAGAGATGTGGAGTCGGTACGCCAGGCCTTCGATTCCGACTCCTTCATAAATGAGAGTACATTAATTAGTATTAAAAATTATATACCGCCGTAAAATTCTCCAATACAGATGACATCATGGGAAGCTTCCTTGGCAATGTGTAACTAAATGTGTCAATCCAAATTACAAACATTGATCACATAAAAAAATATATAGAATTAAAATAACGTAAGTTTATTCCTTAAATATTGTTATAATCAGGGCCAGGACTTTGATGACATGTCATCTTTTTTCTGGTTCGTCACAAACAATGCTCATAATTAACTTATAGCTTATGAACTCTGTTCATGATACCCTTGTTGTAGAAATGCATATCTCATAGGTAATTTTTTGTTGTTGTTTTGGAATTTTAGGACATAATTGTTTTGGTTTGCGTCATTTTTAAACATTTTAAGGGATTTTAAAGTAATTTCTAAGCATTTTTTAGTCATTTCAAGGCATTAATGTTGAATAAGTATATTTTAGAATACTATCGACATGTTTTAAATACATAAATACTCATACATAAATAATTGTTTCCACCCACATTTGTCTGAATGAGAATATAATGTTGGTCATGAACTTTGTATCCTCTTTGGTTGGTTATAAAATACACATTCCTGGTGAGACGCTGCAATTAACCTGGAGAGGGTTGCGTTGGAAAGGGGTAGCTATTACTTCTGAAGCGGATATTTGTAAACTAATGTTATATTTAGCAGAATACAAGAGTTTATCTATTAAAGGTTTTTTATTGTATTTAACATTGGTAAAGTGTGTGTTTGATTTAGTCATGTGCATCTATTACGAGTATTTGTTCATATATTTAAGTCATGTTTTGAAATTTTCAGGTCATTTGATGGGTATTTTTTGATCATTTTTAGGTCATAGAAATCTGGGCCATGGTTATACAGTAATATCAGAAGTTCCTATTTTGAGCCCGGTGTTGGAGTCTCGGTACATTTTTACCTAAAATTGCTTCTGACTTAGGTAAGAGTAATGAAATAAGAAATAGGAAATTGTGTTCGAATGTAATGTTCTTAAGTGTTTTTAATGTACGAAAATTGTTGTGTTTTCCTCTATAATCTTAGAATGTAAAGAGGCTAATTATCTAGTATTTTATTATTATTATTATTATTATTATGCTACTATAAAGCCACATGACTGACTCACTCACTGACATTAATGTTTGCCCACTTCCAGATGAGCTAGAAACTTGAAATTTGGCAAACTTATAGCTTCTAACCTGTAGCCGACGGGAAAATTCCAAAAAGTTAAAAAATGTAATTCTTAAACCTCCCAAAAAAAATCAAAATGGTGGAACAACTTTAAAGTCGGTGCGGACCTTTCTTTGGAGGTCTCTTGTGGCTAAACGGTAAGAACTATCAAAAAACTGCTCTGAAATTACATTAGTTTACATCCATTTGCATAGAAAGCTCACTGGGGATTAGGGGGCGTAGCTCCAACGAGTAAAGCGAGTTGTATCTATACACACAACGTTTGATTATGATAGAATTACCTTAATGTATTTAAATGCGATTAACCTGAACGTATAGAAAAAGGAGGAGGGAAAATAAATTAGCCTATATTGTAATAATCTTTTTAATGTTAAATTTATTCTGTTTAATCTTGAAATGTTTATTGAAATATGCCTTCATCTTATATAAACTAACGTAAGACTTGCGTCTTATTCCCTTCATCTACCTATCATGGGGTACATCATTGCAAAGAGAAATGATTATAATCTTATTTAAATATGCAATACCTGAAAAGTGTATAATTATTTTAGCACCTTTTAATTGAAGTTGTAGATTAAAATATAAAGCTAGGTCCGTCCTTTTTTCTAAATTATGTAGGCTACTATTTAGATAGGCCTATTTAAAACAAAGAAATCTAAATATGTCAACAACCTGCCCTAGTCCCCTCTATCTTAGATTAAATTACTAAATATAAAATAAATATTGCAAATAACGGCCTATTTGTCTAAAACATTTCTGAAAGAAGCGGCAGTCACTTTTGATCAAAGTACAAGCCTGTGAATATTATACTACCCATATAAACTAAGGTGTGACAAAACAAGACCCCCCAAAATGTCGGTATTTATGTGATTTTTATAGCAAAATTTGTATGGTCATTTAAATCAAAAATTTCTTATACAAACATAAAAGTTAATTTTCTTCGCTTGGTGACATCAAAAGTTCTTGAATATCTGTCAAGTGCGTCCTGGAATTTAACGACAACTTTTTCTATTCGTTTAAAAAGTGTCTCATCTAATGCCGCTATGCTCATTACAGATAGTCACCACGTAAAGAAAATTAAACTATGTTTCTACTAAAGCAATAAATTATTTATTTTGCCTAGAAAAATATTTGCTATAAAAACTGTAAAAACACTGCCCATAGGAGCTAGCGTTCCCTTTTCTCCCACCTTAAATAATTACACTACCTACAGTAGCCCCATGGCTTTTTTGGTGTTGTCTGACAGCTGACAGCTAACTTCTGACAGTCAACATTTAGGTATATACCTAAATGTTGACCGTCAGAAATGACAGCTGCTAAACACATGTTTTTGCAGATTATTTGGTTCGGCGTAGGGATACATAATTTGGTCTGGTAACTTTTCAAAGCCTTCAGCTGTCAGTCAGCACCAAAGAAGCCATGGGGCTACTGTACAGAGATAAAGTTTATTTCGATACCCATCCGATACTGGGTTGTAAGTACTCTCATGAATAAAAATATCTAAAAATCGAGTTAAAGAGTATTAGTGTTGAAAGAGAAATATTGATATAAGTAGACAATTTTTTTCTATTATTTTTTTTTAGAAATGGTGTTCAATTTATTTATTTTACCCTTCAAAAGTTAGTCTTCATTTTAAATTCGAGTGTTGAAACCTACCTCGATAATTGCTATTACACTAGCACTATTAGTAAATATGTGTACAACACGATTGAATATTAAGACATGGTGTTAACATATATAACATCTGTAGGTATTGCATACATATGTGACCCTTGTAAAAAAAAAGCAAGATGTACACAACCACTTCTAGATTATATTCGAAATAAATTAATAGTCACTAAGAGGTTATTTGTGTAAAGGTGCTATAGGACACGAATGAAACATTTAATTAAAATTAAACTAATAAACTTAAGTTTTACAATGTGCAACGTGTAAAGTATTTCCAACATAATTTTTTTTTATTTAGAACATAAGAATCCACTTTTACCAACAGTGAATAACGAATAAAAAAAAATACACACCAAACAACAGCTTTTAAAAAGCACCCAATCGAATTAGAAGTCATGAAAATAAAAATAAAACTTAAGAGGATAATATAAAAGACGTCCATTTTTATGGGTAGTAAAGTGTAATATCATCATCGGAAGTAGATTCTGATGTCGAACAAGGAGGAATCCCCCCCCGGATTCCGAGATAATAAGCCGAGTTATCCAACGTATGGGTTAGTTATTGCTACTCAAATGAATAAGACCCTTCATGGGTTAACATGAAACTTAACAACATGTATTTGAGATAAAGTTATCACTACTTATTTGTTCAGCTTTGGTCAGGAATGGTTGGTAGATCCACGTGAAAGGTTGGGGTGAAGGGGGGGAAGGACAGTCACAAAAGCTTTAAGAAAACATTTTTACGTCATAAATACAATTTTTTTGACAAATATTTCAATAATTTATTAATTTTTTTAAGTTGGGGTGGAAGTAGATGTATATTCCATTCACCATAGGAATTTACTTCTGAAAGGCCTTTTTCCCTACCATAAATCTTCTATATAGTAGGATATTGGTAGTAAAAAAGGCCTTTCAGAGAATAATTCCTACCGTGAATGGAATATACTCTCACAGTTATTCAAACTAACAATTTTTCTTTCCCAAAATAAATGAAATTTTGTCTCTGTAGTTATTTTTAGTTTAATTTTATACTCCTAGAAATAGCGACAGTGTAATGCATAGTGACCTTTTATACATTACAATCTGAATTAAGATAAAAAGTCCTGGTTCAATTCCACGATGCCCCTGACAGATGTTCAAGAACTGTTGATAATCGCATGAGCAGAAAATTAAACTGAACGTATGGTTTCAGGATGTGTCGAGTTATTTATATATTTAATTTGTCATGTAATTATTAGTATTATTATTAGCACCGCGTCTTACTACCCGTTTGGGTTGTACGCACTTACGCTAATGTGTAGTGGTAGGGTGATTGTGAGATGAAATGGAGGACACACAGTTTAACGTGGAATCCAAACCACGGTGGAGGCCTGGCATTGTCAATTAATTAAAATGTGCTTTGAAAATGTTAAGTCCTTTCAAATATAAATATGATTAAATGTGTCACGTGGTCCGATATAACATACGGGGGAGTTACCGGCGCGGGATGACAAAGAGTAACTGTTATTAGATTCATAAGAAAATGTCCGACGTGGGTTGTACAGTACATGTTACCCGTGCAAAGTCTCCGTGAAGAGTGGAGGCAAGCACGATACCTTTCACTGAAACGTACCTCCAGGGGGCTGATTTACGTACAGGCCAAGTAGGCACGTGCCCACGGCGGTAGATTTTTAGGGGCGGCAAATTTTGAATGGTGAAAAAAGTTCATATATTTTTCTGCCAATTAAAATAATTGTATCGCTTCATCGTGTGTGTGATTGTTGTGGTTTGCTGTATCTGCGTACCAACATGGCAGAGTATCGCCTTAATTCACTGACAATCGTCTTAATTGAAGGTCACTTATCAGATAGTAAGATTTGTCTGGCGTCACTGACCAGTTCACTCAGCAGATATCAAGACGAAAGATACTATATACTATTTTATTATTGTGTACATGCTAATATTTTATCTGTAGCAACAAGTTCTACAGTTTTAATGCAGACATTATATTTTTAAATTATATAATATTTGAATCTGTGTGTTGTGATAGTGTAAGAGTATTTATTTCAATTTTATAAGTCTTTGCTTAGATTCTTGGTAAGTTTAAAACTTCTCTATAATAAATAATCAAATAATGTAATCACTTTTTATCTGTCATTTCACAGATAACACTAGTGTATTTGGTGTGTATACATATATACATATATATAGTATGTACACATATATATAAATATATAGTATGTACACACACATATATATATATATATAGTATGTACACACACATATATAAATATATATATGTGTGTGTGTGTGTGTTGGTATATGAGGGGTTGGAGGGGGGGGGGAAACAGGGGTTCCAAAAGTTAGAAATTAAGGTAGGCAGAGTCGTAAATCCACCCCTGGGTACCTCGCAGAAATTATGTTCTAGAACTTTCTATAAGTAACGGTATTGCACCCCTATTCCGTTCTTTTCCTGGTCTGCTTCAGAATAAGACTCCAGCCTGTCTGAGCAAGAGGAGGACAAAATAGTGTTGCAATACCTTGACAACCCAAGGTCAAACACTAAATTTACATTATTATAATATAATTTTAAATATTTTGAATGAATAATGGGAAATTTTACATAAGAGGTGGTTAAAATAATAACTATTACAGTATCAACTGAAGAAGTATTTTATTTACTTGAGAATTATTTTTTTTATTAAAAACTGAACAAATTTGGACCATAGCTCACGTTCCCTTCCATGTCACCTTAAATAAAATATGGACAAAATAACTATATCGGAAGAGACGTTTTGAAATTTGTACTACGGTATAATTATGTTGGGAAGATAAGTTTTTAGAAATACAAACTTTTTTACGGTCAAAATATATTATCTATTATAGATCACATGACTTGGCGTAAAATTACGTGAAAGTAAATCTAATAGATTTTTAATCTCTGTTAAGGCTTACGTCGAAATTATGACTAATGTATATCTATAACATAGAGAACTTTTTTTTTTTTTTTCAATTTTCTATCACCTGTCCAGGCAGCCCCGCCAAAAAGGGTGGACTTTTGGTACCCTAGTACCTGATCCGGGCCCGATATTCAGATTCACAAGTTTAAAATAAATGGTTCAGTGCACTGCACAGACTTTCTCTCGCTTTTTTCTAAAAATATAGATCTATTCAAATCTCGTAAGATTTGTGAAACAAGAATAATAGGTCTATAGGCCTACAGTGTTTTAGAAACATTACACCAAAGATTATAAATGAAATAATATCCACTGTAACTTACTCTATGGCATTATTAGGAAAACATTTACAGAAAAATTGAGAAAAGAAAAATACATGTGTCCACCACAAAGTATTAGAATCAAATTCGTGTTCAAAGATTTGAATTAAACAGTTAATAATTTATATTTGAAAATAGTTCGGAAACTATTGGTTTCATAAAAATATGTTATTTCAAATAAAATATTTTTATTTTTAATAGTACAACTTTACAATGATAATTTATTTCGCATCTCAGATAGTTGCGGATGAATGGTCAAAACTGGAAAATTTCCATGTAAAGTACCCTCAAAGTCATTTTCATGATAAAATGAGAATTTCCATCTTGTTTATAATGATAAACAGTGTTTAGATATAAAATTTAATCAAAATCGCTATAGTGAGTTTTGAGAAAATCGATTATTTCTCTTTTTCCCCTTCAGTAAACTACTCTTTAATTTAGGGTTGGCTAAACAATTCCACAAACCTCTCGCCAAGACCTTATTATCACACCAGATACAGAGGTTTGGCCCAATCGGTAAGATAGTTTCGGCTCAATCCCGAGGTACGGACGGATGGCATTGCAAAAACAACTTTTTTTTGTTTCAAGGGGTCATGAAACTTCGACATTTATCAAAATCTCGAGTTTGATTTTTTGACGATCACAAAACTTTCTCTCCAAGGTGTCGAGAGAAAATAAAAAATGTATAGAAAATTTAAAAAAATACAAACAGAATATGAAAGATAAACAAAATGTACACGGTATCCTTAATAAAGTACAGTTCATGCCCTGCCCACCAGATGGGGCTTTCTATGGACAGGGTGACCAAATCGTGATTGAAGAAATCTGGTACACCGGGAAGTCTGAGAAAACTTTTGATATTTTGACCTAAAAATTGGCTTTTTAAAGCATTTTAATTAACCCTTGAGTGATTTTATAAATATATTTTTTAAGTCAACATTTTTTTAGTTAGTTTGGTTCATCAAAAATGTATCAGTCCTAGCCTAGGCCAAAATAAAATATATTATAATTTAATATTTTCAGGACAAAAAGAAATCTTAATAATTCGATACAAAATTGGTTAACTAACAGTTAAAAATGTTATACAGAGCAATCTATATATAAAGAAAAGTCCTAACTCACTGACTGCCTCTTAAACGCCCAGCCCAAACCCTTGGGCCTATAAAGCTGAAATTTTGCACAGAGGTTCCCTTTATGATGTAGACAAGGTTTACGGCCGGATTTTTTGAAATTACCGCGGGATAGGGAATAAAGAGGATTTATATAATTATTATACCACAGTGGGTAATGAGCCACACCATGCGGGACTGCTAGTACAAAATAATTACGGTAATGGATTTACCTTAGTAGTAATCAATATCAATCACAATAAAACAATAGTGAATAGCAATAGATAGGCCTACATATTAATTATAAACACACTCAACACTACTGTGTGGGTGTGGATGCTGGTGTTGTGGTAGAAGATGTGTTCCCAGGGTTGAAGGGGTATTTTACACTGCCTCCACCCTTTTTAGCATGTTTATTTTATAGTGACGTAGTTGTCAAATTATGACAATCCATTTAATAACTGTGCAGAACTTGCAGGATCAGGGGAAAATTGAGCGTCCCAAAACTATTTTTCAGTGTAACGGGAATACTTGTGAAAAATCCGGGAAAATCCCAGATTTCCAGGCCGTTTTGGTAATCCTACCTATGGAGCAACTTAATGACATATGTCACAATTAAATCTTTGGTTCGGTTATGGACTTGTCCTTCACTTCGAAGGGATTGCAAATTTCACGTCTATTAATTTTGTATTGAAACTAAATTTGATACACAAAGAGAGACGTACAGTAATTAAAGTTCAATTTAAATACTTCATCATGCACGTGGCGTGCATTCCAGTGTTTAGTTATGTTATATATTAAATTTTGTACGTTGCTTTTATTTTGTAAAAGTGACAACAAAGTTTTTCTTTAATGTGCACGTGAAAGTCAAGTATTGGTGTAGGGGGGGGGGGACATTCCCCCTCTGGAAGGAACTTGTCCCCCCCAGAGTGGACTAAGCTTTCTCCCCTTTAGATTTATCTCATTCCCTTTTGAAAATCTCGAACATGAATCTGAAAGATGGCTTTGTAACAAACTTCTAAAATCACCAAAGTTTCAAATATTTGTTGGGAGAATACCAATCCAAATATATTCTAGAGGCCATCAAAATTTCCAGAAGGAGATAGTTCAAAATAACCGCCGACTAATGGGAGCAACCAATTTTTCAAAAATTTCCTGGAACAGACCCACTTTAAAGAGTTGCAAAGAACATTTAATTTTCAAAGCTTTTCTAAATGAGGACGCTCCCAATAGTTTCTAGTGTCACCCAAGTTTCAAAAATATGCCGGGGGGAGAACATTTAAAATAGCGTTTACTATAGGCATCTAGCTCTATGCTAAGATTAATCTAAATAGTCTCTAAGGACATTCAAATTTCATAAGGTTTATGGGGATAGACCACTATTAATAGCTTATATAAGAGTATAATTTTTCTTTTTTTAAATCTTAATATTTGATGGGTTTGGGTCTCCAAACCCCTCAAAAACCCTCATTTTTCTTTTTTGCTAATTGCCCTTAGACAAATAATGCTCCGCCGCCACTGATATCAAATATTACCAAGAGAGGGGGGGGGGG
>CABEEJ010000531.1:92639-113861 GCA_901482245.1 Timema douglasi
TATACGAATATATATTTACTCTAATGGGGTAGGGATAAGGGAGGAAACATTTTAAAGATAATCTACCAGCATTTGCGTAGAAGAAGAGTGGGAAACCATTTTAGTGAAAAAAACACTCTTGGTATACCCGAGCGGGATTCTAACTCCAAACTTCACGTCATAATCAGGCTAGTCTCTCATTAGAGTGATGCCTGAGACCATTCGGCTACTGTAGTTCTTTTCAATATTTATAAAATGAAATTGTAGTGTCTCCTCGGCATAACACAACTTGCCAAAAATGTACAGATGAATGTAATAACTTATAATTTGACATAATGAAAGTAGCTTTTTTGTAACTGTCGAATACCTACCGCCATCTATCAATCCTACTTTACTTTAACTTCCCCCCCCCCTCTCCCCCCGCTTTCGTTAACCCCAAAAAAGACTTAATTAAACGTAAAGAAAAAAGTTTCTGTTTTAATCAAATGTTGGTGATACGTACCTCAACAAACAACCGACGCCATTAGGGGCAATACCGTATATTTTTTATGTATAAATTCACACACAAAAAAACCCAGCCAAACTCATCCCATTTAAGAGTAAAATGGGTGAATAAAAAGTAGCTAGCTTAGTACCCCCTTACTAAACGATTCCCGATAAAATTCAATTAGTGCAAGCAATTGCCATTCACCCATGATTTATACCACACAAAAAAAAGAGGCTTTCAAACAGTAGGCGTGGTTTTTTTTTTGAAAGGGGTGGTAAGGGTGTAGAGGGTGATGTGTGCGAAAAAACATAGTTCGCTTGTAAGTGGGGGTCCATGTCACTGTGTGTATTGTATGTTTGCATAAAAAGGGGGGAGAGGGGCTTATTCATGCAACTAACCTCCCACTTTTCCCTCTCCCCAACAAACATTTAGCCCCCCCCCACCTCCTTTCACATACTCAACCTAAAAAAAAGTATGGAATTAGTTTGGGTTTTTTTCGCAACTCATGGGACTGACAAAAATATACGCCAAAATGAAAATAGGGGGAGTGTTTTTTTTTCGCGGGCAAGAACGGATTAAAACTGTAACTTTCACAACATTTCCAAAAACGGTCCAATTTTCATCTGACAGATAAAGGTTTTTATATTCATTTTCAAGTATTTATTCGTAAGACAAGTCATGTGATCTGAACTGTCACTTTTGATAGATACTATCACTACCTATAAAATAGGATTAATTTATAGTAGAATTCTATAAATTTTGGCATAATTTTTTTTTAAAAAAGGCATGTTCATATTAAAATTGAAATATTTTTAGCCTTTAACACCCTTTGCTTATTTTTTTTACTAAAATATATTTAATAGTTTAACAGCTTTGTTTCAACATGACCGACAATTTAAAGATGATACTCTTTTAAAGTTACGTTGTTGTTTCAATAGTTGCTAAACGTAGAACGACGCCTTTACTCGATACTAGCACGACCATGTCTGATTTAAGGGTCCTGGATTGATTCTCAGCAAGGTTTATTTTGAAGTGTGGTTTATTTACGATCGTCAGGCAGGTGGAGATATCCTAGAGTAAAGCGTGTATTTATTAATATAATCCTCATTTTTACATTAATTAGAGTGCAAAAACATATGAAACGGAAACTAGAAACTGGCACTTCATATCAATACGATTTAATACCGTTTGTAAAATCACGTTCAAATATATCATACCAGCTCTTAAATAATCATTTATTAAAAATACAGATTTTTTTTTATAAATTAAAATGTTTGGCCTACCTGGGACGTCAGGGAAAATCAAGATATGACTTCCCATGTAAATGGAAATTACATTTTATACTGCTGGTTTTAAAGATATTTAACATTGAAATAAAAACCACAGATTCTTAAATAATAATTATAAAAATAATGATATACTGTTATGAAATAATTTTTTGAGCTTGAAGTAATTTTAAAGTCTTTCTTTTTTTTTAAATCTACAACCAAGTCTATTTGGTCTATTCATAAAAATTCTCTTGCAGGAGTTTTCCTATAAAGATGTAAATAGAATATAATTTTTTTTTTAAAGTCTAACACTCATAATATTGTTGCAAATAAAATGTTTCATATTTCTGATGAAGACAGAGGGCTCATCTTAAATTTTTATATATATTTTATTTATAGCTAATAGTAAGAATTTTTTTAAACATAAAATCATTTTAAAAAATGTATTCTTTATCATCACTAGGTCATCAATCTTGCTCTTGGTTTTCTGCATTTCTCCACTTATCCTGAAATACGGGCCTCTCAGTATTTTCAATTTTGAATGTGGTCCTTATGATCAAACTAATTTGACATACCGGATCTAACTTTTAACCATAACAATATATGTTAGTACAAAATTTGGTTGAATTATATTCGTGAATCGGCATTAGAAAAGTTAGGACGTAAGACTAGGACAATGTTGAGGCTATAAGGGTCATTTGGCCACTGGGTGACTACCTAAGTGCGGATATTATATTTACTAACGACGCAAGATTCTTAGATCTCTCAGTCACTATCCACAGAATACAATATTGCTGGTGACCCTCTAATCAGGTTTTTTTCAGACAATTAAATTTAGAAAGTTTTCTATCCCTCCCTGTGCAGATCCTCACAGTTGAGTTAAAATATTTCAAGGTCAAAAACTACAAGAATATATAACATGACTTAACATATTTCAAGGTCATAAACTACAAGAATATATAACATGCCAAAAAAAATTAGACAAGCCCTAAATAATCTGATTCTCTCTCTCTCTCTCTCCCATAGAAGAAAAAAGGAACGTGGCTATTTCGAGTGTTCAGATGCAAGTTTTCAGTTGACGTTTTGTCATCAGTCAACCCATATTAAAACGTGAAGAGCTTTGCTTTAGCCTTGACGAAATTAGCTTCGGATTTCACCGGGTGCTGTATTTTATTTTGTTTGTAGGAGCGGGGAGGAATAAGAATGGGGCCAGAGGTGTATTGTAACGTGTGCCTCTTGGGAATGATGGGTAAGGGGAGGGGGGTGTTGTAGTAGGCTCAGGGAAGATCCTGTCTTCCATTGTTGTTGGTCCTGTCTAGCTTTCCTGCCTTCTAAAGCCGAAAGGTTGGCGCAAGGACGAAGTTTTATAACCTCTACTTGCACCTGTATGAAGCTTGGTTAGTCTATTTGACCACGCCACCCACAAGTGTTTCCTAAACTGTGGTACGTCTAAATTAAAAGTGAGAAAAAAAGTTTTCTGACGTTTTCTAGTGAGTGTGTGTGTGGGTGAGAGGGTAAGAAAGAAACAGCCCCTCAAAAACCACTGGCGTGGGTCGTAGAAACCCATTTCGGTGGCCGCATGGTCTAAGGCGTCATTGTCGCAATAGACTGGCGTGCCGATGACTGGGAGAACGTGGTTCGATCCCAGTTAGGTGTACTGAGGTTTTTATTCCTTAAATTATTTCTCACACTTTCTCTGCGCAAATGTGGGTACACTTCCTCTAAGTTTAACCCTCCTCATCACTAACTCACTTGCATATTTCGTATATAGGCGTAGAACCCAAGCCGGTAAAACGTGTCAAATCAAGAAAGTAAAATAGTACTAAACAGCTTCGCCCGCTTGGGTAGATTTGAAGCTATTTTGCAAAATGGGTTGTGTGAATAGAAAGAGAGGAAATAAAATGAGCTGTTCACCCTGGGAGGACTCTTGTTTACCGGCTGATGGATGACACTTACCCTCTCCCGCTGACGAGATTACACACTCCCTCTACTATTTACGTGTGGACAGACTTGACATATATTTGATTTATTTTAATCATATTTGCTGTTCTAGATCGATACCAAGGATTTATTTTATTTACATCCTGGCAGGATGATTCTTTCAGGTCATTTTATGTTTTAGGTTGTAGACTATTTAAAATAAACAAGAGACAAAAAAAAACACATCAGGATAAAAAGAAAATTGTCACAATTTAAGAACATTTTTAGATTTATTTAAGAATGTATGTTATTGTTTCAGTGTTAATTCTTTAAAACTCGCCGAAGAGAACCATTAACATTGGAAATCCTATCTTATTAACGTCATTGGATAGAGTTAATAAATTAAGTACCTGTATAGTTAAGTTTTGTGTGGGACGCGACTACGCTAGCTAATGGTTCCAGTTAGAGCTAAAAGTTAAGAAAAAAGGTGGAATGAGTGAGAAATATTCGTCTCTGGCCCCCTTGTTGTGGTTTTAACATTTGAACTTTTTACCAATTGACTCAATTAAAAACCTTCAAGGGTGTCGCCCACCTGTAACATAGTGACAAGTCAAGATATGACTCCCCATGCTAATGTATTTTCGTTTTATTTGGTGAGTTTTAAAAATATAATATTTAAACAAAAAGCCTAAATTATTAAATTATTTTAAAAATTATCTAACATTGGCAAAACACTATTTTTTTTAACATGAAGTTTTTTTTTAATCGTCTCTAACCCAGGTTGTTTGGTTTATTTAAGAAAATGGCCTGTAGTAATCTTCCTGGATGTAGATTAAAAGGTCCGTTGAAGCATTTGTATATCTAGAATAGGAAACATGAAAAAACTCATTTATAATTGCAAGTAATGGCTTTCCAGGCGCAAATAGTAGAGTGAGTGTGTATATTCGTCAGAGGAAGAGGGGCAAACTTTATCAGCAGGTAAATAAGAAGCTTCGCAGCCTGAACTGCTCATTTTATTAGTGCTTAGGGGCATCAAGTTAACATGCAACCCACTTCGCAAAATAGTTTCAAAATCACCCAAGTAGGCAAAGTTTTTATTCCATATATATTTCAAATTGCATTGTCTTCCTTAGAAATTCAGGTAAAAAATCTGTCACGGACAAAAGTCCTATTTTTGAGAATCTCTCTAAAAGTCAGAGAAGTACGGTCACCCTACTCTAGAGGTTGATGAACAATGTATGATAAAATGGTTAACTAGGATTTTGACATTATCTTATGAATGTGTATAAGCTTTAATTTCCTTTTCTAATGGCTTTATTTTTCTTATCACTAAAACTTTAGCTGCCAATATATTTTAAAAGATAGCAGGCATGTGTTTCCTTTAATTTTGGGAAGAGTTGTAAGAGGTAGGTAGGCCTATACAGGCCCCGAAAGGGGTACACGACTGATGAAAATATTTAAAATACTAGTCTAAAACTAGGATGCCAAACATGACTCAGTCAAAGCTACTCATCGCTTTCACAGCTAATGTTGCATGGATGGGACCCGCCTCGGTGGCGTAGTTGGCTAACGCGCTAGTCGTGTTGAGCTCGACTGCTGAGGACAGGGAGATCGAGGTTCGAATCTCGGCCGGGTGAACTGGGAGTGGTTTTTCCTAAATGGTTTTCCATTCTCCCTCCACGCAAATGCAGATTCACTTCCTCTAATTCGACCATCTCAATTCCTAATCCATTAGCGTAATTAGTACTTAAGGTGTAGAACCTGAACGGGTAGTAAGACGCGGTGATTAATAATAATAATAATAATAATAATGTTGCATGGATGAAGATGGTATAGTTTTATAGTAGATACTCGAATTTGCTTGGAGGAAGAGTGGAAAACCATTTAGAAAAAAAAATCAGAACACCCAAGTGGGATTTGAACTCTGATATCCCCACCACAGACAGTCCAGTCTATTAAGATAATGATACCCTAGACCATTCAACCACGCATGTGGGTCGAATTATTGTTAAATATAAAGAAGAATTATAGATATAATTTTACTTTTGCTAACACTATACCACTTAAGTTAATTTATTATTTTTAATTTAAAAAAAAGTTTATTTACTTAAATGAATTTCGTTCCCGAAATATCCAACCTTTTAACTAACCAAATATAATGATTTTTATTTAGTACAGATCCGGGTATTTATCTATAACCCGACATTGTGAAATAGGATATTCCTAAAATTATTTCATCGTATCGAATTTCTTGTAAGCCAAATTAATTAAAAGTTAAATTGATAAATAATATAATTACAATATGATAACGCTTCATATGGCATCGTGGTTTAATTTCAAACGTGATGTAATCTTAAAATTGGATTTGATTAGTAATAAGATCCTTATTTCCTGTAACCCATTTAATGGGCATGTATTTTGTTAAATCAATTGTTATGTGGCCATCCTATGGAAGAAATATAATATAATGTTGCCTTAAAAATTGGTTTATGTTTCTAAAGTCATAAAGCGATAAAACTTGATAGTAGTGTTTTTAATACTTTATATTTGTTAAAAAAAAATAGCATCAATTTAATTTAAAATACCTATACGTAAAAGTTAATCATAAGAGAATGTTTCCCTTTCAAGCATGAATGTAACTATGGCCAGTAAAATGGTCTAAAATAATAAAAATGTATTGTAGTTTTTAATTAGTTTTTATTGTGTTTAAATACCAAACGACTTATGTTATTATTGATATGGATTATTTTTTACTCAATTTATTTTACAAATTTTATACAACTTTTTTTGGGGGGGAATGAGTATTAGCTTATAGTTTATAAATTGGTATATAAATTGTACTATGTACTCCTGAAATTGGTACACCTCCCCAGAAATTAAACTCAACAAAAAGGCTAATCTGGAACAATATGTGGTTATCTCCACAAAAAGACAAAGTAAAAAAAGACACATATTCCGCTGTCCACTACTGACCTAAGGATATTTTTCATATATATAAATATATCAGACCCAAACTACTTTTATTTATTGCTACAGGTTCTGTAACGACAAGCCATTGGTTTGGAATATTCCAAAACGCTACCAAGCATTCATAAAGCAGTTGATATGCCAGCTAATGAAGCAAAACATAGCCACCGTCTTGGGCCTCCAGATTTTTTCCTTATCAAAAACACCTATTGGTGACGGAAACTTATTTGTGTAGGGGAGGTAGGAGCAAAAAAACATAAAGGCTATTTCTAGGGACCTAGCTTCCATACCCTCCCATTCAACCACACTCTTCCCGATAAATGTTTGAAAAGTGGATGTCCCTAAAAGCTATTTGGAGTTTTCCTCCTCCCCATGTTTTGAAAATTAGAATATTTTTACTAGCTATTTGGAGTAATATTCACCAGAATTAATTTTTTTAAATTTGGATGCTTCTATAAGATGTTCGAGTAGTCTTTTTTTTTTCAGGAAATTTTTTAAATTTGGATGCCTCTAGAAGCTATTTTAAATAGTCCACACCCAGTTTTTTTAAAAATTTAGATTTTCTAAAATATATTTGAAGAAGTCCTCCCCCCAATTTTTTTTAAAATTTGGATGCTTCTAGAAGCTATTTGAAGTGGTCTTGGCCCAAAAATAATTTGAAAATGAGATCTTCTTATAAGCCATTTTGAATGGTCCTCTTCTGGAAACCTTTTGGAAAATACGATGCTTCCACCAACACATTTTTGAAAATTTTAATACTTCTAGAAACTATTTGAAGTGATTCTCACGTGAAAATTCTTCAAAATTACATTAATCTCTAAGCTAATTGGAGTAGTCTTTTCTTAGATTTTTTTTAAATTTCGGATGGCCTTATTAACTATTTAGAGTAGCTTTCTTCGCCAAATTCTTTTAAAATTGAATGTCTTTAAAAGTCATTTGGAGTTTTATTTAAGGCTACATTTAAGCTTCATATTCAATAATGCTAGAGAATTTGGAAGAAGTAATGGTTTTATCAAGGAGAAAATCCTCCCCTTAACCCCCCGGCGTCCCCACCACTGACAAAATATACCAAATTAAATTTCCAGACGATCATTCACACTACACTCTGTACCCTGCACATAATCTTTCTGTTCCAATACATATATATTTTGTTGTGATCCATCACATTTAAAAGCATTATTAAATTATTACTTTTCTTTTAACGTTCACCTACTAAATAAATTTCAAATTTATTTTACTAGGTATATTGTAATAAAAAATTAATGTATAAAATTGTATCCCTGTCTGAAGAAAATCTGCAACCTGGATTGCCCAGTACCCCATTTTTGAGGCCATAATCAAACTGATATTGTAAAAAAAAGTCTCAACAACGCATAAACGAAGAAACATTATTAAACAAGTTTTCTATTTAAAAAAGGAGATTGAAAAACAAAATAAAAGTGTATTTAGACATATAATCCTGGTCAATAAAACATGCTAATGATATTTTGTTTTTGATTCAATTAAGAGTTTATTTTTATTCATGCATATTATATTTACTTTTATTTTTTATTTAGCAATATTTTATAATTGCTTCATTAAATTCTCGAATGAATAATAAACAAACATACAAATATTCAAATTAACATCAAATGAAATATGAATTACATTGATTTATATGTTAACCACATGCGACGTTTTTCTATTAAAAAAAAAGTACTTTTATAATAATAACAACAAAAAATGTTGAAAAGAAATAAATATCTTGAACATGAAACTCTCTTCTCAAGATCATTTTTAAACCTCACTAATAAATATTTTGTTTTAAATGGGTAGTGAAGATTAATTGTGGGTATGTTCAAATTTCGAGGATGACATCACCACACACAAAGCTGGGTGTGATTTAGTGAGTATCATGAATTAACCATACGTAGGAGAGGGGATGGGAAAAGGAGAGGGGAAACTAGAGATTCAAAGGATGAAGGGGTGGGGGGACTACTGGCCAAAACCGTCCTTCATGTCCTCAGGGCTCTCTGTCAACGCTGAATATTAAGGTGGAGATTTTTTTCTTTAAACACATCCTTTATTTTTTTAAATAAAAAATAAAAAATAAAAATTGTACATGGCAATAATAATTAGGCCTATCTTTTAATAGACGTGTAACGTACTGTTTTTATTATTATTTATAGTAATTTACTGCTTAATTTAAGGAGAAAGAATGAGGATTTTTTTATATTTATTTTTTATTTGTACACCACGTTTTACCGGTATGGGTTATCCTCTTAATTTTAATAATAGGATAGGGATTAAAAAGGTAGAATTTATAGGAAATGTACCTTAATCATCATTTAGGTGGAGTGGAAAAAACATTTAGGAAATTCTTTCCTCAGTACACCCGACCGGTATTCGAACCCTGATATCTCCGTCATCAACAGGTCAGTCTAAAACGAGAGTGACGCCTTAGACTTTTCGGTCAGTGAAGCGAGTTAGAGCGCGTGTTATCTAAGCCAAATGTTATCAGTGGTGTGAGACTTGCTCATAGATATTGTTAACAATGACACAGCATTTTTTTAGCTTTGAAAACTGAAATTGTAGGACAATTTGACTATTTTTGGTGGTGGTTATCTTAAGAAATGGTCAGCGTAACAAACCAATCTTTTTATACAATAAGTATTCATAAACATATATATAAGAAACATAAAGTGAACTTGTTATTCCAAGCACTTCATGGGGCTTTAAATTTCCAAATGTGGTCACGAACTAAACTTTGACCTTGAAAAAAATGCTTTGGCTTCAAATTTAATATTTGTTCATAATGCAGAAAATGATATATATTTTTTTAACTTTCCAACGAGCTAAGGTTGAGCTCTGTAGCTTTGGTAGGAAAAATGGTATAGCTCATAAGGAAGAAATTCTGAAGTACAACATTTTGTCATCGGCCATTAAACAAATAACCTGTATTTTAAGGGGTATATTAGTTTTAATATATATATTTGAGGTCTAGGAGGTTGGAGGAATGCACATGAAAAATTTCATCAAAATCAAAAATGGTGGAGCACAGTGCATTTTTTGAATTAAAATGGAATGACCCCGGCATACAAACTAATTGAACAATGTAAAACTCATTTATAGCTTAATGTGAACTATCATTTATAGGAGATATTCATTTAAATATATTAAATTAGTTATCGACGAATTATTTGATGCGTGTAAGTGCGGATTATAATAGTTTCAACAGCTACTATAAAACCAGTGGTTGGAGCTAGAAGGTAGTTCTTATTTAAGTTGTACTTAATACACCTCACAAACACGTGCCAATAAAGCATGTACATTAACTGTAGTATGTAGCGATCGAAATATACAATCCTGCCAATTTTCATAGAAAAACAGAGGATTTACTTTCACATATTCATACGTCAAGTCATGTGATTTGCAAAAGTCAATATTGATAGATATTATCAATACCTATAAAATAGCATTAATAATATTGTATAACGTTATCAATATTGATAACAGTTTTTTTTAAATTATTTTGTTATCCTTTTAATGTAAATTGGATGTTGGCATACATATTTATTATCAGGGTTTATAGATACATTTTTCTAGAGGGGGACGGGGTCCAGTAGAAAATATTCTATACCTTTAACCAATAAAAGTTAATGTACGTATAGTATATGGTCTGTAAAATTCCGGAAAAGGGGGGGGGGGCGGTTGGAACCCCCACCCCTTCATACGCCCTTGTAGATATATATAATGAAAGTAATATGACACACGATACAAGAAATTAGTGAACGAGCTTACTCACTGATAATATAAATACAATAATATAATTAATATTTATTGAAGACTTATATATTGTTTTGACAGAATAATTGATTATTTAAGAGAAAGTTTTTGATTCAATCAACGATTAATTTTGTTGTGTGAATTCTCAGTCTGGCACATAAGGTCTTATTTCGAGGGTGGTTCCCTGATCTCCATGGCAAATTCTCCCTTTAGTAAGCAACACTTTAAGATTCAGTCCAATTTTCATAGAAAGGAACTTTATCTGATATTTAAAAATGTTACTAGATCTACTTTCACGTATTTATGCGCCAAGATATGTTATCTACAGCTGTGACTTTTGGTGGATATTATCAATACGTAAAACAATAATAATATAGAAAGATGTTATCAATTTGTTGTGTTTTATAAAAGAACCTTCCTATGAAAGTTGAACTGTACCCCCCAGAGAGGAAGAAATCGAAGGAAACAGCCAATCCTTTGGAAAGTTGTGTCTGATAAGTCCTAGAAAGTATTCTCGTTGGCGTCATCATGCTGGGAGGGGAACGGTGTTAGAGGGGGGAGGGACCAGGCTAATAACGGGATGGGAGAGAAGTGTCTACAGGAATAACAAACGAGGACGAAGAATGAAATAAAAGACCACAAGGGAAGAGAATAAAAAGATTACAAAGTTACAAGACCCGTATTAGGTTCCTTAACAACGATTTTATACCTAACAGGTGGTAACTTATATGTTAGTACATTATTTGGGAAATTTGTCTTTTTTCTTATTTTTTATCTTAGCTATTTGACGGGTATTTTATTTGAGTTTTTTCATGAAAAAAATCTTACAATAACACACGATCTACAAAATAGCTTAAACCTAAGACTTGTCCTTAAGTCGGTCGCCTTGGTCAGCGAAAAAGTATCAATCGCTTTCAGGCTTTAAGGCTTAAAACACAATGGTCTGTGTCGTTTTGTAGAACTATTTCTCTATTCTGTCAAACCAGTAACCTTAGACTACCTTTCGCCCTTAAACTACAACCATCCTTTGCCATGTGAATAAGAAAAAGAGGGGGGAACTACGAAACTTCTTATCTCATAGGTGACCTGGTGGTCTAGGGGTAAGGTGTCACACTTCTGTGCTGGTGGCCAGGGTTCAATCCTCAGTCACGGCACAGATTTATCTGATTACCAAAACCTTCCTTCACCTCTGACAAGACATCTTGTGAATGTGAGGAATGCCAGGTCTCCACCGTGGTTCGGATTCCACGTTAAACTGTAGGTCCTTCATTTCATCTCACAATCACCCTACCATTACACATTAGCGTAAGTGCGTACAACCCGAACGGGTAGTAAGACGCGGTGCTAATAATAATAATTATTATTATCTCATAGTAATGAGGAAAGGCAGTTCTCAAATATCTTAACGTTTTCTGTTCTGAGGCTATCAAAAATAACTATATTTGTTAAAGGGAAGCTAAATCTAGAGCCCCTTTTCATAAATTCTAGTCTCATAGCACAGAAAATAGCCTATACATAAAAAGTCATTTAAAATAAGCTAATGTCAAATTTGTACACATTATTTTATATTAAAGAGACTAAAACTATCGGCGTTTTTGGGAAAAAGAGCCTTGTTGATATCTTTCGACTTTATTTTGTCATGAAACATATTGTGATAACATAATTACGCATCGTAGAATTAAATATTGCGTTAGAGCTGAACGTCTTTCAAGTACAAAATCACAAGGATGTTGTAAGTGATTCAACGTTCCCTCTGCTATTATTTTTCATTCAAAACCAACAACTTTCAAGCGGTTTTAAAATACCAAGCTGATCCCAATAAATTCTATAAGACGTAACAATTAATTACGTCAAATACCATTAACAACCTCCAAACACGTTTACTATGGTCGTCTCTCTTGTAAGTATTAGATAAATACACCAAAGACGCTGGAATTTTATTGGAAGGCGACTCGCTAGTCGCTACCTCGCTTATAATAAACATGTTCTCCTAATACATATTTAATCTTATAAATATGCATCCCCTAAAGCGTACCGCCATTTTCATGTACGCATAATCTTTACATGTTCCCTTGAAAGAGGGCTTTGGTTATTATATTAATAATCTCCAGCGGGTACTTAAAACCAGTTAATTGCCTTGCCTTGCTTTGTTTATGAGATCAATATTCAAATTTAGGAAGACTCCGCGATTCTATTTTATTTTTAATTGGTGTCCATCCGCGTTTAGCAAGTGGATATCAAATTCTCTATGCATGCCTCATCGATGTTATCTCCTGGTCCTCTGGTACAGTCCACCTCATTACACCCTAACTCTATCTTGAGCTAGCTCTATCCAGTCCACCTCATTACACCCTATCTCTATCTTGAGCTAGCTCTATTCAGTCCACCTAATTACAACCTCTCCCTATCTTGAGCTAGTTCTCTCCAGTCCACCTCATTACACCCTATCTCTATCTTGAGCTAGCTCTATCCAGTCCACCTCATTACACCCTATCTCTATCTTGAGCTAGCTCTATCCAGTCCACCTAATTACAACCTCTCCCTATCTTGAGCTAGTTCTCTCCAGTCCACCTCATTACACCCTATCTCTGTCATGAGCTAGTTCTCTCCAGTCCATCTCATTACACCCAATTTCTTTCAGGTCCAATGTTATGTTACCATCTGCGTTGAGGTCTTCTCAATGGTCTCTTACCATTGAAGAATTTCAATACCTCCTGAATGATACCTTTTAATTATATTTTGGAATTTTAAGGGTCGAAATTGATATTTAAGAATCGTTTTGCAATATTTAAGAATCATATCGCAATATCCAAATCAAGATATAGTAGCAGTGTAAGCACATAAATACGCTGTGCTCCATTTTCCACCTCTAAGATTTGAAGGGGGCAAAAAAGGTTAAAATGCGTGAAAAAGGTTGCCCTTGTTAAAGTGCACTAATGATGTGTCGAATGCATACGCTTATTTTCAGATTGGGGCTAACTATTGATATTCAAAAGGTTATACAAGCAGACACATCAAAAATTACCCTAAAATTCCCAATTGGAAAAAAAATACAGAAATAATATGTTCCACACAGGCATCGTCATCTTGGGGAACAGGTGGTGCACACTCGCCCCTTCCCCCCAATAATATTCTCAAATGGGTAGCGTTTAGTAACATAAAATAAATCAAATCACATATGTTATTTAATTGGTACCATTTATTTTGTCCCTAATTTATTTTAAAAATTGGCTATTTCTCCAGTTACGGATCTAAAAAGGGGGGGGGGTGATCAAGCACCCTTTCCTCTAAAGTAGTATTATTAATGTGTTTTTGTGTTCCTCATCAATGTAAAGGCTCGTAAAATGATGGAGTTTTATACAGTTTATAGTTGTTATAACCTAAATTATGTAGGTATATTAGAACACTTAAAAAAAACTGACTATATACCGGGTTATTTCTTCCCCCTCTCCCGATCTAATCCCTGGACGAATAATAACTAGTGAAGGCTATGGGGCTCAATCTAATAATTATGTTCTATGCTTCTCCCAAAGTAAATTTCTGTGTGTGCCACTATTTGAGTTTATCGGAGCAATGACCAGCTGGTATTTTATTTGCTACCCATCGTTATTTATTAATGAGGCTATACTATATAATTATAGAGGACTCTTAATGCCGAAACCGATTGGTTGCGGTCAATTTATTAATAAATGCCCCCTCCATTTCCACCATTTTCAGGAAGGTCCGCGTATAAACACAATAAATATGAAATCAACAAAACTTAATAAAAGGATGTCAATCAATTATAATATTATTACATTTGAAAAACTAGAGATGCTAGAAAGGCCATCAAAATATTGACAGTGATGGTATCCAAATTATAAAATGACCTCTCATGAGTAATAAATTAAAATGTGCCTTAAATGTGAACGTAAAAAATATCCAGGATCAAAATAACTTAGGTCTATAGTGTGACAAATGTTTTAAAATAAATATAAAATAAAGTTGTTAGATTAGGTATATATAAGTAATATTGGCATAAAATACCAAATTACTCTATCTTTCTATAAATACATATTTACAGATTCAAGGGATGTCTAGTTCAAATCTCACTTATTTCAAAATAATCGAGATCCAAGCTTAATATCATGAATTTTATGTCTCGGTTTCTTGCTCTAAAATTACACTAGATAAAGGATGCGGCTCTAGATAAAACGACATAATTTAAAATCGTATCATGACTCCTTTTTTCTTGGGAACACTCCAGGTGCGTGGAGGGTAGGGGGCTCTATATGCCCCTAGAAATTGAGGGAACCCCCTTAAGGTGGTCTAGAACTGTATATATATATACAACCTATGTATACTAAATGGATTTTAGAATTTTTTAGTGGACGACCCTGAGAAAATATTTATTTTCAAAGCTCTTGGAAGTAATATAAATATTGTAAAGTATTAAAGGGTTTTCTTTTTAGTAGTTTATGATGCTTCATGACCGCCATTTATTTCGAGTGGGTGGGGTCCTTAGGACAACTAGATATATAACGTTTACGGTCAAAAGACATCTTTGTACTCCGTATATAGGAGAAAGTGAATAATAGATCGCTATTCAACCGATCAAGTCGAGACCAGCTCTCCACCGCCACGCACGCAGCGCCACCTGTAGTCTAATAACGTGACGGCATCGTTAGCCCGGTCGCTAACGAACTAGAGACTATGGGGAGGCAGCGTGTTGATAACAATTATATCAAGGTGGAAGTGTAGCGAGGAGTGTGTTGATGCGGCTCTATAAATCATGGAACCTGCCCCGCGGCTATATTAGACCCACCTCCATTTGCTTGTCGGCATCCAAGACCGTGATTACAAGGACACCCACGTCGCTACTGGGCTTAGACAATAATTAGGCTGGGTACTGACAGGTCGTCAAGCGATGGCACATGAAACAAGCACTTTTAATTCTTGCGAGCATTCGTTAGTTTTAATAATAATAATCATACAATACATCGTTTGTTACGACGCCCTAGCTTTTGTTCACAGGCGCATCAGAAATGGTGTGATTTTGTTCACTCTCCAGAATACACCTACGTTAAATGTTTAAACTTTCCTCATTTCATACAGATTACCGTAATTAGTGCATAAGCGTACAAGCAGAACGGGTAGTCAGACGTGCTGCTAAGTAATAATATAAATGTCACCGGCAATGTGTGAAATCCAGACGTTCTAAAAAATGCCTAAGCTTTCTATATAATGCCAAAGTGGTTTTGGCAACATACGAAATAAACAAGTTTTGCTGTTGTATTTCATACTTACTTTCAAGTTATTGTCTTTTTGAAGTCCCGGAATATGTTATCATTCTTTTATCCAGTTCTATATAAGTTTTGCTCAGTTTTCTTGCAGGTTCGCCTAATTCCTAGGTTATTTTAGAATAAGGTGGTTAAGTAAGGTTAGGTTATGTTAGGTTAAGCTAGCTATTGTTCTCGGTAATATTTATAATGACTGGTTATTCTATACATTTTCTACAAAAAGTGTTAAATACAACAGCTAATATATGTATGTGTTATTTAATGACTGTTACTGGGTTGGTTTTTGCTACCTGTATTTTCCCACGACAGCCCCTAAGGGAGTGTGTTATTAGCCGGAAAGGATACCTAGTTACCCGGTACACCGTTCCCCGGTTACAGCGCTGTCTGTTACAATGCGAATTCGCACTTAACGCGGGTCTCGTTATATCCCCGTGGCTTTGAAAGGAAAAATTCATGCATTTTGTTTCAATGATAGATATAACCATAAAAAAAATCTCCAATATAAAACAACTACTGACTTTTTAAAAAAGTAATTGAATAAATTTGTTGATTGATTGTATTGCTTAACGTGAAAATGAATAGTTTTTTGAAAATCGTGTGTTTACACACATTATGTATTAAATTTTATTTTTTCGTCGGTCACTTTCCCTGTAACCCGCTTGTGTTTGCGTTCGCCATGTTTATCGTGCTCAGTAGTGTAACATTATAAGAGTATTTAGTATATTAGACCATTGTGGTCCAGCTGGTGGCCCGCGGGCTAAATGCGGCCCACGCTCACTTAAAATGTGGCCCTCGCAGTAGCCTGGAGGAATGTTAAAGGGAAACCCTCGGTGAGAGATGAGAAATAGCTTATGATTCAAATAAAATTATTTATTTTAAAAGTTTATGATTCCATTTACTATATTGATAAAACAATATGTATAAATATATATTTATAATGCTAAGCTGTTTTGTACCAGTGTGTGTGCATGCATATTTAATAATACATTTTTGGGCGATTAAGAATGTTTTTTGCAGTAAAATTTGAAAGGTTCAACCAACCAAATATACAGTTTATATATAAGTAGTGAAAATAATTATTGTTTATTAAGTGTTGTTTGTAGGTCTATACATTTTTTCTCAGCACCACGTCTAACTAACTTTCCAGGTTGTATGCATTGGGTGCTATTTACGCTAATTAGTTAGGTTGTATTTAGAGGAAGTGTACCTGAATTAGAGTGGATGGAGAGAAGAAAACCATTTATGAAAAACTTAGTATACCCGACCGGGAATCAAGCCCCAATCTTCCTGTCATCGGCAGTCTAGTCTATTACGAAAATTACGCCTCAGAACATTATGATGTTATTGTTTTTTATATTGATATATTTGACCCGCGATACAGCGCCAATTAGGTTGATACAGGATTTATTGTGATATTGCCCTGTTATTGAGCACTATTTATAATGTTATCTGGATTTTATGACGATGACGCGTACATGCCTTACCACGCAGTTATCACACGGTTATGTGATCTGATTATATCTGATACTTATCATTATGAAATGAGCAAAACTTTTGATGTTGCATACGATTTATTTAAATGATTACAACTTCAGTACTGAAAATATGATAAAGTTTATGTTGTGATATTACATGTTCTACGTTCTGAGTACTGTCTGTTCTGTAGATTTGTGTTACTTCTATGTTATGTTACCGAGTGCTCTGTGGATTCATACGCACAAGCGGCTTATATATAACCTACCTCTTGCCTCTTGGACCCCTTGTCACCAGTGTCAAAACTAACTAATAGAAAAACTCCTGGCTAACTGATGTTGTGAAGGCTGGCTTCCTATTGGGTAGAGGGAGCCAGCGTGTCACATGATTTTTCTAATACAACGGAGTTGAACTTTAAAAGAAAAAAAAAGTTTGAAATCGTAGTGTATTGAAATTATTTCTATAAGCTCGTGATTCTCCATGGATGAAGTATTAAAAGGGTATTTTACATACAGTTCTTTAAATAAAAATACACTTCATCCATGACTTTTTAAATATATGAGAGGGATCCAAAACAGTATCATTACAACATGCGGACCCTGAAGCAGGTAGAAGAAGGACTATATTAAGTTGATGAAATTACTAAATATTATCCTCGGCTCACGGTGTAAATTGATAATCAGATTTGACCCTTGAGATGAAAAAGTTGGACTACCCTAACTTTTGTTAATTATTTGTTTAGAAAATAATTGAGTCATCGCTTATAACGTGGATTGGGTCCCTTCACCGCAAATCCATGCTATAAACGGGGAGCGTTGTATTTTGTTGTAATATTTTGATTCTCTTTCGAGAACACTTCAAGGCTAGTGAGAATCGCTTGTAAGTTGAGCCTAGTAAGAGCTGTCATGTATATAATATTGATTTTTTAACAATAATAAAGTTCTTATGAACAAAAAAACCTAAAATTCGTCAAAAAAAAATCCAAATATGCAGTTTTTATAGTGAAAAAAAATTACTTAGGTATTAAATTTTCCAACAAGTAAACCGTATTTATAATAAATGCGGACTAAAATTCAAGCTAATCAAATCTATTTTTCTAGTAATGAGGAGATTGGGGTTTGACTCCTGTCCGGGTGAGATGAGGGCATATTTTTTCCTCGTGTAGTTTTCCACCTTTCCTCCACGTAAATACGGGTGAATTTCTTCTAGATCCTATTTTGCTCTTTCTGATTCATTAGTATAATTAACTGCCGATAATCCTGACGGGACAAGGTAAATAAAACGCACACAAAATCAATGGTACGACACAATCGAACAAAATTTTCATATAGGTTAGTAAATTATAGCTTGGAATTTTTTTTTTATTAAAATAAGTTTTTCACTTAGTTAATCTTAAGTAAGGTTTCCTAAAAAAAACATAGTCTTGTTAATCACAATAAAGACTTTATATTTAAATTTTAAACCAAACTTTTTAAATATTATCAAAAAATCTCCGTTTTCCGAAAATAAGCTATTTGTAAACTACGCTACTTTTTTTGTATTCATAAGAATTAAATACCTATTTTTAACTATTATGAAGACTATTCCCAGATACTCAATTTGAACCACACCTAAAAGGCTGAAAGGCTAGGGTCAAAATAAAAATACTGTTTAATATAATTTGTATGTAGGCCTATATCAAGCTTACAACAAATCCACCAAGCCATTACAGATCTGACAAGGTACAGACATAGTTGTAAAATCCACTTTTTTTTTGTTCAGACGCTAATAAAACGTTAAGATTCATGATAATTTCTTGGTTAAAAATTTTCATGATTTCAATACTATTTTTTTTAAAAGTTCTAATCGTGTTTTCAAAATCGCAATGACCTTGGTTTTGACTTTTTAATGATAAAACAAATATAAATCATTATTATTAGCACCGCAGCTACTAGCCATCCGGATTATATGCACTTACGCTAATGTGATATTGTATGTTGTATGTAGGGTGATTGTGAGATGAATTGGAGGACCTACAATTTCACGTGGGATCCGAACCACGGTGAAGGCCAGGCATTCCCCACATTCACAAGTTGTGATTAATACACGTCTTTTCAGAGGTGAAAGAAGGGTTTGGCAATCAGATAAATCTGTGCCGGGACCAAGGATTTAACCCAGAAGTCTGACACCTTACGCCTGGACCGCCATGTCACCTAATATAATTATAAAAAAAGAATGTAAGCTACTGAGTAGCCATTAGGTGATCAAAATAAATATATTGGTCAAAAAATTTCATTTTAATAGTCTGGTAATAAGGTTGGTTTCAGTCTAGTGTTAAGATAGTTTTTTTGTGTGACTGCTAATCTTAACCAGGTCCTAGTACCTCTTTGGGTTGAACTTATAAATTAATAATTATGCTAATGAAATAAGACTGAATAAGGTAGGGTTTCAGAGGAAATAATACACCTGCATCTGCATAGAGGGAGGGCAGGAAACTATATATGCAAAATGACTCTCAGTACACTGAACCGGGGGACTTAAACCCCGATCTCCCAATCACCGCAAATTCAGTCTTAAGAGAAAATGAAGTGTTAGACCATGTGATCACCAATGTGGGTAATTATGGCTTCAGACTTTTGGAAAATCCACTTCGTCTATAAAAAATAAACGGCAAATCTCAAAAATAGGAGACTTAAACAAGTGTGTGTGTGTGGGGAGCATTTAAAACGTCTTTTCCGCATCCTTCACACGCATTTCCCTTCTAAAGCCTACTTTTTATTTTATGACAAAGCATCCTTTACAAGTGCGGGTTGTCCCTATCGGATTGGGAAGAAGTCAATTAACAGTGTCGGCACGAATGTAATAACCTCAATGAATCTTTTCCTTCCTCAGTTAAACTCATCTCGGAGACGAAGCTGATTACTAACAACAAGCATTTTATTTGGAAGTCTTTGTGGTGGGAGTCTGATAGGGGGAAGAGACCTCTCAGAACGGACTTCCCACAAAAATCAGCAGATATGTTGGGCGCAAAGCCCAACAATGGCAAATAGACGAAATTTTTGCTCAATCCTAGAATTGGATGTTTTAAAATACCCAAAGCCTGAAGTTATATTCAATTTCGGGCTTTGGACGTCTTCAAACAGCCAAACCTTGGATTGTGCAATCATTAAATGACCAAAGTTTGAAATAACATTTTAGTTCGTTTCTCGAGCAGACTGAGAAGGATGGCGTTCTCCCAATTTTGAGAAACCACATGAATTCAAGAGGACAAGCGGATCTCATTGATATGCAAACAGAACCAAACATATATTACAAATTTATTTTAAATTATCAATACTACATGACTAGATTTGTTTTTTGGATTCCTAATCTAATATAACCTAATGTAACGACTGTATTTTCAACCTTTTAGAGTCACTTGAGGGTGGATAGAAGATAAAAAATAAAGTCATTTTTTTTAAGTTTTAAAAACAAAATATAAAATACTACTTCAGTGGATACACTTAGTTTAGTATTTACAAACAGTAATCTCAACAGTTCCATTGAATGACATTTAAAAGAAAAAGTACAAGTATATTCCGTGATGATCATAATAGATGTACAAGAACTATTGAGCTTGCCATTTGTAGAAAATTAAACGAAATGTCTCAATTTATTTAGAGCAAAAATGTTTTGTCAAAAAAAGTGCAAAATTACTGAACTTACTAGAGTCTTCTTAAATCCTATCAAAAAATAAAAAAATAAATGAGAATATCTTCAAATTCTGAAAGAAACGTTTTTCTAAAATCAAAATAAAAAATTCTCTCTATTATCTTTACACAACGAAAATCATCCCTCTTGGCAACTTCCAATGACTACCACACCAAGAGATGATGCAAACATATCCCCGTCAAATTTCCTCACCGTATTACGACTTCCTACCATAGCGCACAGGATGTAAATAATTCGTCCTTGTTTTAGAGAGAAAGAAAGAAAAGGTGTTCCATTGTAAACGGATGTGAGAACACGCCACCCAATAAATGGTCGGACCCGCATGATCGCATGACTTGAAGAAATTTTCACATGGTCAGAGAGGCGAAGAAAAAGAAACAAGGGGGGGGGGGGG
>CABEEJ010000531.1:129732-142184 GCA_901482245.1 Timema douglasi
CTAACTCAACACGAAACTAGCGCATTAGCTAACTACGCCATCAAGGCGGGTTTCCCAAGAAAAGTGTTTGAATATAGAAATTTCATTTCACTATTACATTTTTAGTTTTTAATATTACTTAAAGTAAATAGAAATAACCAAGATCGCTCCCTACCTCACTCAGGGGACAAAAAAGAGTTTTTTTAATAAGTTTAATTCATTATTATTTTATTTTTGGCAGGGTAGGTGTTGTAAGAAAAGATTAGAGTAAAGATTTTGGGGTAGAATGTTAAGGTGGGAGTGCAGGTATGTGAGAAACAGCCAATGTTTTGCAGTTAATACTATTATTATTATGATTATTAGCACCGCATCTTACTACCCGTTCGGGTTATACGCACTTACGCTAATGTGTAATGGTAGGGTGATTGTGAGATGAAATGGAGGACCTACAGTTTAACGTGGAATCCGAACCACGTTGGAGGCCTGGCATTCCCCACATTCACAAGATGTCTTGTCAGAGGTGAAGGAAGGGTTTGGTAATCAGATAAATCTTTGCCTGGACCGAGGATTGAACCCCAGCCGCCAGCATAGAAGTCTGACACCGTAACCACTAGACCGCCAGGTCACCTGCAGTTAATACTCTTATATCAATTATAAATCAGAATATTTTTCCATTTTAAACATAAAAGTTTAATTTTCTTCACATGGTTATCTCACCAGCTGTTGTTTAATATCTGTCTAGGTGTCTTAGAATTTAATGACAACTTTTTCTCTTCATTTAAAAAGTTTATCATCCAATGCTGCAATGCTAATGAGTCATGACATATACTAAACAACTGGTGATATCACCATGTGAAGAAAATTAAACTACGTGTTCCCACTGGAGCAATATTGTATTTATTTTTTAAATTGTATAAAAAGTTTAAGTATATTGACATTCTACCGCGTACCCTACACTCCCACCTTAATAATCGTAAATGGTAGAATGCTGGGGGGAAATGATGGCCACCCCTGGACCCAGGGCGTCAGTCTCGCTAGGATGTATACTATATCACTTGTGACAGAGGTTCAGGTTCGAATCTTGGTTGGGTGGGTGTACATCGGTGGGTTATTTTTCATACGTGATTTATCATTCTCGCAATACCATCCCTTATTCGATTTGATGTAGTTACTTTTTCACTGAAACTACCTTACTCATCTATACCACTAAAATTAAACCGCAATGTAGCTAAAAATTTATTTAATAAAACAACCACCAACCGCATTGCGTAATCAACATGTATACAAACATTAACGTTGGAAATATATTAGTCCATTTGTGCCTGTATCATTTACAAGTAATGAATTATTTTAGTCACCCTTATACTCACAGATACTTGTCTCTTAGACCTATAGTCTGTCTCCCAGACTACCCAACTTTGTTTTCTTAGAGAGGAGAGAATAAAAGGGTACCAGAAATAGTCTCTATTCCAGGCATTGTATTGTCTGTTTTTGACTTCTGAAAGGGTTTCTGCCTGGACAATGATTTACAACCTGTCTCTTTAAAGAATGTGTACAAATCTGTTAAAATATTTCTCCTCGCTAGGAGTAACGGGAGTTTGTTTAGACCCCTCCTATTAGACACGGTTCGCATATTACCTTGAGGAAATTGAATAGGAAGGGTTCAGAATTTAGGGTGCGTTCACAAGGAACCAGATAACTTTTATATGGCTAAATGCGATTTTTAATCAAATATATATAGATAGATGAATTGTGAAGACTTTCTTTCGACAGTGATTCCAAGTGTTCTAGCCAAAACTATTTTCAAATTTTATTTTTTAGATTAAAGCTTGTATAGTGAGGATGTGTTCGAAAAATCTAAATTTGAAAAATATTTCAGAAAATGACTATTTCTTTTGACCACAGTTACTCCCGCTCAGCCAAACCATTATATTTTTGTGTTAATAAAAAACTTATAGAACAATTACTCGAAAGCATACAAAATAAACTAATTGTTGAAACCACACTTTATGTATATTTATTAACATATGAACGCTATTAAGGTTCCCGATAACATAAAGCAGAAATTGAGTTTTCTAAAGAAATTAAAAAAATTGAGCTGTATATTTGTTAAAAATGCACAAAACGCCTGAACAGACGCTGGGATTTTTAGTGAAAGTCCCGTTAACAAGCAAGAAAGTTGACTAAACCACTTTGGAGGCCACATGGTTTAACGCGCTACTCGGAGAGTAGACTAAACTGCCGATGACGGGAATATCTAGGTTCGAATCTCGGTCGGGTGTACAGAGGGTGGTTTTCCAAAATAGTTTTGTATTAAGTCTCCACGCAAATGTGGGTACACTTTCTATCAATACAACCTTCCACCATTAGCGTAATTAGTATATATGCGTATAGCCCGGACGGTAGTAAGACGCTGTGCTAAAATAAAAATAAAAAGTTGACCTAAATAAATAAATAAATTTAAACACTTTTTGAACTAGAAAATAATTATTGGCTGAATAATTTTAATATTTAAAAAAGAATCGATCGAAATTTTAATTTATTTGACAAAAGAGGTAAAGGTAAAGAATTTGATAGCAAAATATAACAATTAAAAAAAAATCTCACTATTCGTTGTTTTTCTCTACATCAACAATTTTTTTTTATCTAATCGATAGTCTACATATTTCACTAATATATTTATCTTTTATAATAATAATTAGCTCGTAAATAACTGCAGTAATTACCCGCTTAGTTGGTCACATGAGACTACTCTTGCAGTAGGCTGGAATGCCAGTGACGGAGAGCTCGTGGAAATCACTATTCGAATCCCAGCTGGGGATAATTAAATATATTTTTTAAATTTGTTTTCCCATTCACTACTTTTTCGCGTTAATTCGTATAAATTCCCTCAAAATTACAGCACCCTTGTATCTAGCTCCTTAGTACATAAACATATTATATATATATATACTGGTAATTAATTTTGTGAAATTTTAGATTGTTTACAAAATTAAAGGTCTATATTTTAGTGCAAGATACTTCAGGATCTCTTGAATTTCATGAAAAATATATTGTGGCACGCCTGGAAGGTTAGGTTTTGTTCGGTTGGGATGGATTATAATAATTTAAATATTCCTATTGAATATTTAAATACTTTTGTTGCCATGATGTGACAATATATATATATATATTACGTTCTAAATATTATCCTTTTTCTGTTATTAAGGTGAGCTTCTTTGAATTAAAAACTAATAATGTACAATTATTTTACAATATCCATTTTGTTATCATTGGTTACTTGTTTTTGTATATATAGATGGTAAATGGCCATCTTTAAATTACGTATGACTTTTTTCATGATTTTCAGAACCCCTTTTCTCCCCCCCCCCCNCCCCCCCCCCCCCAGCCAAGTAAGAGATCATAAGATATTTTTATTCTCCTCTAACCTATATCTTACGGAATATTTTAGGATTCAGTAAATTATTTTATTTTAATTGTTCAGTTATTTTATACATACGTATTGGTAATAAGGTGAGTGACACGAAATTTTATAATACTTTAAATGGAATAAAATTAGCATATACAACATAAATGCAGGTTTATAATTAATATATTTATTTTGTGGCAAAAAAATAGTTATTTTTATTTTGTTTTACCATAAATAATGGTAAGAAACTTAACTTAAAATTAGTTTGGATACCTACCTCCCCACCCATCACTCCTTGTAAAAAAAATAACCCCCAAAAAAGCTTTACGTGATTTAAGGATGGCCTCTAATTAAATAAAACTAAAATAAAGAATCCTGACCTCTGATTACATAATCCCCTTACCTCCTCAGCATGCTGCATGTATTCTCCATGGTTATTATGATGTTCTTCTGGGCCACAGTTCATCTGTAGCAATGACACGTGATTCTCCCAAGGATCATCTCCCATCTCCATGGTGACACACCAACACACAAAAAAATCCCTCTTTCCCCCCCCAAAAAAACAAAAACAAATAATCCACAATCTCACCGGCACGAGACAAATACTATCATCAGATAAAATTAAAATAAAAACGCTCAGGTTTTGAATCCTTCCTTTTTATCAACAATCCCACTTCATTAATTTATAATTTAAAGAGAAACACATTTGTTAATTTAGATATTTAAAAAAAAGTTTGTAGGCAATAGATAACAAGCTGTATGAGTTTACAACACTTGTCAAATCTCTTTTTAAACACGTGTCTCTAATTTACCAAATATGTTATCTTCAATATTTTATATTGGGTAAATAAAAAAAAAGTTGATAATGTCAACACTTAATATAACCAGATAAAAATAATAATGTAAATTACTTTTTAAAAAAACCAATGAATTATATCTTGTTCTTTTTTATATACCTATATATCTACGTCACTTCGTATCGAAAAAAATAACCAACCACAACGACACAATGTATTAGACACGCGAGGGAGGGTTAGGAAAAAAACAAAACAACAGAAAATGGCCCCAAAAACGCTTGAGGGCCCCAGCCGTGCGCGCGTCCAAAACGTAACCAACTGCAGCGACGCTCCTCCGCTATTTGATGTTCGACCGCGAAAACCCGGTATAGAGCCACCACTGCATGTGGCAGGCGAGTACGTGTGTGTGTGTGTGTGTGCACTCTCTCGCACACACATACACACGTACGAAGCTACGGGCCCTCAACTACGAAGCGGAAAATCCCCCACCCCCTCCTCTGTAGTTTCAACCAGCCCTTCCCGCACATACACACCTCCCTCTAATGAAAGGTTTAAAAAAAACACTTTAAGTATATTCCGGTAACGTTTACAATTATTTGTTTCAAACAAAACGAGACAAACAAACAACATACGTAGAAAAAACAAATTCCAAAGAGGTTGAATTTAGCTGGAAACTTAAAATTAATTTTAAAAAAACGTTCCTCTCTTGTTAGACTGGGAGAGGAAAAAAAAAATTAGGACGCGTTTTCGGAGTAGATTTAGAAGTAAATAAATAACAGACTGGAATGGACGGTAAAGTGTCCCAATGGTGCAGTGTAACTTTCCCCCCACCCTTATAACCCTCCACCCCCTCCTTTTCACCCCGTCAAACACATACAACCCCCCCCCCCTCACAACTCCCTTCCAACCTGTTCTCGAAATGGAGGGGGGTTTGGGAGGAAGGTAGGTAGGGGATGTTTAAAACAAGGGGACTTTGTGAAATGTTGGGGGATGATAGTTAAGGGTGGGTTTTAGGTGTAGAAGGGGTTGTATGGTTTTGAACTGCAGCAGGGAAATGAATCACGATGAGACCCGTGATGCAGTAATCGAATTATCGTGTTCAAAACGGAATAGACTGGACATTTAACCCTCCACTTAGAATGAAGACAAACAAAAAAATCTTTATTCTATCTAAGATGCCTTAAATTGTAGTGGTGGGGCTTGGCAGAAGGGGGGGTTTAAGGTGGGGATGTAGGGAATGCGAGAAAATGTCAGTGTTTTTCCAGTTTTTGTATCAAAACATTTTTTGGTCAAAATAACTCAAATATTGCTTCAGTACAAATATAGAGTTTAATCTTCTTCACACGGTGATCTCAACAGTTCATGAATATCTGTCAAGGGTGTTTTGAACTTTGAAGATAACTTTCTCTCTTCAATTAAAGAGTCTTTCAGCTAATTAATTGTGTTATGCTCATAACAAATATTCAACAACCACTGTTGATATCACCATGGTAATAAAATTATTCTCCATGTTTCTATTGGAGCAATATTTTGTTGATTCTGACAAAAAAAAAAGTTTATCTAAAATTCTGCAAAAACACTTACTTTATCTCGCGTTCCCTATGTCTCCACCTTAAAAGATTATAATGGACAAAGTTTATGTAACTTAGAATGTTAATTTGGAGGAGGGTAAATATTTGCTAAGAATTTCCCTCAGTCACCTCGAAAATTCCACATCACGTTTGGTTCTCTCGTCATTTTGCTAATCTTTCCTTGAGATTTGCTCATATACGCCCCCTGAATGTTGCACACGTACGCCTGGAGGTACATGTACCCCAGTTTGAGAGCCATTGCAATAGTGAATAAAGATAAAGAAGGTAGAGTTTAAGAAAAAAAATAGACGCGAAGCAAAAGTAACAGATTTTTTAATCAAATCAGCCAAGGTAGACTTAATCGGTATCCGAAAACCCCAAATCCCCTTCAAAGGCAATACTTGACAATCATTCCGTGTGTGGGTTTAAACATTCTTTTTTCATTTGAGGGGTTTTACGTTCACTTTCTAAACCTACTAATAATACCAGCACACAAACTTATAAATCAACTTAAATCTATAATAGACACAACATCCATTCCGTTAATTGATCACTGTGAAAGGGGAAACCCACATTTCACCAATTTTAAATTGTTCGGCCATGCCGGGAATTAATCCCGAGACCCTTGGCCTAGTGTGCAGACACGCTACCGACACAGTAAAGGTGTCAGACTTCTAGAAATACTAAACAATGCTTTTAATCTATCTCACCATTTTAATGTTAATTTTTCTATACATCCGTAGTTGTTTTTATCTTACCATGTATTTAATGAGAGAAACATTTCACATTGGTTGGCGCGATGGACATAAATAAATTGCAAGATATAAAGTAAAGCTATTAGTTTAAGGTTTCAGAAGAGAAAGAGAGAGAGAGGGGGGAGTATTACGTTATTGGCTGAAATTGAATGGAGGGGTGAGGGGTACAGAGGGGGTTATTCGTTACCCCACCTGTAGTTAGAAGATGATGGAGAAAATAAAAAACAATGGCAGAGTTCTCCCCCAATTGACGTCAAATATCTACCGGTATTTGAACAAATAGACTTATTTTTTCACTCATGTGTATAGTTTCATTTGATTGACATTTTCATGTGTTTGAAAGTTATACATGGCCAATTTTTTTTTTCGGTAGCTCTTAAGTTATACTTAGATGTCGTTGGTTATTTTATGGTTAAATATATATTTCTAAATGCTGGCATTCTTTCAATTTGGTATGAGACTTATGCATAGCCTCCCATGTCGTCTTTGTTAAGGTTATGTGTAACATGACACCAGACCATGTTAACTGCGAGGTTGCTTTAAAAAGAATTATTATTATTATTTTATTACGCTTCAAGCTAGTAAAAACGTGTCAATTAAAATTGAGTTTTATACGTAGATTGTATTTGTCACAGACCTCACATCAAGGTACACCGGCCCTTCCCCCTCCGAAAACATTAGATTTCAAAAGTTCGTGTTAGTTTTCATAACTGTTATAATTTAATTACTTTTTGTATTTTCCTTTTTTTTATTATTATTATTTAACGTTACGTCTTCTTGTTTTTAAGTTTAAACTTTATTAAGGATTATGTACTATGTGTCACTCAGATCTGTAATATAACTAGGGCCCCGTCCCTTAGCAAAATATGACCGTTCTCAATTCTAATTAAAAAAGTAAAAGGACACTTACTAGAGCAATCTAAATAATTTTTAATGGTCTAATGATGTTCTCAATAATTAAAGAGTTTCGCTTACCCCACGGATAGTACCTAACTTAATTAGGTAATTCATAGCGCTTCAGGCATCGCATCATCGCGGTATTTTCAGTATTCTACTTTAGAAAACAATGGAATTCAGCCCGGTGTAACTGAGTTAGCCCTACCATATTTTAGAACTTACTTACTCTATGTCACTAGTAATTCGAAAGTTAACTGTCATACTTAAAAAAGAACGCGACCTATCCCTATCTTGAGCTAATTATATTCAGTCCACCTCATTACACTCTATCTCTTTCAGGTTCAATGTTATCCTCCCATTTGCGTCTAAATCTTCCCGATGGTCTCTTATCATTGGTTTTGCCAGTAATTACACTAAACAAGGTTCTAGAATCTCTCTAGAATTCGCGCTGCATATTCTGCCCATCGTAATCTACGATACTTTATTATCCTAACAATGTCTTATGATGAGTGCAGGATATGCAACTCATCTTTATGTTATCTCCTCCATTCTCCAGAACCTTCATCTTTTTTTTTTGACCAAATATATTTCTAAGTACCTTGTTTTCGAATATAACAAAAAAACAAATTAATTTCATTACTACCAGATTAAGAATGCATAAAATAGCACTTCAATACATTTTTTAGTTTGACGTAATAGTAAACATAATTGGCCGAGTAGTTGGTTGTGAGGCGGGCTCTAAGAATGGATAATAAGTCGTCATGAATTTAAGCTGAAGGTTTGTAGTTTTGTGAAAGAACAATTTGAAACCTGATTCAGTGGACAAATACTCTAAACTGTCACTCTCGTAATATAATAGACTGCCAATGACTGGGAGACAAGAGTTCGAACACCCGTCGGGTGTAATGAGGTTGGTTTTCCCTGAAAATGTTTTCCACTCTCACACCACGCACATGTGTTGATTCCTTTAAATCAAACCTTTCTCATCCCTAACACATTAGTGTAGTTAGTATACTGTATAAGCCTATAACCTGAACAGGTAGAAAGTATATTTCCTGATAAATTCTACCTATTACAATCCTATTATATTAATGTAAGTGTATAATCGAAACGGGTACTAAGGTTACAGTGAACAAAATACAACAGAAAATCAAATAGACAAATCTGTTATTTATGCACTTTAGTGAGGATTACTCCATCTAGATATCATATTCTGAAAATTTCCATATCCAGGTGTCATTTTTCAATTTTCGGAAAAAACAATAGGGCTAATAATTTGTTTGTAGGAAAAGCGTTCATCAAAATTGATGGTAATACGGACCTTTCTCGGACAATTATGCGTTTTGGTCTGGTGGTCAGAACTCCTAGCTATAGATCCAGAGGTCACGGGCTCGATTCCCAGCACTTCCAGATTTTCTGTGAAGCAGTGGGGTCTGGAACGGAGTCAACATAGTCTCTTGATAATAAGTAGCTTACATAAAGGAAAAGGTAGCGACTCCGGTCTAGAAAAGTCAGATTAACGTTCGGAGGGTTCGTTGTGTTGACCACATGACACCTTCTACACGCAGAAGTTGATGCAATCTTCCCCAACAGAAGGTGGTAGTTCATTCGTTCGGTCGATCGGTATGGATTGATTAAGGGAGGACGATATGGAGTTTTAGAGTTTAGCAGGTGAAGTAACGAATTAAACATAAACACTTTCATATAAATGCCTGGTTACTATTGCTTCTTTGCTTGATTGGCCGTAAATGTGATCTCTTGATTGCACCATTTCGTAAGTACTACACTCCAGTTCTAGATACGTGTTGATTTGAGAGGACAAAAGTGTTAGTAAATATCTCCATAATCTCCACTATTTTTCTAATTAGAGTTATCTTTATATCACAAAGCCACGGTAATAAATTTTTTTGACTTAACGCAGCTGGACACGAAACATTTTTCTGTAGACGCTACATGTTATCGTAAACAAGTAACACTTTTTTTTTATCCATAAGCAACGCAACATATGCCAAACAAATTCACCACTTCACAAACTTTATATTATTGTTGAGATGCAATATAATTATCCATATATGACTAGGCTACGTAATGCAAGCACACATGACTTTGTTTATAGTACATGTTTCTCATGTTATACAGGTTTTTCTTTTTTTTCTGTATGCGCTTCTAATAAAAGGTCTAGGTGCGCTTTTGAGTAATAGCCTTGTGCGGTTTTGATAAAAGGTCTAGGTGCGCTTTTGAGTAATATCTTTGTACGCTTTCGATAAAAGGTTTAGGTGCGCTTTTGAGTAATATCTTTGTTCGCTTTTGATAAAAGATCTAGGCGCGCTGCTGAATAATATATTTGTATGCTTTCGATAAAAGGTCTAGGTGCGCTTTTGAGTAATATCTTTGTGCGCTTTTGATAAAAGGTCTAGGTGCACTTTTGAGTAATATCTTTGTTCGCTTTTGATAAAAGATCTAGGCGCGCTGCTGAATAATATATTTGTGTGCTTTCGATAAAAGGTCTAGGTGCGCTTTTGAGTAATATCTTTGTGCGCTTTTGATAAAAGGTCTAGGTGCGCTTTTGAGTAATATCTTTGTTCGCTTTTGATTAAAGGTCTAGGTGCGCTTTTGAGTAATAGGCCTATCTTTGTGCGCTTTCGATAAAAGGTCTAGGTGCGCTTTTGAGTAACATCTTTGTGCGGTTTTGATAAAAGGTCTAGGTGCGCTTTTGAGTAATATCTTTGTGCGCTTTCGATAAAAGGTCTAGGCGTGCTGTTGAATAATATCTTTGTGTGCTTTCGATAAAAGGTCTAGGTGCTCTTTTGAGTAATATCTTTGTGCGCTTGTGATATGAGTTTCCTCTCTTTAGATGTTCTCAACATTCACGAGTATTCACCCCCAACCTTTTTACTTACCCCCTCCCTTTCTTTCCTCATCCTGCTTCATTCCTTTGTTGATGGGAATATCGTATAATTAGTGAAGCGTCTCCTTAAAATGAGTCTCGGTACAAGATAATTGCTGAGTGGAAATACGAGTTACTCAGATTGGTTGAGGTCAACCAAAGCTTGTTTGTAACTACTTTTCTTTCTTCAGAAGAGTGTGCGTGCGTGAGTGTGTGTGCGCGCGCCTGGAATTGCGAAAGACCTTGTTGCCGGTGAAGCGTCATTACGGAAACGCAAATAATGATTTCACAAAATGGATGAGTAACTATGAAAACATGGGAATCCCCTCAAGTATATTTTTTTAACGTTAATGGAATAAAAAAAAGGCTCATGATGTGCGAAACACCGTTGGAGGCCACTTAAGACGCTTTTATTTTAATTTCCTCCCATCCTTCCAAATACTAGTCAGTCAAGATTGTACGTTTTCTAGATTTGATAACGGGTGAAACTTCTCTTTAAGGCACGGCCGTTCTTGTAACAAAGCCTTCAAGCCATTGCTTTAGTCCTGACTAGAGATGCGCAATTTTACGTTTTTGGAGATTTAGAGGAATTTTTTTTTTCTTAAACTACTTTCCATTTTGATATTTTTTTTGGGAAATATTCCAGCTATTTCAAATGCAATCGAGGTTGCCCCAAGTTAAATTTATTCTAAAGACGTTAACACCAGAAAAAATTATCAGAGAGTTACAATAAACGAATAACTGTGATTCAAGTTCTCTTATCACTCTCTTACATCGATTACAGCGCTCTGTAGTTGAACGTGTCACTAACGTAAGATCTTGTATTGTCACTACTTCCCTATTAAAACAAAAGCCTTAACGAACACATCCCATTCTCTTGAGATTTAATGATAGAAAATTTTACCGGCAATTTTTTTATTTCCAGCTGTCAACTGGCACCACCCCTTCTTCCTAGCACAATATTTGATGGTTTTATGTATTTGTTACACCCCAATAGTGAAACTGCTCATTTCACGAATCGGGCCAATTTCTGTCCATTTTTTTGAACTTCTTCTCTTGACCATTTCACGTACTGGGGAAAAATTTGATTAACTTTTGCCCATTTAATGAATTTGAACTTATTGTAACCTAACCTTCCATTATAAAAATATTAAAAGTTAAGTCTATTTAAAAATCAAACCGGCTCCTCGCTTGTCCATTTCAAGGACCCGACAAAAACACATCCAATCCATGGACGGGTAACAACTTCGTGAAATAGTCAGCCAATGAACTGGAATACTCAAGCACTGTACAATTCATGAACGATACTACTTTTTGACCTTTCGGTGAAATGGATTAGCAAAGAAGCCAGTTCACTAAATGAACAGAAATTTTCTCAATTCATGAAATTGAAAATTTCCCTTTTGGGGTGTAACATACATATGTGGAACATGAGTTAAGGGCGGTAGTTATTCAGATTTTTTACATCGAAACTTTTTTTGGTCAAAATAAATTAAACATTACTCCAGTAGAAACATAAAGTTCAATTTTCTTAACATGGTAATATCAACAGTTCTTGAATATATGTCAAGAGTATCTTGAAATTTAATGACAACTTTATATTACTATTAACCGCCTCGGTGGCGTAGTTGGCTAACGCGCTTGTCGTGTTGAAGCTCGACTGCTAAGGATGGGGAGATCGAGGTTCGAATCTCGGTCGGGTGAACTGGGGGTGGTTTTTCCTAAATGGTTTTCCACTCTCCCTCCACGCAAATGCGGGTTCACGTCCTCTAATTTAACCTTCCCAAGTCCTAATCCATCAGAGTAATTAGTACTTAAAGCGTATAACCCGAGCGGGTAGTTAGACGCGGTGCTAAATATTATTATTATTATATTATTTAAAAAGTTTCTTATATAATGCCGCTATGTTCGTGACAGATACTCAAGAACTGTTGGTTGATATCACCATGTGAAGAAAATTAAATTATAGCCCTACTGGAGCAATATTTTATTTATTTTGACAAAAAAAAATTTGCTATAAGAGCTACAAAAACACTGGTATTAATATGTTTTACCAACACTCCCATCTTAATGTTGGGGCCTAAAAATATTGTATGGTACCAGGGCCTCCACAGCTATAAATCTGTCCCTGCCTCAGTGTATATGAGGGTAATTAGA
>CABEEJ010000531.1:142242-158115 GCA_901482245.1 Timema douglasi
CCCCCCCCGCATTATTATTTTCAACACACATATTGAAGAATCATCATAGACTCTACCATAAAATATGAGTGACTATCGACATTTTTATGAGGAATGAATTAAATTTTCTAAATAAAATATAGCCTATGTTACTTGCTGATAATGTAGCTTTATATTGGTGAAAGAATTTTTTAAATCGGTCCATTAGTTTTTGAGTTTATGAATTACAAACATAAAAACAAAAAATCAAATCTTTCCTCTTTATAATATTAGTGTAGATTACAATGAAGTGCCGTAGAAATTAGGTAATAAAAAATACATATCATTAATTAATTAATTACTATCCCTGGTGTTGATTGAAATTATGAATATTAAATTACAGAGTCAAGGCTTTAGGGATTCGGAGGATTTTTCTTATATGACTGGAAGTATGGGGGTTGCTGTAGGTTAGTTTTTTTGGCGTGGTCGCAAGCTGTTAGTTGTAAGGTAGAATGTTTGAGTAGTTGGTTGAGGTAGGGTTTCCTTTTCTTGGGGATTAAAGTATGATGGGGTGGGATTCTAGTTTTTTAGAATTGCGAATCACGAGGGTGATGTCCATTCTTCCTGGGACTTAAGGTATCAGCCAGAATTTAAAATTTAACAAGGGCTTCGATTCTGATTCGCATGGTACAAACTTCGTTTCAACTTTGCTTAGTGTTTGACGCGCTTCATTTCCACTTTGATTCACATGCTTAAAGATTTTCTTTGGCTTTGCTTCTCATATTTCAAACTTCGCTTCAACTTGGCTTAGCATATTGTTTCAAGCTTTGCTTTGACATTGCCTAGAATGTTTCAAGCTCCGCTTTGACTTCACTTCACATGTTACAAGCTTCGCGATTAGTTCGTTTTACATGTTTCAAGCGTCGCTATTATTTCGCTTCACATGTTTCAAGCTTAGCTTCACACGTTTCAAGCTCTGTGATTATTTCGCTTCACATGTTTCAAGCTTAGCTTCACACGTTTCAAGCTCTGTGATTACTTCGCTTCGCATGTTTCAAGCTTAGCTTCCCACGATTCAAGCTCTGTGATTACTTCGCTTCGCATGTTTTAAGCTTAGCTTCACACGTTTCAAGCTCTGTGATTACTTCGCTTCGCATGTTTCAAGCTTCACTTCAACTTTGTTTAGCATGTTTCAAGCTTCATATCAACTCTGCTTCGCATATTTCAGGCTTAGCTTCAACTTTGTTTAGCATGTTCCAAATTTCACCTCAACTTTGCTTCGCATATTTCAGGCTTAGCTTCAACTTTGTTTCGCATATTTCAGGCTTAGCTTCAACTTTTATTAACATCTTTTAAGCTTCGTTTCACATTTTAAAAAGTTACCTTCACAATCCCAAACTATTTTGTAATTATTATTATTATTATTATATTATCTATCAAAGGGGACATCTGTTGTGGTAGCCACCGTATTTATTTTTTTATTTGGGATTGAGAAGTGTTTTTATAAGGCTATGGTTAAAGGAAATGGTTAAGAGGAAAGGCACCCGCATTAGCAATGGAGAGGGGATGAGCTAAGATCCCATGATAAATCATGACACACAATCACATAAATCTCTTCATTGCATGTGACCAATATTTGAAACTTTACCTACCAGTCACCAGGAATCTAGTGTCCAGTCATTTCGTGAGGTAGTGTTGTTGGATAACCACAGTCCAATTGTTTTAGTAACGGCTCTTATATTACTGATATAATTTCTACTAAATATATTTTCATTTATTCATATGTATAGTCATGTGATCTACATCTGTTACTTGTCACTTTTGGTAGATATTATCTATACCTATCAGGGTGTGGTCAGATTTTTTTTGTAGGGGTGGGAGCTGAAATAAAATTTTGATGGAGATAATAAACATCTAGGTTTTAATTGTATATAAGAATAATTAGTTTAAAATCTTATGTTCCATCTCCTATGGAGGATTTAAACATCTTGTTTTACATTTTACTTTTATTCCCTGGAAATGCTTAGCTATTTTTAATAAAACAACATAAAAATTGAAATTGTATTTAAATTATATACCAAAAGGTTCAATGAAATTTGTTAAAATATACCATAATGTTAGAAATTTTTTTCAAAAATAAGCCTTAAAATTAAACCATAGAGCCTCGTTAAAATATGCCAAATTCTGTTGAATTTCCTGAATTTATTAAAACATAACAAAAGCAAAAATGGTCCACTGCATAAGTTACTGACACTGTTGGAGCCAAATACAATATGCGTCTTTTATGTACTGACCTTGTAAGGTTAGGAGAATATTTTATCAAACAAAATTAAGTGACCATTAGGTAATTTAGGGTGGGGTTGTAGGAATCTCGAGAAAATGCTAATGGTTTTGCGGTTTTTAAAACAAACAAAAATTCGTCGAGATGTATCCAATAATTTTCCAGTAGAAACATAAGAATTTAATTTTCTACACACGGTGACCTCAACAGTTGTTGAATATCTGTCATGAGCATAGTGGCATTAGTTAAGAAACTTTTGCAGAACGCTGACTTTTTCTCGCGTCCTCCCCCCTCCCCCATTCCCACCCTAACCTTGCCATGAGGTCGTTCAAGTCTACAATCCAATTTTCATAAGAAAAAATATTACTCTTTTTTAAGGTCAACAATAAAACATTTTACTTTATTATTAGTGTTAATTTATAGGTATCGGGGGCGTAACCAAAAAAAGAGGGTGAGATTACGGAATATAGTTCTCCCCCTGCCAAAATTCTCCTTTTCATAATTTTTAATCAAATCTTAAATTATGAATAGTGTGAAAAAGTATTGTGAAAACCCTTCAGTCCGGCGCTGATGTCAGTGGACTTCCCACTGTGTGTATTTTATTGTTGACCTTAAAAAAAAAAAGTAATATTTTTTCTTATGAAAATTGGATTGTAGACTTGAACGACCTCTTCTGGGTTAATTTAGTTTGTAAGTCGTGTCTTGAGATGATAATTATTTTGAGAAAGTGTACTATTTGAAAAAACATATTCACTAAAGCGTAGAACTAGTAGAAAAAATAATCCTTATTTTTCCCACGTAAGACTGGCAACTCGAAATCAAACACCATCACGATCGTTGTGTTAAATTAAATATTGCGTCTCTTTGTTGTAAAGATGAACATAGATTGTTGAGATGTAATGATAACAGTGAGATTATTAGAAGCTTACTTACGCAAAAGTAATTACAGGTTTCATTTATATTAAACAGCGAGTAGATAAAACGACCACATAATTGAACCATGCTTTGAGATTATGGTGTAAATGGTTTCGTGTAAATGGTTTCCTTTTCTATTTTATTTTTTATTTTTGTGATACGCCATATTCAATTACAGCATAGTGTGAACCGTTTAACTTTGATAATACGATATTAATGTATAATCTACCTCCCTTTACGTAGGTACTTATTGTTGTGCATTGTAAGCAGACCTTTCATGAATCAAATAGTAGTAATAAAAAAATGGACCAGAAATGAACTTAAAAATAATAACAGAGCGTTTAACTACAATAAACAAATGTAAATGTAATTTTCCGGCTATTTGCGTTTTAAGGTTCGTCTTAACAATGCGTTTTTAAAAACTAAAATTTATAATAACTTTTCATTTGACGAGATAATTATAGTTGTCTTGAAGCTTCCTTCCTCTGAAATTTATAATTTGTTTCCGCCAACCTCCCTCTCCCCCCTCGAGTAAAGAATTTTGTTAGGCTCCCGCCTATAAAATAGGAAAGATAGATTATAATTTTAGAAATTTGTGGGTAATCAATGCTTTCTTATAATTCTGTTATCTTTAAGATTTTTAAAAGGCATGTGGGTTTTGTATCGATGGAAAGTGAAACCTTATTTTAACGTTTTTATATTTAATAAAATATTATTGAAACCCTCAGGTTTATCATCTATCGATTTGACTCTTGCAGGGAAAAAAAAAATCCAAATGAACTCAATTTACTTAAAAAATAAGTAAATATGTAAGATTTTCTTAGCACCCCCTCTTACTACCCGTTAATGTTAAACGCCTTTATACCCATGACTATAGTGTTTTATGGATGAGGAAGGTTGTGGAAGTGTACTCGCATTTTTGTGGAGAAAGAGTAAAAAACCAGTTAGTAAAAACTACCTTCAGTAAACCAGACCGGAATCGAACCCATTTCTTCCCATCATCATCAGTATATTCTATTTCGAGAGAGCTGTGAGCTTAACTATCACTTTTTTACTTTCTTTCGAACTCTCTAAGTGAGAAGTATTGTGATAATAAGAAAAATTGAACACGAGATTGATAAAATATCGACGTGTCATTAGCCCCCGAAACAGAAAAAGTTGTTTTCGTGATGCCGTCTGTCTGTATATTGGCCTAGAGTCTAAAATATTTTACCGATTGGGCGAACATTTGGTATCTTGAGTTTTAATAAGATTTCCCAGAAGGACTTTTGGAATTATATATCAAATCCTAAAACTATGGTTAGTTTATCTATAGGCCAGAAGATTAAAAGAAAAATATTTTCTCGAAATTTGATACAAAGATTTCAATCAAAATACGTACCTAGGCATTGTTTAACAAACCAAATAAAATGGCGCATGTAATTTTTCCACGAAAATGACTTAGAAGGTACTTTACATAATAGAATATCTCAAATTTTGATCACATCTGCGCAATTATTTGAGATACAAAATAACTTATTATTGAAAATTGATAGTACCATCTAAAATTTAAAACAAACATTAATTGGAATATATTTTTATAAAACCAATTGTTTCTAATCTAATTACAAAAATATTTTTTAAATCGAGGTCAGGTTAATTGCTATACACTTTGGTGAACAGAGATGTTCCTCTTGTCGCAGTGTTTCTGTAACAGTATGTAATATTTCATTTATGCTCTCTGGTGGATTGTTTCTGAAAAAATGTATATTATTTCGTCTCGTATATGTTACGAGTTCAAGTAAATATGTCCATATTTAAGTAAAGGAACGAGAAAGTCTTTACGGTACACCATACCATTTATTATTTCGATATAATTTTTATATTAGTTTACTAAATTCTTAAATGTTCTTTTTAACAACCTTGGCAAGTGGACTAAATTTCAGACTTTCTACTGGGAAAATTGTTGATCTATTTCATTGAAAAAATATTTTTGCAATAAAAACTGTAAAAAATACTTAACTAAACTCGAAATCCCTAGCATCTCATCTTAGTTTTGTATAGGTATTAATGTTGTGTCATGAGAATAAGATAAATGATTAAACTGTCCCATCTCACCAGATCTCATCGCTTAAATTATCCTACCTCTGTGATCCTCAACTGTCCTAGCACACCAAATATCATCCTTTGAATTGTTCTACCCTCTGTGATACTCATAATTTAACTTTCCTATTACACCAAATCTCATCCTTTAAATTGTCCACCTTTGTAATCCTCATAATTTGATTGTAGTACCTTACCAACGCTTATTGTTTAAAGTGTTCTACCTTCATGATTATCTCAGTATAAGTACCTGTTCTACCATTCAGTTTAATTGTCTTAAATACGTCTTTAAGTTTATTTTAAAATAAAAAATACGTTTAACTTGAGCTTAATTCCTAGCCATTATTTAATATCACGCATATAAAAGCACATTCTAAAATTCCTCCAAAAGTTTTCTGACTTTTCAAGCGGGATTGAAGCTTTAGGAAATAAGAGGAAAGAGATAGAGACGCATGGTTAAACAGTTTTTAAATTTCCCAACGGTTTTTGATTTCTCAAGCTCCCTAGAAATTTAAATGAGTTTGTATTCTTGCCTAACAAACGCTGACAAATGGATCGGTAAATTAATCAGCTGTTAAAAAAAACTACTTGACAACGCGTTGTTGACACAAGGCACCATCAAACAATGTTGTCTCCTTTACTAAGACTAATTACTTACCTTTCACGCACGCGCTTTAAGTCTTCTGAAGAAATACCATGCCGTATATCAGTAACAAACAAAATAATTTATTTGTTTTAATAACATAATTTATAGTTTGTTAAACAGGTCATAATATAAACTGTAATCTAATATATAATATAATATATGAACATATTTTAACAAACGACCTCTCATTTTGAACCTTAGGGGTCCAGGATGTCAGAAAAAAAATAGTAGTTTCCAATGAAACTCTGATTTTTTTTAGGGAATTTTCAGATTTTCATTCTTTGTTTTCATCACCATGGAAACACATCACCTGATTTGTGCGTGAAAGTATGATATTTAATAAAATATTTTTCCGTATTCACAATACCAACTCAACTCTAACTTTAATGGAATGGTACAACAAATAGAAAGTTTAATGCAGTTATTTGTACATTTATTAAACAAACCGGTGATATTAGGTTTTATATAACTTTTTTTGCATTGTTGATTTTTATCTTCCCTCTTTGTTGTCTTTAAATATTTGCTTCTACTCTTATGTATAATTTGATAAGCCTTTTCGATCATTGTAATTGCGAGAAAATGACTTAACTGATTTTAACCAACGACCTCTCATTTTAAGGTTAGGGGTTCTGGATATCACCAAAAATATTAATTTCCAAGGAAAACCCAATTTTCCAAGTGAATTTTCAGCTTTTCATACTTTGTTTACATCATTATGGAATTAATGATTTTTGCATTGTTTTATACCTGTAAATAAAATATTTCCCTTTGGTTAAAAATAATAACTCAACTCTTACTTAAATTTTTATGGTAATGAAATATAAAAATTATGTCAAAAATGTATATATATATATATATATTAAAAAACCAACAATACTAAATAATAAATATAAAATTTTATTAGCATTGATTCTATTCTTCTTTTTTATTTTTGAATATTTATTGTCATTGAAATGTTGTTACGTTATTTCGCATTAAAATAACAATATTGACTATAATTATTCACAAATTAATAGTTTAAGTAGTCTATTTCACGAAAATATTTTCTTTCTTTTTCTTTCGTTGGAGAATTATAAATTAAAAATGACCCAATTATGTTTAAATATGTTTTGGTGGATATAATAATTTCAAAAATTGTTAAAATAATCTTGATAATCGTTTATAAAGCCATTTTAATGGTTTAAATATGGGTTTTGGTGTTCATTTATTAAAATAGTATCACAATACAAATAAGTTCAGTATGATTCCTAGTCACCACTTAATTTTGAGTGTATGTGGATGGTATTTCAAAGTAATATTTTATGTATCTCATCTATCTTACGATCTAATTATAGGTTTTTGTGTTCATTTTTTTAAAATAATATTTTAATACAAGTCAATTATTATGTTCCCATGCTACTATTTGATTTTGAGTGGATACTCTTTCAAAGTAGTGCTTTATGTAACCTATTTGTTTTCTCTCTCACTCTTTCTATTTTTCTTTCTCACTCTCTCTATTTTTCTTTTTCTCTCTCTCTTTCTCTCTCACACACACACTCTCACACAACTTCTTTTTCACATACTCTCACATACGTTGTCTCCCACACTCTCGCAAAAACACTCACTATCACACACTTTCACACACACACACATACACAAACACACATGCAATTTCACACAAACTCTCTTTACATATACTCTCTCACACACTTTCTTTATCTCGCACTTACTTTCACATACACACACTACTGCTTTCCCACTCTATCTTTTGTACACATACACACACACACACACACACACACTCACTAACACTCGCTTATACTCAGTCGACCACACTCACTCACACTCAATCTCTAGCCCTCACCTTTTCACACTCACTTCCAATACTATCAACCTCAATCTCACACTCATACGATCACTCTTACTCTAAAAATTTTTCATTCTATTTTTCTCCAGATATTAGTAAATATTATTCGATGAGCTGCAACAAATAGATTGAGCGCTATAAGAGAGATCGTTTTAAAGTTCTCAACGTAACGTGAATGGGGAAAATTTACGTTTTGAATAAAATTAAACACCGAAAGATAAAGTTAATAAATTTGGAGAGTAAACTTTTAACTAGAAAAAAGAATTAGGGTCTATCGCTCCCGTATCTAAGATCTATGCTCGGGAGGGTGGGATGAAGCTTTTTTTTTAAAAAAAGGCATATTTTAGAGCAAAATAATGAATATTTTATTTAAATACAATATTTTTTAAACAATAATATTACAAAACAAAGCTATCATGGCAATGCCCTTGTATTGCGAAACGTATAATAACGTATTGTGTATCAATATCAATCTTAACGTGAAAATACATGAGAACTGTCAAGCAGTCATCCCTTATCGAATACCGAAGGTACGCCTTTAGCCTCCTTAAAGCAGATCACACACTTGATCAAATCAGATAAGAGCAGATCGTCAGATCAGAAAAATATATAAAAACCATGTATTTAAATGTAAATACACAGACGCTGGGTTAGCTCGGATCATATCCGGCGTCTCGAAACGGATCTCGTCAGACGTTTGCACTCGTCGAGAAAATTCTGCCCGATACCCAAGGGGCACCCGTCCGCAGACCTCCGCTCATCTGATCTAACAAGTCACGCTAGACTGGAGCCGTCACACTGTTGTTTTGATGTTATTGTGCAATTTGTAGTTGTTCAGTGCTGATTAACAAAATGTTTTGGATGAAAAGTTTATATCAGCTGTAGTACAATACCCCGCTTTTATATTATAAAGTGTATTAATCACAACTTGTGAATGTGTGGAATGTCAGGCCTCCACCGTGGTCCGGATTCCACGTTAAACTGTAGTTCCTCCATTTCATCTCACAATCACCTTACCATTACACATTAGCGTAAGTGCGTATAGCCCGAATGGGTAGTAAGACGCGGTGCTAATAATAATATATTATAAAGCCAAAGTCTCTTATTAGCTTGTTCTTCGTGTCATCTTCATTCCCAACAAGTGCCAATGTAACAACCAGTGGTTCCTCCCCACAACTGCTATCACTCATTCTTAATTTACTAAACACTCTATATATACCCCCATGATATTTAAAACTAAACAGCAAACAATATTCCAAACTTACTACTTACTACATACTTGTGACCTGTCTTCAGTTGAGCCTCGACTGACACTTTGTTCCGATCTGATCGGACCAAGTGTGCAAAGAAATAACTATTTTCTTTCTGATTTGATCTGATCTGATCAAGTGCACGATCTGCTATAGAGGTGAAAAAGGACGTTACGAGGATGCTGTTGAAACAAAATATGTTGCAAAAAGAGTAGAGGAGGATTTTTAAATTACTGAAGAAATCTTTGTTGCACTCAGCAAAGGCTCCTATAGCCGATGTGTTCCTTGAGCTGGTTTCGGTTTTTCCCCACTTTTCCTTCCAGATTGAGAATTCTGCTGGAAAAGATGATGCTTCAGGAATAATGTATTTTTAAAGATAAACGCAAATCTGGAGGTCATTATCAACTAATTTAACACCAATGCAATGGTTGGAAATTTTTTTTATGGAAGGCCAAAAACAGCCTTTTGTGTTTTGAATAAAGAGTCCTCAGCTTGTAAATCTTATTGCCTATAAAAGAAAAGTAAAGTGAGTGTCTAAAAGCTTGCTTTTATGTTTATAGCCCCCTCTTCTTTTTTAAAAACTGAAATAAATTTTATGGTTAATTGGAGTGTTCCCTTTACATTCCTGGTAAATTTAACTTTTCTACATTACCTAAGAGTGTTTTGCTTCTACTTATACACCCACTCTTTCCTCCCTATTTCTAGGAGTCCCATTTTAAAATTTAACACTTTTATTGTTACTTGGAGTGGATCTCATAACTGCTTGAAGAATTTCAATTTACCACGATAAAAAGAAGAGTTTTTTCATATTATCATTGAAATTTTAGATCCCCCCCCTTCCCTAATTTTTCCAACCTCCACTTAGAAATTTCAAACTTTAAGATTTGTTTGGTTATCTGGAATGGTCCTTCTACCTACCCCTTATGCTTTAGTTTTACCTGTTTAGCCTCTTTCCCTTTTTTAAGCCAAGTGTTTATGTTCAGGGGTGTGGAGTTTGTGGGTAAGGGTTGATCCCGTAAGCCCTCTCCCCTAAATATAGACCAGGAAATAATTATATAGAACTTTTCCCAATAAAAAGCTTAGAATACGTTATAATCTGCAATCATCACTGCAATGATTCATTAGTCGTCTTATAAACAGTTTTGTTTTCTCATACATATTTTAAAAAAAATGTCACCATGTCTCACTACCCGTTCAGGTTATATGCTTATGTATTAATTACTATAATGATTTTAGGGATATATTTGTAAGAAGTGTATCCACATTTGCATGAAATAAAAGTGGAAAAATATTTTTCAAAAAACACCCTCAGTACACCCGACCAGGATTAGAACCCATATCTCCCCGTAATAGGCAGTCGAGTTTATTGCGAGAGTGACGCTTTAGCCCATGCAGCCACTGATAATGGTTGTATTTAGTTAAATGGGCCTTTTTAAGTTTACTATGATATCAGTTTTCATTAAATAAAATGTATTATGCCTATAAAATATTTTAATTACAAAACGTTTTGTGCACCACGAATTAATTACCCACCTATTCACACTACTATAATAGGATTAAAAAGTTTAGAATGTAACAGGGAATGCACCTGTATATGAGTGGAGAGAAAGTGGTAAAAGATTTAGGTCCTCAAACACAAAATCTTGTTAGTCAAAATAAAAAATCATGTATACATTTAAAACCAAATTATCCAAATATTTTAAGCTAGTTTCAAATTTCAAAAATTAAGCTACTTGTATACTATCATCAAACTACTCGTAATTTGTAAAAATAGAAACGAATTCTTATTTATCATGAAAAACTATTCCCAGATAACCATTTTGATATCAATCTTCAAGGCAAACTTCAAAGAATTTCAAATTTTCTATAATTTGCTATACGTAAACTACTCTTAAAATAGTGCATTTAGAAAAATAAAGCTACATTAAAAAATACTATCATAAAGTACCCTAAAACGAATTCTTCCCCTGCCCCCCCTCCCCCAAACAAGTAAACAGTTTTATTTGTCATGTCAAACACTCCTGAGAGAAACATTTCAATCAAAATTGTTAGAGCCATCCAAAATTATTTCGATTTTTTTTTTAAATTTCTCTTTACTCTACTAACCACTCTCTAGATATGCATTTTAAACAAAATCATCGGAGGCATTTTCAAAATATTTGGAATTAAGTAAAAAATCACTCATTAGTAAACTACCCTTAATTTGAGGGTGAGGGTTAAAATCCAAAATCCAAATTTCAAGTTTGGACAAAATCCATCAACACGTATTAGATCCGTGGCTAGGAACAGACAAACACAAGGACACACAGAATTATGAAGTTCACTTTTTTTTAGGTTATGACATATAAAATGTAAAGATTCATCTTAATCTTGAGTTCAATATTGTTTACAATAATTACAGTACTTTCTCCTGACATGAGAATGTAAAAATAAAATTTTCAAAATCAGTCGAGAGAAATTATAGGAGTATTTGTATAGAAAACAAGTAGTTGCAATGATTTATTTTCTAAAAAAAACTTGATAGATAGACTACTATTTTAAACCAAATTGTCGGAGCCATTTTAATTTTTTTTTTTTAAATAAGTCATCAGTAAACTATCTTCAAACGAGTTTAAAATAATAAATGTAGGATCTTAGTGAAGTCAACGTAGGCCCCTATAAAGTCCCACTATCGGTCAAAATTAATAAAATTTGTTTAGCTGATTGTTATTTTGATTTTGCTCCGGTTTGTGTCAGTACCAATATTATTATTATTAATGTATTTTATTTATTGATTATCTGTGTAATATATTTACATATGATAATTATTGAAATGAAAATTATTGTTATGGTACAGGATTTTATAACAATTATTTATTTAACTCATACATTTAAAAATATATATATATAGATTAATGTTGCTTTGAGTCAAAAACAAACCCTGTATTTATGTTCTATTGATAATGATTTGATTCTTTAAAAAATATATGTTATTAGTTATGTAAACTTTAAATCACGATGATTCGTCTTCATTAGCTGGTTGGTTCGCTGAAGAACTCTCTCTCTGTGATTTCTTGTGCATCATTTCAGCCAGAATGTAGCCAACTACTGCCAAGATATTCAAGATCAGCAGTATATAGATCTTTACATCCGTGCATAAGTAATAATCGTACGCAAACGCTATCGCGCTCGACACAGCTCTCCAGAGGATTATGTTGCCAAAGGCGGCCTCCTTTTCGTCTTTGAAGATGAGCCCAACACTCGTAAACTGCAATGGATACCAAAGACTCCAGGCCACGGAGTATATCATCGTCCATATGAAGTACATAGCTATCGTGTTGGGAGTTGGGGTCCACAGGAAAAGAGCGACTAGTATTAAGAAGTTCAGGGCCATCGCTGAAACGAGTAGTATGCTCCTATGGACGTATTTGACCAGCCAAAAGTTGACAAAGGACATGGCCGCCGCTGTGAAACCATGTGCCATGTAGACAAAGCCAACGTTCTCTATACCCCATCCACAAGTTACGAAAGACGAAGGGTACACCCCCAAGTTGAACGAATTTATTACCCCCGTCCAAAGGGCCAGCCACACAATAAGCTGTTGCTTCCTTTTGCGGAGGTGCTTTATCGTGACCAGAAGCACCTGGAGGCCTGACATCTTCGAGACCCCCCCTTCTTCTTTCACGCGGTACTTCTCCAGTGAGTCCACGAATACGATTATGATCACCAAGGCTATCAGTTTGATCGTGATGAACACGCCGGATATAATGTATATTGAATGCATCGAAGGTCTTCTTTCTTGTTTGCTGAGAGTACCTTTGCTCACGTGGCTGCAGAAGTTGACGCCGCAGTATTTGCTGTAGTCGATTGTTTCGTTAGAGTGTTTGATCGACACTTCGTCACTGGACAATACGAAAGACGTCACAGCGTTTCCTGTCAGTGAAGAAAGCTTCAAGAAAGAGTTGAAAATGGTGAAGAATCGGCTAATAGCTGTGTTCTTGTCCACGCCTTTGACACGGGAGTATGTTTCCCCTGCGATGGTCAGGTAGGTTGATTCAGAGACGTGCATGGGTCCATTGAAGAGACCTGCAAGCAAGGCCATGGGAAGCAGAGTCCAGAAACTGGGGAATGCCTGCGCCACGACATACGGTATTTGGGGAATGATACTGAACCATATGGTCCGTTTGCAGCCCAGGTAGCGTATGAGAGGTGCCGACAGGAAAAGGCTCCCGAGGATCCTCCCGACGTAATTGCAGGCGACCCCTATGACGCCAAGACCTTGTTTTTTGTGGAGGCTACTTTGTATCACCAGGAAGGCGACGTCTGAGAGGTTTATCGTGAAAGCGATGCTTGTCACGAATACGTTCTTCCACACCATCCAGCCCTTGATCGGGGGAGGTCCGCGCCCTGTATCAGATTCTTCTGGTTCGTCACTTCCTGTCTGTGGAGCATTCTCTGTTGCTGTTTTATCCTCGTCAGCCATTTTGTTTGGAGTAATTTGTGCTGGTAAATTAGTGTTAATACACTGGTACGGTGGGGAGAGGGATCGTAGTTGTCATTTCTGTTTTATAATTTCACTTATAATCATGCAGAAACTATTTTGGTTCCTTAGAAACGTTAACAATAAAAGTTGAAAGGCATTATATACGTATAAAGGAAATAATTTGTCTGTGTCTTAAAAACAATGTTTTTCGTGTTGTTAGATCTGCTATCCCCACTAGTTATCCGCAACTTACATTAATTTAACTAGACAGGATAAAGATGAAGAATATAAAGGAAATTAACCACCATTTGCCTAGTGATAGAGGGTGGGGGAGAGACCCCAATGAAAATTACAATATTGACGGCCAACCTCGGTTAGAAAACCCCCCCAACAATGCGACAAAGCGCAATGAGAGAATAACGCCTTCAGGACGGAGACTATAAAGCTCTATCCGGGTCTGTAGACATGAACTCCGACCACTAAATCGGAGAGGCAGTCATATATACATTACAGTGTTTCTTTTTGCTGTAGTATTCTTACTACAATTATTATATACAGATAAATTAATTGACCCCGCTCTTAAATAGATAATTTAGAGTACTTATGATTTGATTCTTCTTTCACAATTTTCACTTTATCTCTGGAAGCCCTCGAACTGGTATAAAGGTCACTGGGCTGTGTTCCCTTAAGCCCATGCCTTAATATGGGGCTGTAAGGAACGCTAGTTTAGGACAGGGTTTTTGCACTTTCTGTGGTAACACTTTTTTTGATAAAAATAAATAAAAATGGTTTCAGTACAAACACAGAGTTTGATTTTCTTCCCATGCTGATATCAACAGTTTTTGAACATCTGTCTTGAGCATAGAGGCATTAAATGACAAATTTTTTTTAAATGAAGAGAAAAAGTTAACATTAAATTACAGGATCTGTCAAGGGACAGATATTCAATAACTGTTTAGGTCACCATGTGAAGAAAATTAAACTCTATATTTGTACTGAAGCAATATTTGATTTATTTTTATAACAAAAAAAGAATATTAAAACTGCAAAATATTGGCCTTTTCTCCCGTCCCCTACATCCCCATCTTAATCCGGCCTTGTTTCCACCCACCTTAAACTGGCACCATAAAAAATACAATCAACTGAGTAAATAAACTCAAATCAACATGAACGAGAATTAATTAATTCTTGGTTTTATTGCATTATGTTAGCAATATTTTAAAAGTAGGGTACTTTATTTTTTTGGGAGGAAGAGTTTCGTGAGAGTTGCAATATTTAGTTTATTTTTATAAAAGAAAATTAATTTGATTCAAAATAAATGTTAAACTAAGGCTCCAACCAACACTTGTCTTGCTCAAAGTGCCTTTACTGCGGAGTGGTGTTTTTAGACCACGAGAGCTATTGACTAACCTCAAAAGATCTTGCTGCTATCAACGTTTATGGCATCTACATGGCTTTAGAAGAAGTAACCAGCTATAAAATGATGCGCTCACCAGACACTCTTTTTTTTTGGGGGGGGGGGCGATAAAAAAGATTCTTATTATATATTGCTTGATACATGTATGTCCATACCGTTAGCAGTGAAAATGCATTGGGAATGTAATCGTTTCAACCAAATAGGATCCACAGAAGTGGCCGAGATGTCTATGGCGTTAGACCCGCATATCACTTAGTCACCGTAAAAGCGTAGGCTATTTGGGTTTAAAATCTGTTCTGGCATCCTGGTCTATTTTTACTTTATCATATCAAGAGAAAGTAGGCCTATGGTAGTTTTTGAAATTTTTCGAAATTGGTCTTGAAGATTGAGTTGAAAATAGGTATCTTGGAACAGTTTTTCTTTATGAATAAGAATATGTTTTTATGTTTACATATTACAGTGGAACCCCAACTATCCGGACACCGGTTATTCGGACTACTGGTTATCTAGATTCATATCGTAGCAGCGGTTTTCGTTTAGTTCGGAAAGAAAACGATTTGTTAACTTTTTCCTAACTTTTCAGAACTTTACATATGATAATTGGTATTTAATAAATTCTTTAAGAAGTTCGAATGATAATTTTTAGATTGTGTTGCATTATACACACATATGTACTGTACATTACATCCGTAATTTGTTTTATGTTATTGCACATACTAGTACATTCGTTACCTATATATGCAGTTTAGTATTATATTTTCAATAAAGTATTTTAGTGTGAAATACTATTTTTACTTTATCACGACACCTCGGAAAGAAAGTATTGTGATCGTTAAAAAATTCGAACCTGAGATTTTGATAAATGTTGACGTTTCATGAACTCCTGAAACCCAAAAAGTTGTTTTCACGATGCCGTCTGTCCGTACCTCGGGCTGGAGCCGAAACCATTTTACCGATTGGGCCAAACCTTGGTATCTGTAGTTTACATAAGGTCTCCCCCCCCCCCCCCCCCCCCC
>CABEEJ010000531.1:163491-221348 GCA_901482245.1 Timema douglasi
AGGTCTATTGTTCACAGAACTACTAATAAGACTGTAGTAACAATAATAACATAGAGGGAATGAGGTCTACTGTTCACAGAACTACTAGTAAGACTGCAGTAACAATAATAACATGGAGGGAGTGAGGTATACTGTTCAAAGAACTAATAGTAATACTATAGTAACAATAATAACATGGAGGTAGTGGGGTCTACTGTTCACAGAACTACTAGTAGGACTGTAGTAAGTATAATAACATGGAGGGAGTGAGGTCTACTGTTCACAGAACTACTAGTAAGACTGTAGTAACAATAATAACATGAAGGGAGTGAGGTCTCTAGTTCACAGAACTACTAGTAGGACTGTAGTAACGATAATAACATGAAGGGAGTGAGGTCTACTGTTCACAGAACTACTAGTAAGACAATGACCCCCACAACGAAGGGCTTTAGCCTGGAGGCCCGGCGTGCCGGTTCTGTAACATTAATAAATGTTACAATCACTTCGCCGCCTTAATTATTTTTTAAAACTCTCACTCTAGGAAGTAACATGTCTGTTGTAAGTAGCCTTCTTACAAAGGTCTGCTGTAAATAGCTTTCTCACAAAGGTCTGCTAATGACAATGTTTTGGCACAAAATACTAGCGAGTATTGATAACACTAACATTGTCATACAAAGTAAAGGAATAACCCTTGATGATGAGACCACACTTATAAGAGACTTAGTGAAAGAGATGCAGCATTTACATGAGTCATGGGAAAGTGGTGCTCAAGAGGCTGAAGCAGTAGGAGTGCAAACTATATTTCCCCAAAACCATAAAACTTCCATAGAACCTGAACAAGATTTAAAAATGTCATAATTTTCCCAATTTTGATTTTTATTATCAATGATTTAAAGACAATATTTGAAGCAGCATATACCACAGGGGAACTATTCTCACCCATTTTGAACTTAAAGAACTTAAACGGTGGTCAACTTACCGAAAAAGCAGTAGAACTTATAAATATATACACTCGATAGTTTTCAGCACTAAAAGAAACCCAATTATACTTCTGAACGCAATTTACGACAAAAAAAAACTGCAAGGTATATTTGCCAATAGGCCTATCTGCCCCGCCATTAAACTGTTTTTTTTAGAGTTCTGTACCAATTTATAATTCTTCAGGTGAAAGATCGTTCAGAAGACTGGCAAATTCATAGAAAAAATGACAAAGAAGCACAACTTGTCTTGTCATTTTCGTCTATTCAACCTTTAACATTCAATTTATTTCTTATTGTAGTCTTTGTTATTATAACATTGTCTATAGCGGCTTAATCATCTAGCAGTTTTGTGCATCGAAAATGATTTAGCTAACCAAGCTGATTTTACTGAAGCTATTAAAAGATTTGCGTCGACAGAAGCTAGAAATTATACGTGGAGATAATTATTGATATTATTAGGTACCAGTTTATGTTTTATTATGTAAATCCATATAGTTTTTTTAAATAAATCTAAATATTACTTTGTGTCATAATTTAAACTGACTTATTTCGACTGTATTAACGATAATAACATAAAGGGAGTGAGGTCGAAAATACTTATTTACTTAAGCTTTGAGTTAAAAAAATTAAATAACTGGAATCAAGATACCTATTAATATCATAAATATCAATATCTAAATCGTCATAGTAGTACAGAGCAAGATATTATTTAATATAGTCGATGGGTTTTGAACTCAAGCCAACAACACAAAAACTTCGCTTGGAATCTGCTCATTAGTTTGTTGACGGTCTCAGCTTCGAACGGGAATTTTTCGTTATTCAGTTGTTCACCGTCCATAACTAGTCTTACAAAGATGGCGGTGCCTAGTGAGCTGTCAATAAATGCAATAGTTAGTTATATGTTAGAAAACGGTGGTAAAGTTACAAATCACGACCTGGTCAAACATTTCAAAAGATTTTTGACGGATCCAGAAACTAGAGGTACGTTACCAATTATTTTTAATTTCAAATTCAAGGCCGAGCTTGGAAATAGGAATGACATCCTTGATGTTTACCTGTAGTTTCTATTGGAAACGCCCTCTTATAATATTTACTTATCATACACACTGTATATTTTTTACTTTTCAATGCTCATTTCGTTAATGTTTTTTTAAAATATTTTTTCCGATGTAGGTTAGCAATATCATACATAACCTTACCCGAGATTGGTAGGCCTAGGTTGCTTTGTTTTTTTTATTGATGGCATAGTAGCCAAACAAAAACTTGTAATTATTTACACTGTGATTAGTTATTTTGGTTCCCAGAGAACAACAAAGCAGTAAATCTACTCTCCCATATCTTATCAACATTTAGGCTGCTGTTGCCAACATATAAACCTAAGTTAAATGAAAAGCGAAAAAACAAATATACTCTAACCGTTACAGTACCATAACACTATATTTAAATACATTAGTAAAATAATAAATTAATAAATTAATAAATAAATATAAATTAACATATATAGATATTTTCCAAAGTAAATACTAGCAGTGAATTAAATTGAGAAACAAATTCTATTAAGCTACCTACACTAATGTCGTGGAGTGCCTAAAAATTTAACTTGTATTAAAAATGATTGGTAAATAGGTTCTCAAGTGAATGACCAGGCCAAGATTTTCGAAATATGAATTTTTGTCTCGGGAGGATGTGTAGGTTGTGTGTTATTAAATATTTTACTATACCAAAATTTGGATACCTACACATTTAATGATTTACTGACTTTATGGGCCAAATCATATGCCTGACCAGCTGTAGGCCTACTAAGTTTTATCTTTAATCAAATATAAGTCTAGAGCTTTCTCTATTAAGCAAATCCGACTGGGTACATTTTTATTTCTTTGCATTTTTGGGGAATCATGAGGAATTTCTCTATACAACCCACCTTCCTGATCCTTTGACCATAGATTAGTTGGACTAAGATGTAGAAAGCCTGAATGGGCAATATGGCATCACTAAAAACACAAAATTTCCATTACCAGTATAAAAAAATATTCAGAACTAAATAATGTAACACAAGAGTTTTAATTTTTGTCACCCATTCATTTCTAAACATTAAAATGACAATCCCTACAACCTGCCTCGTTGGCCGCATGGTATAACGCATCACACTTGCAATATACTGCGATAATAGCAAAATCAGGGTTTGAATCCCAAACAGGTATATTATGGGTAGTTTTTCTTCTATGCTTTTCCGCCCTCCCTCATGCAAATGTGAGCACACTCCCTTAAAACTAAACCTTCCTTGTTCCTAGCTCATTAGTGTAATTAGTACATATGTGTATAACTTGAACAGGTAGTAAGATATGGTGCAACATAAAACATAATCCATGCGAACCATTTGTTTTTGAGATTTTCTCTTTTAAAGGTCCTATCATCTTAAAAACCAGCCAAGCCTACCTACTATTTATGGTTTCATTTGTTTTTTTTATTGGATTTTTTAAATTGAATAGGCCCTATTAATATTATATCTGTCCACTCTTAATATAAGGGGATCCTATTTATTATAATGCCTTCTCTTATAGTAAAATAGTTATTGTATTTTAACATGGTGATCTAATACCATACTGATTATCAAACCCTTCCTTCACCTCTGACAAGACATCTTGTGAATGTGAGGAATGCCAGGCCTCCACCGTGGTTCGGATTCCACGTTAAACTGTAGGTCCTCCATTTCATCTCACAATCACCCTATCATTACACATTAGCGTAAGTGCGTATAACCCGAATGGGTAGTTAGACGCGGTGCTAATAATAATAATAATAATAATAATACTCCCATACTTTTTGAGTTGGTAGACCACATGTGTAGTTTCACAGATTCCTCTTAGGCCGCACAATTCATGAGGCCTTCATCTATCCTATAAGATATTACGCTTACCCAGCTTTATTCGGCTATGGTATAGCTTGTAAGATAGTCAGGATAGTATGCAAGAAAGTTTAGTGAATGCTAAGAGCACACTATCGCTCCACCTTTTAAGCTATGATGACACAATCATACCCACGCTAGTGTCCACTTATTATCCGCTTACTCAAGTTCTTGCATACAACCCATACTGTAAACTGTCAAAGTTAGACTGCTACCTTTCAGGGTAAACCAAGTACACCGTACATTTTACCAAAGCTATAAGGAGGTGCCTACCTAAACATAATTTAATATATTTTTAAGAAATCATAATCAAGTTGGTTCATATATGAGCACCTTTTGATTCAGTAAGGATGAATTTAAAAATTTTAATATATTTATTAGGCGTATCTATTCATCTGAACAAAATTTAAAAAAAAGACATGAATAATAAAATATTGGACTGAAACAATTTTGTCACTTTTTTCAAGTTTGTTCTCAATGGATCTGGGTCAATTTTGAAATTCAACTGCATTAGGTATTTAAATGTAGTGTACAAGCATGCTTGAATATATATCAGCATGTAGGCTAGTAAGGATTATAAAATATAATAAAAAATAATTCAAGAATTGAGTTTTACGAACTAAACATTTCAACACTTAATAAAATGTATCATTTTATTATAATGTAGGCTAGCAATACAAGTTTTACATTTACTAAACCAAGTAATAGCTAGCCTACATAATTTAATTACTTATTTGAGATTGCTTAGTTAATTAAAAGTTTATATTTACATGATGAAAATACATAATTGAAAAAAGTATGTGAAAAGGCTGCACCAAAAGACTCTAGATTCCCCATCCCAGGAATTTACCAGTATATCATACCAGTACTTTCTAAAATTTTTGTTTGTGTAGCAAAACTTATTTCAGGTTTTTATTTTACAGTTCAAGCAAGAAACGATTTCAAGGAATATGTAAATGCTGTGGCCACAATAAAAAATGAGGTAGGTCCAATGTATAGTAATCATATCATAATTAAGTAGCTCTAACTCATTCCAATATTTAAATTTTTTTTTAATATATATTTAACTTAGTTGATTCCAGTGCAATTTTAATTGAAAACCAAAGTGCACAACATACCTACACTTATGTTCAAAGGCTAATGTAATATAAAGTTGTATACCTTACCATAGCAGTTATATAATTTTTCGATACTCGTTTCGGTGGTTGCATGGTATAAAAGAGTGTCTACTGGATCACAAAAGTAATTAAAGTCACAAAAAAAGTTACAAATTGTGCAAAAGGTCACGAAAGTCCCTGAAAAGTCATGAATTTTCAATATTTTGTCCGTAATGTCACACAAATATTTTTGTTTGAATTTCCCGCGCATCGTAACAACGTGAACACATCAAATGCTGAGCCATCCACCACCCATGATTCCATCCATGTGCTAGCCACAAGTTGTCTAATTGTTTTTACCAAGGACATGGTTAACTTTCGTCATCTAGTTAAAGTTTAATGTTGTGTGGGAGTGCAATATGCCTATATAAGTTATGCATTAAATAGTATGCGACTGATTATCGAAATAATTTTGTGGTAAAATAAAGTCACTAATTTTTTGTTTCTCCAACTCAGTATACAACCTGTATATAAGTAGTCACTCTCACAGTAGACTGGATTGCTGGTGCTTGTAATATCTGGGTTTGAATCCCTGTCAGGTTTACTGGGGATTATTATTTCGAAGTAGTCCCCTTATTACTACCTTGATGTGAATATGAGTGCATTCTCTCAAGTTCTATTTCCCTTAGCTCTATCTTATTAGTGTAAAGATGAGGTGCATACAAAAAAATAAAATAAAAAAAATACCATTTAGGTATAATTTTTACTTAGGATTTCAAGCATCAGGGCATACATATGACAAATCATCTTTGTTTATTTCAGGGAGAAAAGTACTTGGTATTGAAGAAAAAATATCGCCAACATGCTGTCAGTGGTTTTCCGAATGTTCCCGTTTCCCCTGTGTCCGACTTTGAACCCATGACCCCCACTTCCCTGACCACTTCATCATTGCCTCATATTGGTGTTGGTCCACCAAGCTCACCCCTCGCGTACCCCAGTTTTTCTGGATCCGAAGAGTCGCTAGGTGCCGTGTCTCCATCTCGTCTGCCGCCCCCTTATCGCCCGCCGCCCGATCCTAACAGCTCCTCCCCGAGATCCCCCAACAACCTTCGTAATGAAGCCATGAGTGGAGTAGTGGAGTCGGCCTACTTGGGTGATCAAGGGAGTGGCAGTCAGTCACCACCTCCGCCTGTGCCACCGAGGAGGAAGAGTAGCGATAAGCTCAAGATGGATAATAACAAGGAGAATGTCCCAGATGCTGGGAAAAGACCAAGAACTATCGGGGCTGAAGCAGCTAACAAAGTTGTAAGTTTGGACGGATTGATTTTATTCATAGATGAGTTGATCATTACTTTTCATTACGTCACTTGGCTTGACCATTTTCTTTGTTCTTAGGTGGAAGGTTTTTTATGTTTGGCTGTGTTTAATCATGAAATAACTGTGCCAGTGGGTTTGTGGTCTAAATGTCAGGCACATTTGAACTGGCTTTCCGTTGATAGGAAGGTTAAGTTTTGAATCCTGGCCCGATGAACCTGTGTTTTTTCCTAATTATTTTTCCAATATCCCTCCACACAAATGTGGACTCATTTCCTTTTAAAAATAACACCCTTTTCATCCTTACTCAATCAGCACTATATTTATTTGTTTGTATGTGTATGTGTGTGCATGCATGTGTGTGTAAACTGAACGGGCAGTGAGATGTGGCAGAAAATAAACAGTGGTTGTTTATTACTTTGCATTCTATGCCAATTGTATAAATTTTGCTTGAAAATAAATATCTACTTTAAATATATTTACATCTATTGCCATACCCTACATATTATATTTGTTTTGCTTTAATTTAAGATAATTTTTATCATTATATTGTGTGGGTTTAATAATTGGACTCATTCGTACTGTACAATTTTAATATCATAAAGGAACATAAATGACGAATAGAAAAGTTACTCGATCGAATTTTATGTATTCATATGTCAAGTATTATGATATGCCGTTGTCACTTTAGATAAATATTACCTTAAAAGGCCATCCGCTTAAGTGGTCGAACAATTTAAGGCGTCACTTTCATATTAGACAAGCCTGCTGATTAACGGAAGCTCAGGGTTCAAATCCCAGCCGGATCTATGAAGGTGCTTCTTTCCAAATGGTTTCCTATTTTCCTTCCACACATGTGCAGGTATATTACCTTTAAAATCCTTCTTCATCCTTACACCTTTAGAATAATTATAATATAAGCATAGAACCTGAACACATATTAAGACATAATGATAAAAGATTAAATAAAAAGATCCTTGCAATGAAAACAGGACTGTAGGTAAGACCTATGTATTTATAGGTTGTAGGGAAGGCGAGAAAAGGCCAGTGTTTTTTCAGTTTTTATAGAAATTCTTTTTTTTTTTTGCCAAATAAAAAACATATTGCCTCAGTGTAGACATAGGAGCTTAGTTTTCTTCAAAAGGTGATATCAACAGTTGTTGAATATCTGTCATGAGCATAAGATGATAAACTTTTTAAATGACAAGGAAAATATTTAATCAAACTCCAGGACAATGTTGACAGCTGTTCAAGAAATAATGTTGATATCACTATGTGAAAGAAAATGAAACTCTTTATGTTTGTACTGAAGCAATATTTTATTTATTTTGACTAAAAAATGTTTTGACAGTGGCAGCTTGTAGCTAAAATTAGTGGGGATGCTGCTCCAGAAAATGTTTAGCTTTGGTTTTAAAATTATGTAAAAGGAAAAAAACATGTATAAAAAGAAAATTTATTCAGGAACTTTATAAGATCTTATCAAAGAAAAACCAAACATTTATTACTAACTTTAATTTAAATTGTTACAGTTTGAAGCTTGATCTATTCATTTAAAAATGAAATCCATTCTTCTTGTTTTAATTTGCGCAAATAGTTCAATGATTTTTGCCTTGGTCTCTGGATGACAATTGAAAAAAAAATAATTCTACACTCTTCTACACTTTTATCACAGTCAAGAATATTGTACATGGTTTTTAAGCACAACACATGCTGAGTAAAAAAATTCTTCCGCCATCAAGCCATAGCCGGCACTGCGAGAGCAACAGTGCTCTCTCTACCTGGCAGTCCCGCCTTCCTTCCCACCCCCTCCTATGTGCACATGTGCACAGTTTCATACAAAGATTTTGGTATCTTTTTCATAAACTGGGGGATGGCTACTGAAGTACTGACATTAAGCTTAATGAATATATATATATATATATTGTACTGCAAAAATAAATAAAGAATTAAGAAAAAAGGTCTCATTATATTAAATGTTATTGACAATATCAAGTGGAAATAGGGGGTGCTGCAGTTCCGCAGTGCCTATACACGAGCCGCCACTGTGTTTTGACATAAGAATTGTAGAAACATTGATCTTTTCTCGCGTTTTTACACTCCCACCTTAAGTACCATTTCAAGCATTTAAGATTATCTGCATTGCTGATGTCTTGGTTGGTGTGTAATGCCACATATTGTCAAATGTGTAGTTTTAACAACACCCTCACATCAGCTCACAATTAATTTTTTTTTGGAATCTAGAAAAGCAGCATTATTTCATCTATTCGAACACCTGTTAGAATATTGTAAGGACTTACACAAAAAGGTCAAGTGCAAGAAAAAGAGTTTTAAGTGACAAATTAAAGGTAATGGTTTGGGAATATAGAGAAAGGCAGGGTAAAAAAGAGCTAACGTTTATTGCTCCGGAAATCTAAGTCAGAAATATTTGGAAATCAAAAATAGTATAGGCTACTCTTATGAAGTTATTGTACTACAGTAAAATAATATCTATTACTCTAGCTTAAGTGTTGTTACGTCTGTGGACAAAATTGTCTTTTCGTCGAAATAGTGTTCTGGGAAATTTCAAACAACACCTCAGACACAGACTGCGTAAGTGATAATAATCCAAACCTACAATGTATACATTCTGGGTTACTCTCTAAAATAAAGTGTGTAGGCTCAAATATACCTTAGACTTAAACCCCAAAAATGTAAATAACCACCTCTCCCCTTCTGTCCACACATTTGAAAAAATATATTCTCCCTTTAGAAAGGATGCCTAGGTTAGTAAGATCTTTGCTCAAAAAGTTTCAAATCTACTTAAGATTGTTTTTCCATTTGTTTCAAGAGTGTCTGAAAATCATAATGTCATGCTCAATTTAATAAAGGCTTATTTTAAGGCTAAGGTTCCAATAGGTAGTTTTGAGTTGAAAACCAACATAATTTCAAATAAACCCGACTTATTTTAATTTTTACAATAAAGCTTTTGGTTTTTTAAGAGAAACTTCAGGTAGTAAGAACTCAACTGTTTTAGCTCTTATTTAAACTGGAAAGAGCTCTACATTTTTTTAGCGGATTTTATAGAAAGGTAGGTGTGCTCATGGATAACAAATTTATATTAGATCTTAGCACATTATTTTAATGTCTAAAGTAAAACTAAAAGAACTTTGAACCATGCTATTCTGGCTTTATCTTTGAAACACGAAATTTAGACAGGGGAATTGAACCCAGGATCCTTAACTTGTCTTCAATGGTCTTCCAATGAGCGATTTAAGTTTGTCCTGTTTCCATGATCATTCATTATTCAGAGCCTAAGACTGCACAATCTATATTTTAATTATTTTTATCTTTTTATAGGATAACTAATCTACTTTATAAAATTAAGATTGCGTTGTTTCAGAAGTATTTTGTTAGGGACCTTCCATAATGTTTGCACTGTTGAATAAAAAGCGTTTCTCACATTTATTGAAGTTTTTGGAATTCTTTAGTAAAGGTATGTTTCATAGTCGAGCAGTCAAGTGCAGCGCTATACTAGATACTAGACAACTCCTACTTAAACTCTAATGGAATGTGCCAGTTTTGCAAATTACCTATTCCATTCTAGTATAGGTAGATGTCCTCCTATATTCAGTATAGCACCGCACTTGGCGTACTTAGTCTCATTATAAAACTGGCCCTAAAACTTTAATCCAAACAAGTGGTTGGTAAACCATAGAAATTTATCTAAAAATTCCCGAGAACTTTGTTCTAGAATTATGATTTGAGGGTTACAGGAAACAGCCGTTTTCCAACAAAACATAAATGCAATGAGTAGTATTAAAATTAATATCGAAAGTTATAGGCTCGACCAAAAGGTAGAGTCTGTGAAAAGGTGTATGGGATTGTCAGCGAATTGATGGCTCTCAGAAACACAGCCAATGGTGACTAAAGAGCTAGCATTTAGCTCTCACTTGTAAAAGGTGTCATTATTTAAATAACTACCTATGAATGTTGGTAAATACAATTTTTTTTCTTCTTAGTACTGGGTCTTTCCTATGTACTAATTACTCTAATATGTTAGGGATGAAGAAAGTTGAATTCAGAGGAAGTGTACCTGCACTTGCGTGAAAGGAGAGTGCAAAACTATATAGGAAAAATCAGTCTCTGTCCACCTGACCAGAATCGAACCTCGATTTCGCTGTCATCCGCAGTCTAGCCTTAAAAATGTATCAATAGAAAGATTATATTAATACAAATTGCATATAGGCTGAATCATATAAGTTATAATTTTACAGTTTGATTAACTTGATTAAGAATTAGGTAGTAATTTCAAATCATTGATTATAATTATAAAGAGCTACTGATTAAAAAGTGGTACATTCATAATATTAAAATTTTTAAAAATATTTATATGAGTAATTTACTTATATGACCGACTTAATACATAATTATTTAGGCAAATTAAATAGCCAAGCTATTATATTCATTAATTACAGTTATAGCCACAGCTAAATATCATATTCTTTAAATTGAAAAATGTCACCTGGCCACAGGAATCAAACTTGAGATCTTTGGTTTAGTACACAAATGTTCTTATCACTGAGCTAGCCACAATTTTATTGGTTTACTTAACCTTCTCAATATTTATGATTCCCTTTGATGATAGCCACTATATTTATTTAAAAGGAAATCTTTAATTTGACTGTTTCTGAGCTCTTCTTTAACTGACGTTTTCTTTAGCACATCAGTGTGAGATGCTAATTTGAGCTGCTTATGTAATCTTTTTCCGCTGACACATGTGGTGCTTCAACTGGATGAAGATTGGCTTAGCTTGTTGGCACCTTTCCTACTGGGTGCTCGGGTGTTTTACTTTTAGAGGGTTATGTTTGGTTTGGTTTCGGTGCTAACAGCTGGCAGCCGCTTCTCTTCTGTTTAACTTTCATTTCTCTTAACAGTGTTGTTGTTATCATTTTCGGTGACATGTGCAGCAATTATTCAAATAGTGACGAAGGAAAGGTTTGCGAGATGGTATGACATTCTTTAGATTTTTTTAAATATGTGTTGAAATGTATCCATTACAGTAGTTGATTAAATTAATGAATAGTTTTATGTTCATACACATACACACACTCATATATATATATATGTGTGTGGGTTTATGTAAATTGATTGAGGAGATGAAACTTAGCTATGTAATAAACAATTTCTATTCAATTTAGCTCTGGCACTGAGTTTTATGTATTTTAGTACCTCTAATATATAATATATCATTTTTAGAAAATATTATAAGAATATATGTAGTAAAGAGCATATACAGTATATTAATAGTGAAGCGAATTGTTTCATTTAGTTTTAAAATAATCCAGTCTTAAATTAGTGAAATGTGAGAATGTTATAAATGTGACACCTTAGCTAAAAATTTATTTAGTGAAATGTTAATTAGTTACATTTAAATTGGCTTTTACAAATTATATAAGGATTAAAGATACATTTTGGAAATAGGTTTTTAATGAATTTGATCAAATAATTAAAAGTGGAATGACAATAAATAAGATAAAATGTTTGCAAGTTAAATATTAAAACTAAATTTGTTACATTGCCATAGTTAATTTTCACTCTAATAGTCTTTATTAATTTATTCTCTCATCTAGTCTTCTGTTGGTGATGTTGAAACCGAAACATGTTTGATTCATAAACAAATAAATGACTGTAATACCTAAGGAGCAGGGGACCAACCAAGATCAATGATATGGTCTCGAGCTATTTCTTATGTCTATACATTAAATTAAGCATTTATTTAGCATATGCCACCAAAGTTTGTTGGCTGGACATTCCTAGTCTTCTACTGGCGTTGGCGGATATGTAACCATCTTAAAAGGGTGGGACACCATGTAGGTACGGTTATTTTCACCCAATGATATAATGATTATGTGGTGCCAGTAGAAATCTTAAACCCAATCTAAGCCTTACTAACCAGACCATGGCGAACTTAGGAAAAAATTCCCCTTCGAGAAAAATGCCTATGGTACCACCAGGAATCGAACCCAGAACCTCTCAATTAGTAACCAAGAATGCTGTTCACTAGACCAATTAATCATTTATGTAATAGCAACTTTAGTTTTAATATTTAACTTGTATCTATTTTACATATATAACTGATCTCTTAGCATATTTTGGCACATTTTTAAATAATATTAGCACCGCGTCTTACTACCCGTTCGGGTTATACGCTTTAAGTACTAATTACTCTAATTGATTATGAATTGGGGAGGATGAATTAGAGGAAGTGAACCCGCATTTGCGTGGAGGGAGAGTGGAAAACCATTTAAGAAAAACCACCCCCACTTCACCCGACCGAGATTCGAACCTTGATCTCCCCGTCCCACATTTTTAAAACTCTAAAGGTTGGTAGTGTATCATTCATATATACAAATTTGTTTTGATAGAGAATCCGAAAATAATTACCTAAACATAATCAAGTAAAACATATATATATATATATATCGTCACTGTAGTAAACTATATATAAGTTACTTAATTTAACTCAAACTTTCAATTTGTTGTTTATTGTAAATAATAAATAAAGCTATGCAAATATATTAAATGTTTCATTTTTTTTTGTTCTAGGCCTCTTGATTAATAATAAGTCTTATTCTTAAATAATAAACTATTTGATAATAATAACAATGCAATAAAATCCATTCAAGGTAAATTTGGCCTTTAATGACAGTTGAAAAACTACTGAATATGATAAATAGGTTAATCCAAAATTTATCTTTTGTAAAAATCTAAAATTGTTTTTTAATCCTCAAATCTATGAAAATATTATTTTTAAATCCAAGTAAAAATATCAAAAATCAAATTGAGTAGTAAAAAAAGTTAAGGTTTGGTGTCACTGAAAATTATTTTTTATTCATTTTGTCAAATATTTGGTTGTCAAATGGTCTAAGATGTTACTCTCGCAATAGACTTAACTGCCAACAATGGGGAGATCATAGATCAAATTTTGGTCAGGTAGACTGAGACTTTTTTCCTAAATGGTGTCCCAATATTCCTCCATGTAAATGTGGGTACACTTCCTCTAAATCCAACCTGTCTCATCCCTAACACATGAGTGTAATTAGTTAATGTGTATAACTAAAAACCTTAATGGATATTCAGATCTAGTGGGGGAAAAAAGTAATAAAAGGAAAAATTGACACTTTTTAAGTGAATTAATTTTTCATAAAACTTTTTGATTTTTTTTCGAGGGAGGGGTATAGTGAGGAGATTTTGTTATTTTGTCAAATTGAGCTTATTTTTTTACATACACTTCTCAAATATCTCAAATACCCAAAGTTTTAAGAGAAGTCATTACCAAATTCATTCATTTGGTAATTATCTTTCATCTCATTAAAAAGTGAACTAAATTTATTTTACTCATTAAACTGTAAAATATATTTGCAATGTTTGATATACACATAACACATTATTATTAATTTTGTAGCTATCAAAAATGACCAAAACTACCATAAAACAAATTATGCCAGCATTGTGAATGTAAACAATGTAGAAAAACTTGTTTCGACAGCAAGGTTATGTTTATTTTTTATTTTTGAGACGTTTGACATTGGTTCTTTACCAGGTTTTTATTTGTTTGCTGCTCGATTGTTTCATTTGATTTTAATAATTTATTCAAACTTTTATTATGTTTATTTTAGCTTTTGATATTTTTATTTTTGTTCTTGCTATTATTTTGTCTGGTACATGGTACGGGGGTGTGCTGGTTGTTGTTTTATCAGGACGGGGTTGATACACCTGAGGGGAATGAGTCTGAACAGAAAGTAAGTGTAAAGGAACAGATGCAGAAATTCAACCGTCTGGCGTCTGAGAGCGAATTATCCCGAGCTCTGCAGCACAGCAGTGCGGCCAGGAAGAGGGGGGAGAAGGTAAGTGAAGTTGCTGTTTTACTTTACTGTACACTTTTGTCATGTAGACCTCTATGTGCTAATGAAACAAATATATAAACACACACACACACATGCAGTTGGTTAGGATAATTTCGAATAGTTAAGTATTTGTAAAGTTATGCTGGGTATCTACTGGGTCACCAACATCACGAAAGTCACGAAAAAGTTACTAATTTCAAAAGAGGTCATGAAAGTCCCAGAAAGTCACATAACTCCAATATTTTGGTAATAAATTCACGAAAATATTTTTGTGTGAATTTCCCACTTATTGTAACATCGTGAATGCGTTGAATCTCGAGCCATCCACTATCTATGATGCCATGCGCTAGCCGCAAGTTGTCTGATTGGTTTTCACCATGACACCATCTATTTAAAGTTAATGTTGAATATTAGTGCATTATGCCTATATATGCATTGTATAATGTTCACCTGGTTACTGAAGGAATTTTGTTGTCATAAAAGGTCAAGACAAGTCAAAGAAGTGTCTTGTTGCCATGTAATATTACATAATTTTTTTAAATTATCCATTAAGTGTATCTAGGTAAAGATAACATTCCAAAAGGGGGAGGGGAGTGGAGCATGCTATAATACTTATCACTGACTTATCTGAATTTATCCGTGTCTATTCTATATATATATATATTTTAATCACTAGTTACTGTTTAATTAAATCCGCTTTGGTGGCTGTATGTTCTAAGGGATCAATATTGCAATAGATTATTGTTGATAACTGGGAGGGGATTTTGAATCCCAATTGGATGTACTGAGGGTTGTTTGCCGAAAATTGTTTTCCACTCTTATTACATGCAAATGTGGGTACACTTCCTCGAAATTTAACCTTATTAGTCTTAACCTATTAGCATAATTAGTACATATGCATTCAACCCAAGTAGGTAGTAAAACGCAGTGCTACCTGACGTTTCCCAGATGAGTGGTTTTAAATGGTTTTTCTTCTAACCCAGTTCTTAGTTTAAAAAAACTAGTAAAAATATTAAAATTCTGGCTTAGAAGTGCACACATTCCTGTACAGGGGCTACCGATTTTAAAAATTTCCGACCTCTGCATTTGAAGGATATCATGCTTGGCAGACAAACTTTATTTTAATAATATTGCTTTTTAATTATAATTTCAAAAAATCTAATCAACATTTTAAATCCCCTGCTTCGAGGTGCATAGGGGCTACTTATTTTTTTAAATTTCAGACCCCTGGGAAATGCTCATGATAGACAAATAAACTCTTCATTTTATTAATATATATATATAATTGTGGAACAGTGCTTGTTAAGGGTGCCGCCTTACAGGTTAATCAAAGGCAACAAACTCTTTGGTCAAAAAGTGTTTTTTTTACCGCGTTATTGTGTATGACTAGGGTGGAGTATGTAAGGCGTGTGTTTTTCTAAAGACTCATCATGTGTCAAGGTGAGTGGGTGCATGTATGATTCACTCCCTTCTCTAGAAGCAGGAACTGACCAAGCTACCTGAGATGAATACATTCACTGGACTGAAGCTGCATGGTTAGCGTGTGTGTGTGCCCACTCGAGAGAAATTGTATATGTACAGTAAGAACATGGTGCAAAGGACAATTTAGAAAAAAAAATATTTTTTTTGCTGCCAACGTTGATAATATTTTATTAGTTTTTTTATAGGTATTATTGATCATGTTTAGTGACAGCTGCAGCTCTCATGACTTTATGTATGAATATAGCTTTAGTAGCTTTTACCAAGGTCGGTTTATTAACATTTGTAAATGTGAGTTACTAATCTTTCTACCTTTTTATTACAAAAGCCAAATGATACCCACTTCATTGGCCGAATAGTCTAGGGCATCAATCTCGTGTTAGATGGGCCTAATGATGATGGGGAGATCCGGGGTTCAAACCCTGGCCAGCTCTACTGAGTATGTTTTTTCCTAAATAGTTTCCTAATTTCCTTCTACGCAAATGCGGGTAGCTTACCTCTAAAATTCTTTTTTCCTCATTCTTAGCCTATTAGAGTAGTTATCATTTATGCATATATCCTGAACAGGTAGTAAGACACAGTGATTTAAAAAATCCATTGAAAGCCTAAATTCTATTCCAACTGGTATCTATAAAAATAAAACATTTGTGCATAGAATTTTCCAATTATCCTGATACTAAAAATAATTGGCACTAAAGTTCAAGAGTTTAAGAATGGAAGGCATGGGGTTGGAGGGGAGGGGGACTTTTGAGAACTCCACAGCCCCCTAGAAATTGAGATGGGTTTTGAAGTGTCCTGCTTGTTAATTGAGGAAGTATACCAAAATAAATTATTAATCATTTTTTGAGTGGCGGGTAGAAGAGGATTGAACCCCCAAAAGAATCTCCTACCCCCTCTTTATTTTGACTCTGGAACAAACAATTTTAGTTTTGAGGCTCACGGAAAATTATTTTTGGCCCTAGTCCTTCAAAATTATAAGTTAGGGTGGGGTTAAGTTTGTTTGTTAGTTGTGTATTCTGTTTAGAAAGTGGATGTTAAATATTTCCCAGACTCTGCTCTAAAATATGAGTGAAGAATGACCCCAAGTACGGGATAATCCCTTAATAGTTAGGTGGTAGAGCATTGGCACACTAAGCCTAAGCTCCCAGGTTTTGACTACTATTTCCATGTTACATTTTTAACTTTATTTTAGCTAGTATAATTAGCTCACTGATAGTGTGCTTGATTCTGATCTGTTAAGCTCTTTCTCTAATACTGTACAAATAACTTCTTTCCCATTTGTGATTCTATATAGAAACATCACAGTTCCTGTTTTTCTCGATTTCAATTCTCATTTAAATTTTAATCTTGATATTGTTCTTATGCTCGATTCTGATCCCAAAATATTTGCATCTGAAATATTATTTTCCTTGCCTATCAACCCAAGGTTGGATTCAGGAGTTATTTGGGGGCGTGTCAGTGGGTGCAATTAGTTTTCATAAGGCTCCTTCAAGTGTAAATTTAATAAATTTAACTAATCAAATCAATACATAAAAAGAGGATTTGTAAGAAAACACTCAATTTCGATTAACAGATTTGTAATTTTAACACAAAAAACTTTTAAAAAAAAGTCACAGTCACAGTAAGAGTTATAAACATGTGTGTAGGCCTTAAATGTTTAAGTATTTATTTATATAAAATGTATGTTTTAGTACACATTCTGTACTGGGCTATCATACTTAACTTGGTAATTTAATTATTGGAAAATGTTAGTTTTAAGCCACTTGTTTGGCTGCACTTAAGAGCTAAGTTGAAAGAATTATTGAAGGTCATGTGGGACATGGGTTCTTAAACTTTCTTTATTTGCAACCCCTTTAATAAGTCAACATATTTAACGACCCTAGGTAATAATGGTCGAGTTGAGTTTTTTTCTTTCTTTTTTTTACTCCTTCAAAGAGAAAGTATTGTGACAGTCCAAAAAAATTTGACTCGATATTTTGATCAACGTTGACGTTTTATGACCCCTTAAAACTGAAAAAGTTGTTTTTGTGTTACTCTCTGTGCGTTTGTGTTTCTGTATCTCAACCTAAACCCGAAACCATTTTACTGATTGTGTGGAAACCTGTTATCTATGGTTTTAATAATGTTCCTCCGAAGAGTCTTAGGAATTAGATATCCAATCCTAAAATCAAGGGTAATTTACTTAAGAGCAAAAGGAGAAAAATTGATTTTCTCCAAATATGCTCTCGATTTTGATTGAATTGTTTATACAGGTATTGTTTGACATTACAAACAAAATTACAACTCTCAGTTTCTTATGAACATTATTTTAAGGCTATTTTATACAGGCAGAGATTTCCAATTAGGATCATATCTCTGCAACTATTTGAGATACAAAATAGCTTATCATTCATTATAGATCTGTAGTAATATTTAAAATTAGAATCTTTTATTTGGAATTTATTTCTATAAAACTAATAGCTTCTGAGCCAATGTGTAAGCAAATATTAAAATTTTTATGGAGCTCTTTGACCATTGAATTATTTTTTTTTACGTTCTCTGGTGGACAGAGAACAATATTCCTCTTTTATCACTGTTTCTCTAAGAAATTATATTATTTCATTTATGTCCTTTTCAAGGGTGGGGTGGCAGGGGAGAAATTTCTGCAACAATGTATAATTTTGTCTCACAAATCTTATTAGATTTTAGTAAATGTTTATATTTTAAAATAAAAGAGAAAGTTTGTGTAGTGGAAACTAAAAAATCACAAATATTCTAAATAAAATTGAATGGTGTAGACAAGTAAATATATATATTGAACCAATAAAAAAGGTCACCATTGGAATTGTAAAAACAATGTTTGTATTACATTATAATGTTTGTATTACATCACTTAAACTTAGTTTTTTACTCTCCAGACCCTGTGATCACATAAAAATTACAAAAAATCTCCCATATATTTATAATTTTTTATGAAGGCATGTTGGATAAAATAGATATAATTTTACCATATTATTAAATTCTTTATAGATTATTTTTAAATAAAGAATATTTTCTCGAGTTTTACATGTTTTAAACTTTAAAACCATTTTTAATAAAGATTGGATTATTTCCTTCTTTTTTAACTATTGATGACAAACAGTGTGTTTATGATTTTAACAGTTATATATTTTTTATTATTTCAATATATCTTTTCTTACTACATTCATTTTTATTAAAACATTTGTATTTTTTAATCTTGTATTAACAGTGCCTCAGGAAAATACCTAAATGTATGATAAAATTTATATGTGCAGATAACCAATGTAAAATAGTTTATCTTAATTATTAGATATGTATGATTCATAAATTGTGCTGCATATTTCTGCAATAAACTAAACGACTATTGAATGAAAGTTTATAGTAGCTATTATGATTTCAATAGTAAGTTTTATAATAAATATTTAACTTAACTGCATTGGACCAACCATTTAAGAACCTGTTATGTAGGAAGATAGATGGTAGCTACATGTAGGAGTCAGACACTCTTTACAACAGTATGCTAATAGTTTCAATTATTTTTTTCTATTCAGCAACGGGGGTGAGGGCTGGAGGTGGGCGGGTGATAGCCACAGTCTACTACTCTTGATTCCACCCTGCTCCAATCTCACATGAAAATAAATTATTTATTGGTTTTACAGTAATGTAAATTATAAAAAAAAAGTCTAAATAGTAAAAAAAATGTTAAGGTGTGGCTGTAGGGAACGCGAGAAAAGAACAGTGTTTGGCAGTTTTTATAGAAACATTATTTTTTAACAAGATAAATAAAATATGGCTCCAGTAGAAACAATATAATTTTCTTTGCATAGTGATATAAACAGGTTGTTGTCGTTGAATATATGTCATGAGCGTAGCGACATTAGATGAGAAACCTTTTAAATAAAGAGTAAAGGTTGTCATTGAATTCCAGAACAACCTGTTGATATCACTAGAGAATTATTTTGATAAAAAAAGGTTTTGTCATAAAAAATGCAAATTCTGTGACCTTTTCTCGCGCTTCCTATACGCGCACCTTAATAACACCTTGTTTGATCCATCAATGCAAGATCACTAGACAAGTGTTTCTTACAGTTTTGGTAATAGAGGACCACCAATTGGAAGTTATGCGCCTGGGGAACTACCGGGCGAAGGGAGGGTAAAAATATCTACGCAAGAAAAACACTATTTTTAGGCAAACATTTATTTATTAAATGAAATACTGATTTTTTTTTTTTTTTAATAGTGAGTAATAGTTTTTGATTATTTTTTACTCTCTAAACCGAATATTAATTTTTGATAAATAATTGTTTGTGGATTTGTTGCCTTTAGGTTGGTGCAGACTACATTTTCTATGGGCCTATGACCTACAAGTGTCTACCGAGAAAATAAATACAGCACCATATTGATATTTAATATTTTGAATTTCAAATATCGACCTATCAAAAGTTCGTTCCTCCCCAGTTTTTATTTTTTTATAATCCCTTCGAAACTTTTTGACTAATGGCAACTCGATCGAGAATGTGACCAGTCATTTGGGTAATTTCGTTGTATTATTATTATTATTCTAGGTCGACCCGCCTCCCTCTCCCTCCCCCCGCCTCACCTGCTGGGTTATGTTTGTTTTCCCCCGCTGAGAACACAAATTACTTTACAATCACTCACGTCTCTTCCTTCTTGCCAGCAAATCTCATCGGTTACATCTCCTTTGCTCTCTCGGCTGGGAAGGTGCGGTCTAGCGAGATCTACGTTGCGTCGCGCAGTTTTAAACCTCATCTACTTACTCCGTAATCTCCATATCCGTATTGTACTAAAGTCCGTATGATTTGTGTAAAGCACTCCTTAGCCTCAAATCACGTGATATCGTGTCACCCAACGCAAAACTATAATACGTACCTTTGCCCAATTAAACTCGTCGAGACAAAGCAATTGATCGGGAAATTCAAAAACTTTTTTCTTCACCGCGTCTCACTCTACCTGTTCGGGCTATACTCATACGTACTAACTACGCTATTGTGTCGGGGATGAGGAAGGTAGAATTCAGAGGAAGTGTGCTCGCATTTGCTTGGATGGAAAGCGGAAAACTATTAAAGAAAAACCACCGTTAGTACACCTGCCCGATATTCAAACCTCGATCTACCCGTCGTTGGCAATATAGTCTTCCGCGAGATTAGCGCGTTAGACCACGTGACCACCGAGGCGGCTCCTATCAAGTTTGAAGTTGATTCAACTTCTACGGAGTGCTTCGGACTTTAATATTGTGACACTGTGGACCGATCAATCTGTTACTTAGGAGTCGATAGGGCCCAAGTTGTGTTTAGAAATCTAATTCACTAATAGGGCTATTAAGATGGAACTGTAAGGGTCGTGAACTAAGGGTAGTATTTTTACAGTTTTTATAGTTTTTTCTGTGGCAAAAATAAGGGAAATTACATCATTAGAAACATAGTAATTCTCTTGACTTAGAGATATCAACAGTTTTTAAATGTGTCATGGACATAACGGCATTAGAAAAGATACTTTTTAAATATTTAATTCCTGGACACTCTTGACAGATGTTCAAGGATTGTTGAAGAAAATTATACGCCGTGTTTTTACAGAAGAAATATTTTATTTATTTTGACCAAAAAATATTTGATACAAAAATGGCAAAAAACAAACAAAAAATATTAACTTTTCTCGCTTCCCCTACACTCCCATTTTAAGGGTGAGGAGTTATTTACTGGATGCACCTCTGATGGAACTCCATTGCTACTATTTAGAAACAGCGTTGTCATTCTCACGTGGTAAATATTCCCTCAATCATAAAAACAGATTTTGGAACGCTGGTTCGTCGATGTTGCCAGAGGCTCCTTCTTAATCCGGACCTCCACCTTCTGACATAACTGAAAACGAAGAGATTTGGCAACAGTTAACACAGAGCGAGCGAAGATATCACTTTTTTTTCCATAGGACCCGCACTTCCCTCAGCGATTATATTCGGTGTAGTATGCTATGATACTACCATTATGAGTTAAAACTGTTAGTAGAATACAATGGGATGGTTATCTTGACCTACTATTATCATTTATTAATATATAAATGGAACACATGAAGTTAAGCGTTTCCATGAACTAGACTGGACAGGTGCAACATTTTACGCCATTTAGACGCGCGAGAGCAAAAGTGTAACTTAATAGGCATGTGTATGGTCACATCGTACAGGTATGACCACCATACATGGATGATTCATATATACACATATATATATATATACGCACACATTGATAAGCCCATTTTGATTTTTCAAATTACAAGTAAATGGCTGAAATTATTTAGACAAATTACCACTCATTTTAAAGGTTAGGACTCTGGGATGCTGGCAAAAATATCAGCTTTCAACGAAACCCCATTTTCCTAGCGAACTTTCTTCTTTCTGCTATATGCGTAGCGGGTCTCATTCTTTGTTTACATCATCATGGAAACCCGATTTGCTAAAGCTCTCTCTGGTTAAAAATAGTAACAGCTAAATTCTTACTTAAGAGTAATGGCGATACAATTAGATATCAAGAGCTAGGAGAGGGGTCGTTTTAAAGTGTTTACACCAATAGCTCAAAATAGATGTAAAATCGATAGATTTTAACGAGTAAACTTTTAACGTAAAAGTCAAATGGAGCTTCATTTCCCATTAAAAACTTTGAATGAATCTTAGTGTGATAATCTACAACCATAACTGCATCGATCCACTACTTTTTAGTACATGTTTTATGTAACTGGCAAAAAATCCCTCCTATCTGAATTTGTTCTTAGTTTTGGTAATAATATAGCATTTATTTAATCGTGCATACTCTGGGTTCTTGACGAAGGTGGCTCTATCAAGACTTGCTAAAGTCTGTTCAGCGTGGGAATTATTTTCTGAAAGGCCTTTTTCCCTACCAGAACTATATTATATAGTAGTATATTGGTAGGAAAAAAGACCTTTCAGAGAATAGTTCCTACTGTGAATGGAGTACACGTATATTATTGGCGTTGCGTGGTGTGTTGCCAGGGTAAGCAGAGATTGTGGATGCGTTACCCTTGAAAGGTTCTCCCATTTGATCAATCATACAAAGGCTCTGCTCTACATGGGAACGAATGTCCGTCTATACCTGACCAATGAGTGTCTTACTGAGTGATGAGAACAATTCAGAGGTTCAATTTAGATCAGGGGGTGGGAACTTTTTGGTACCGGAAGGGTCACTTCATAGGTTCCTCGCTAAGCCGTTTAGTAAATGTTGCCAATATAGATCGATGGTAGCAGTTAATTTTATACAAAAAAACAACTTTAAATGTAACTTTTTCACTTTTATTATTATTTATAATTCATTAAAACATAACGTTTTTTTTACCTGCTTCGGTGGTCGCATGCTTCAAGGTTTCATTCTCGTGTTAGACTAGACTGCCGATGACAGAGATTGGGGTTCGGATTCCGGTTGGGAGTACTGAGGGTGGTTTTTCCTAAATGTTTTACTCTCTTCAACGCAAATGTGAGTACATTTTCTCTCGCTTGAACCCTCCTCGTCCCTAGCTCATTAGCTTAATTAGTACATATGTGTATAATCTGAACAGGTGGTAAGACGTGGTGCTATAAAAACTTTATCTTATATAATACACACGTTCAAGGTGGGATGGAATGGGAAGCGGGAAAAATCCATTGTTTTTGCAGTTTTTACGGCCTAACTTTTTTTTTTTTATGTTTCACTACAAATATAGAATTTAATTTTCTTCACATGGTGACTTCAAAATTTCTTGAATATATGTCAAGGGTGTTTTGGTATTTAATGACAACTTTTTTTCTTCATCTAAAAATTTGTTAGATAATGTCACCATGCTCTTGACATATATTCAGGAACTGTTGATACCAACGTTTAATTTATAAACTATAAACACACATTATTGACCAAATAAGCGAAAAGGTTTAACCAAACTTCACAAAAGGCTGCTAGCTCTGCTTACCCTCGCAACACTCCACGACATGCCACTGCGCGAGGCTAGTGGACCGTGATCCCGGAGCGGCGCGGCGGTGACGCTTTGTAACGGCCCGCTCGTGTGAACTGACCCTTCCTTGCTTCCCAACAGGTGACCCCAAGTATAATTCAGCAGATAAACGCTTGTCCAAGATTCAATTCTCCCCGTTGTTAATAGCCTTTGCCTCAGCCTGTCCGTCTATCTGTCTGTCTGTCTACGGTCGTCATCGTATCCTCTCGCGTGCTGCTTTTTTGTTGTATGTGTGTGTGTTTATAACAGTCTTCTTATGACGTGAGTTTTCTACGCTCGATATCTGGCAAGAATGAACGTGGTTCTAAAAAATATATAATTTAGTTATTACGTTTAATACGAGTTTTTTCTTTCATCGATTTTTACCTCCTATTTGGGCTTTGTGATGATCACGCATACGATAATGTGTTAGGAATGAGGAACGTTTAATTTAGAGTAATTGTACCCGCATTTGCTTAAAGGAAGAGCGGAAAACCATTTAGGAAAAACTGCAGTCCCAGTCTATTGTGAGAGTGACCATTCGACTACCGGAGCAGGTATGAGTGTTATTAATCTGTTATTTCTTATGCACCGCGTCTTACTACAGTGACCCCATGGCTTCTTTGGTGCTGTATGTACCTAAATTTTGACTGTAAAAAGTGACAGCTGCTAAACACATGTGTTTGCAGATCATCTGGTTCGGCGTAGGGATACGCAATTTGGTTTGGCAACTTTTTAAAGCTGTCAACTGTCAGCTGTGAGTTGTCAGTCAGCACCAAAGAAGTCATGGGGCTACTATACCTGACCGGGCTAAACGCATATTTAAACTCATAGGATAGGATTGGGAAAAGTAAAAGAAATGCACCTGCAAGTGTGGAGAAAGAAGGAAGGAAAACTATTTAGAAAATACTTACGTATATCCGGATGATACTCGAACCTTGACCTACTGCAGTCCGCGATGACCAGTTACATTCCTGGTCTGACGCCTAAAACCTGCGCGGACACCGCTGCGGGTAATGTTTGTACCTATTTCAATCAGACTTTAATTTTTATCTCATTGGAAAATAACAATGTGATGGAAATTTGTGTGATCTGCACCGGTTGTCACATAGTTCTAGTCGTTAGTCTAGCGGTATATTCCATTATTGTTGACGTGGAGGTCGAGTTTTGAGGATAGCCAGGTGCACTAGACATGTTTTATACACTGGTGTAATTTCTTTATACTCTCTCCACGATGATGCGGGTGCATTTTCTCATCCATATTCCTTAATTAGACCGTCAATAACCATGGTATTAAATATAACAATTGAAAAAACTAAAACAAACACAACACCCAGTCCCTGAACGTAAATTTATTAATTTATGAAACGCGAAAGTTTAACAAAAATATGTGTATTGGCTCTGCTAGTAATTGAACCTGATAGTATTAACTCATTGTATAGATGCACAATTGTTTGAGCTAAGTAAGAAGTCTGATATAATGCAGTTATAGCCAATACAGAAGTGGAAACCTTTTTTGTGTAAGGTTTATGATTATATGGAAGTACAGTTGTTAATTAATTGTCTTGGGTAAGCTGTCAAAATAGGATTAATTTATAGTGTCTGCTTCAGTAGCTTCGTGCTCGTGGGCAATTTTTTGCCCCTGCGGTTACCTCGTATGTTTTGTTGCTCATTAGCACTGATGGTAATTATCTAACGAACGTCTAGAAAAGCTGTAAATTAAAAGTTAAAAAGTAGTTTTTATTTGTTACTAAAATATACCAGTTAAATAGTAGAGCAAAGAGTTTTATACATATTTCAATAATTAAAACATATATCTATTTATAATTAAACATACATTTATATATTATGGGTCGATCTCGGGGCCGTTCTCAGGATGCTCGTGGGCTCAAACCCAGCTGGGGTGGACAGATTTTTCTTGAGTGATAAAAAATCCGTAACACAACTTCCTTCGGAAGGTAAATAAAGCCGTCTGTCCCATCTTGATAGTGGAATGTAAAATAGCCTCGAAAGGTGTGTGAAATTACTTCTACCGGCAAAATTGGAAGGCGCTCTCGCTCTCGCTCAGAGAAATTCGTTGGGAAAGCCATCGGGAAACCACCACACTTTCTGAAATACTCTAGTACATAGGATATCTACCAGGTGGTGTAGGCAACACTAACCAGCTGACGGGCTGAGCGCATGCATAGCTCCGGATGGATAGAAATAACATCAAACCAACGGTTGGGTTGTTGATTTAAGATGATGATATATTAGGGATGGTCCCTTCAAATTAGTTAGACCTTAAGAATATTTGATTTTAGAGGATTCGAATAAAATTCAATATCGAGATAAAAAATATATATCAAATTTTGAATTTGAAATATATTTTTGGAGATATTATTATTAATATTGGCTTAGCCCATCATAACTAACAACCAAACCCCATAGCATTAATTTACCACTTAATGTGAAAAGATTCAGATTTTAAGGGGGGGAAACATCCTCCAGTTTGGAAACGAAAATTCGGAATTCGTAAGAAAAATTAAGATTCGTATTTTATCTACCTCTAAAATATACATGGCCTATATATATATTTATATATATATATTTTTTTACAAACATATAATTAGTTCTTATTTAATATTCAGTGTCTTTTCACTCTCAAATATTTTCGAATCGTAGTTCCAGTACACCTTCAAACAACTATGCAAGCGCTGGAGTTGTACACGTTCTTGTGTCTACCTTGCTGGATAACAGAAAACTCGCTTCGGGGCTCGAATGGTCTCAGGGCTTCACAATGGTGTTAAACTGGAGATCGGGGCTCGAATCGCGGATGGGTTTATTGTGGGTGGTTTTCCTTGAATGGTTTCCCACCCTCATTCCACGTAAATGCGGGTAGATTACCTCTAAAATTCTTCCTTCCTCCCCCCCTACCCCATTAGAGTAATTATCCTATATGCGTATAACATGAAATTCAGGACGCGGTGATAAAAATAATAGTCTCATTACCCGATCCAGGCGATACGGAGTGTAGCCTACGCTGAAACGCTCACCAAGTTTTTAGCGGGTGCCTCGTGAAAGGTTTAATACTGTCTTGTCAAATTCAATCTACTTTTAATTTGCTCTTGAAAGGTTTGTTTGTTCGTTCTTTCTAAATCCGACCCTGTCATCGAGTCATTAAATACCCCTCCCTCCCTCCATCCTATTTTAATCAAAACGTGCATAATACTGTATATATCATATTCTATTGGAAAACACAGGAAGGTCGGATGAAGGAAGGGAAGAGGAATTGGAGGAACGATAAATGAGATATGGTTCGTAAAGGGGGTGAGGAGTGTGTGAAACTTTGTTTGCAGCCATGTACTAATGAAATTGATGAATTCGATTAGAGTGACGAGGGGGTGGTAAAAGAGTAGGAGAGGGGAGGGGGGAATGTTCCGACTATAAATAAACGTGATATAGGGCTCTAGTGTGACCCCATCGAGAAGGAACTTTTTGACCTGGTAGGTTGTGTGTGTTTGTATTCCTACTGAAATATATCTATATATACTTCCCCAGCTCTCTCTATCTCGTTGTCGGATTTATTTGGACTATCCCCTCGTCTCCTCCAGCCCATTCCCCATCCAACAGTTGTAGTCATTGTATTGTCTTGTCTGGAGGGATGCTGTGTTCGAGCTCGTGTCGGTGCACTTGTATTTTTAATTATATTTTTCCAGATGTACACACACACACACACACACACACACAGCGTTTGCTGCTACATTGGGATCGTTCGTTCAAAACCCTCATTCCACCATTACTACCCCGCACCCCCTTTTCCGCCCCACCCTCTCCTTTATTTCACTGTATACCATGTTTTACAGAGTACTATCTAATTTGGGTTGGATATTGATGGCACCTATTGGCCATTCGCTTTAGTTGTGTCAATTTTTGCTTGTTTGAAGGGTGGTGAGCTGATTTTTTATTTTGTCACGTGATTGATGGATCAATACAGTCCAATTCTCATAGAAAGGGCTGTTTAGAAAGTACTAATAGTTCTGTGTATAACAGACCTATCTTCCTGTATGAATTTAACGTGACTTTAGTCTTATTTTTTCTCTTTGGATTTGAGGTTGTTGTTTCTCCTTGGTGATCAAGTTTAGAAAACAAATTCATATATCCTTTTGTATTGGATTAAATTGTATTAATAGATAACCGTTATTCACACTGTTTGAACCGTCAGTCTCGCAATATTTGTTAAAAAAAAACTAGCTATTATATGGTTTAATTTTAAATTAAAATCACTTGAGATGAGCTAATAAACTAAACGCCTTTTGACTAGCCACCACATTGAAAATAAAAAAATAAAGCAGGGCAAAAAAATGAACTCTACATTCAATAGGAGAATACACCATTTATTACATGTTTTAAAACAAAATATTTGTAAAAAAATATTTTTTATTGAATTTTAAAAGAAAATATATAGCCTTTATGTTAACTGTACCTCCAAGCTATAGTCGTGCGATAATTCATTGCAATAAGTACAGTGGTTTGTGAGTTAAATAAGAACATACAGACACCAACTCATTTATACGTGTATGTATTATATAATAGATAAATCAGAGCGTCTAGTTATTTTACATTTTATAAAATAAACATATAACAAATCTTAATAAAAAAACGCAATGTAGGTCAGAATACTAAATAAAAAAGGAACTATATAAAATTAATCGTATCAACGTATCTACTGGAGAAATATCAGATTAATTTTGTTCAAAACAGTTTTTGTTATAAAATAAAACAGCAAAAAAATGACTGACCTTACCAAGTGCTCCTTTCCATCTCACCTTAGGGCGGGGATTTAAGTGACGCGATAAAAGGGTCACTGTTTTTGCAGTTTTTTTATCAAAACATTTATTGACCAAAATAAATCAAATATTTCTCCAGTATTAATAGTTTAAATTGCTTCACATGGTGACCTCAACAGTTATTGAATATCTCTCATGAGAATAGCTGCATTAGATGAGAAGCTTTTTAAATTAAGAAGAAAAATTTATTAAATTCTATGACACCCTTGAGAGATATATTCAAGAAATTTGGATATCAGTATGTGATGAATATATATATATATATGTATATATATATATATTTGGTGTGTTGATAATGTCGCCCAAAGGGCGATCAAGGGGACGACCCAGGTAGGGGTCAGCTTCGGAATGATAATTGTGTACATCCTGGATTGAAATGGAGGGAGTGTATGTGTGTGGGTGGGGGGCGAGGGGGGATCGCTTGAATATCTTTTTAATTACTGCAAAGTAATACAAAATGTTGTAATTGTTTTGAGGCTAGGTTAAATTACATTTCATCATTTAATATTATTTCTTCAGCGAGTGTTGGTTATTCTTGATTTCCTTGAGCTGTACTTGTAAATCTATTTAAGGCTTTCTCCATTGATTGCTGGTTTGTCCCGTCAGTGGTTTCTGGCCCCCCCCCCCCTTTTTTTTTGGGTAGAAATGACGGCCAACTCTGATAGAAAAATAAACAACTGTACGCAACAATCGTTATTTCTTGGGTGTACGCAAGTGTAATATATTTCTATGTTTGTACTGAAAAATATTGATGTCATTTTGAAAAAAAAAATGTTTTGCTATAAAAATGCAAAAAACAATTCTTGTTCGCGTTCCTTACACTCCCACCTTAACCACCACCATTCAAAGTATATAAAGTAAAATTGATTAAAAAAAGGAGTCGGTTGCGCTATTTAAAAAAATAAATAATAGAACACCCAGGTTTTTGTTGTTTTTGAAAGCCTAACAACCATCCCGCACACACACGAAGCTCTACTATGGTGACTAGAGGCTTGGCATGGGAAGGGGGCTGGGTTGGTGGGGCAATCACAACCTATACATACATATTTAAAAACAACAATGTGTGTGTGGTGACTTGCAAGATGGATATCTCTCGAGTCTTGTCCAAAATGATTTCTTTCTCGTTAGAGAGAGAGCGATAAGCGCGCACGATATGTTTGTTGCATGGACATATGAACACATCATGGTGTGGAGGAGACTTATTTCGGTCGCTCCGGGAGTTAAGAAAAATTTGTATATTTTCTAAAGTGTAGTTTTAATATATTTTTCTGTACTTGAATTAAATGTAGACCCAAAAATTTCAATTTCGAATCGAAACAAAAATTTGCTCACTCTATCAAATCAATTCAGATTTGAATATAGTTTTTTGAGGGGAAAAAATTGAAATGTTATCTATGATTGTATGATGAAAAGGTATTTGAATTGAATCCGAATCGTAGATTGTTTGATGAGAAGGTATTCGAATTCGAATCAAAAATCAAACTAAATTATACAACGAATATATTTTTTATTATTAGAATATAAGAGAAAAAAAGGCAAAAAGAACTCTGGCTGCGCAATTAATAAATAACTGTTGAAATTACTCAATTAACAAGTTAAATGGTCAAGTTACATAACATGGATTGATCTGTTATAATAAAATATACACCCGCCTCGTTGGCGTAGTTAGCTAACTCGCGTGTTTCTTGTTGAGCAAGACTGCCGAGTACGGGGAGATCGAGGTTCGAATCTCTCTCGGGTGAACTGTGGGGGGTGTCCTAAATGGTTTTCCACCCTCCCTGTATGCACACGCGGGTTCACTTCCTCAATATTCAACCTTCCCAATTCCTAACCCATTAGTGAAATTAGTACATAAATGTATAATTCAAACGGTTAGTAAGCCGTGGTGTTTTCAGTATTATTACTATTATTCATAAAATGTAAATATGGCCACCTACCTTTTCCAAAATGTTATGATAACATTGATTTTAGTTGATATAACCAAAAACCTAAAATTATTTAACAGACTTCTATATTAAAAATTCCGGTTTACATTCCATATAATTCAATCTGGGATCAGTTTGGATTGAATATTTAGTATCCTATTAAAATATTTAGAATATTAAGATTCGGAATTTCTAATCCAATACTAATATTTGGATGGATTCAGATAAAAATTCAAAATTTCAATGCTTTGCACATGCATAGATTTATTTAAAAAAAACATGGCGATGATTTACTTTATGTCTTGCCGCTTCTTAATGTGTGGATGTAGGGAACACGAGTTAAGTTTTTATAACAACACTTTTTTTGTTGTTGCCAAAATCAATAAAATAGGTTATTGCTTCGGTAGAAACATAGAGTTTTATTTTCTTCCCATTATGATATCAACATTTGTTAAAAATATGTCCACGGCGTCCTTGAATATCTCGTATAGTCTAGTTTTCCGTTGGAAAGGGTGGTAGGGGTTTGGATGTATGCTGGGAGTATTGAGGGTAGTTTCTTATAAAATGTCTTCCGACTCTCCTTCCACGCAAATGCTGATGAATTTTCTTTTTAAGATCAACCTTCCTCATCGTCTACTACCCTATTTGTACTAACTACGCAGAAAAATCCCGTAAGGGTAGTAAAACGCGTTAAATAAAATATAAATTTGAAAAACCGGTGATAACAGACCTCAAAAAACAAACAAAAAAACTTCCCCCCCCCCCTCACCCCCACCCCCGTCGTCGTCCTACCAAGCTTGAGTAGATGAAAGTTTATCTTGGGGCAAGGGGAGGTAACTTCCCCCCACTCCCCTTTTGCTCGCGGTGTAAACCATGTTCCCGTGAAAATCTCGGCTAACCTCCTTCCTCTACACCCTCGTTCCTACCGTCTTTTGTTTTGCAAAGTGTAGTAGTATTAGTAGTAGTAGTATCAGCAGGTCTAAGTTATTCGTGACGTTGTTAGAGCTTGTGTATCCCGTCCCCCCCTTTCCCTGTAACACCAGCAGGCGACTTTGGCTTCTCTTGCTTCGGCTTCGAGAGACTATCTTCCTGAGGCTCCCCAACTTCGATTCACTGTGTGCAGGACAACTTTTGGAATTCTCCCTCCGTCCCTCCTACTACCCATCGCCTTCGGCGAGGCCCCCCTATATCTTAACCCCCCATATTCCCCCCTATTTTTTTTATATTCACAAGTCATTTTAATAGGCCCTTTTACATTTACTTGGTTTCTATCTTCTTCTTTTTTTACCACTGATGGAATATTAAAAAAAAGTTACTACTATGGATTATTACTTAATGAAAGTGTATTTTTATTCACAAGAACGTTTAACTCCAAAGCTAGTAACGTTTTAATCTAACGGGTAGGAATAAAAGGGGTAGTTTGGAGGAAATATATAAAAATATATACAGACATTTAAAATATAATACTTTAAAGTGAATACCAATATACTTATATGCTTTTAAGTAGACTAGCAAAATGATAAATATAATAATACAAATCTTAACCCTTATGTGCTATAATAATACAATATAATTATACTATATAATTATACTATTAGGTTTATAATTATACAAACCTTAACACGCGGGTATTATAACTATACAAACCTTAACCCGTGTGTGCTATAATAATGCAAATCTTAACCCGTGGGTGCTATAATAATGCAAATCTTATCCCGTGGGTGCTATACTAATATAAACCTTAACCCGTGGGTGGTATAATAATCCAAACCTTAATCCGTTGGTGTCGTAGTAATACAAACCTTAACCCATGGTGTCTAAGGCGCCCGTTTGAATAATAAACTTTGAAGAATGAATATTTATGTCTTTAGACTCTAGAGAGGCTCCCCCCCAAGAATCTCTTGACTGACTGATAAAGCTTTAACGTAAAAGGGCCTCCTAACCGACGTCTTGTACAACTGGTAAAGTTTAGACTTTGTAAGAAATGGCGTCGACATCTTGGTTTTCTCGCCGCCGGAAAGCCTCGGGAGGTCGAGGAAGACGTCTGTTTGCGAGGTTCGTTTCTTCCGAGCAACCTGTGGGGAGTTTGTCTGGAGGAGAGGTGGGTGGTTTTATTTACAAATCTGTGAGCAACCCAAGTTGTGCGCTCCGAGAGAAACTGTATAACCCGTCAAACTTTGTTAGCGCGAGATGTGTATTCTTTTTTAGAAAGTTCTCTTATACGTTCAAGTTACCGAGGAGTCACTTTTGTCTTACTTTCTCGGATTGCAACATTATTCCATTAAGTCTCCCGCTGAAGCTAAGATGAAAAGTTGGCTTGGAAATATTAAAGGTGTACAATCAATTTAATATGATTAATCCACCAAAAGCGTCCCACATCCGCGGTCACATAGCCTAGGGAGTCACTCCTGCAAAATATCGACTTGACTCTGACGAGCTTAGAATTTCAGCCGAGCGCACGGGGTGAGATTGTCCATATATGCTTTCTCATACCCTCTCCACGCTTATGCGCGTTACTTACCTTTAAAACTACCTTCTTTATCCTTACCCATTTAGGTAAAGTCGTTAAGAAGGGAAGCGTTGAACGAAATAGTTTTTAAAATATACTGTCAAAAATTTGTCTAAGAAACACATATAAAATGTATTTTTTGTACTACAAATAAGAGAGTTTAAAGAAATGTTTCCCAAAATTAAATATATATATTTTTGTGACACTTTAAAACGTGTGTGAGGTATATGGAATCGTAAATTCGGGCCGACTTATTATATAAGTATACGGCTCACAAACAAACTTAATTCTAGAACAAACGCAACACTCACGCCCCCCATCCGTTCCTTGGCCAATAATATATTTTTCGACCATGCCAGGAATCGAACCCGGGATACCAATGGACAAAAATGCTACTAAGCGAGAACTAAGGTATATTAGATGCAAACCAAGCCCATATTTCACTTCATAAGGTCCGTATGTATAATGTAATCTCGGGGGTCAAAAATTCGGCCATTACCTTGGAATCTCGATAGTAAGTTTACTGCAACATTCTGGAAAGGTTTGGTATTTTGTTCCTTTTTGTATTTTACTCTTCTGTCTTATTCCTCTGTCTCTTTTTCTTTGCATCATACTTTTCTTGGCAAATGATCCTTAGTTGCACCTTATCCGTCTTTGCACATTCTTCTTTTTCGCATATTCTTCTTTTTCGCATATTCTTCTTTTTTGCATATTCTTCTTTTTTGCATATTCTTCTTCTTTGCATATTATTCCTCTTTGTATCTTATTCCTCCCGGCATCTTGAGAGTTCCTACAGCTGTGAGAGACCCAATGTGATCTGCGAAATCTCTTTTTGTTTTGTCGAGCACTTTGTGACATCCTTGTGCAACCATCTGTGACTTTGGGGGTTGGAGGACTTGAAAATGCTTGTAAATTGTAACCTCCCCGAAAAGGGTGATTTAAATAGGGGAAGCGAGAGATACCAACGAGGGTTTTGGATCCAAAGTTTGAAGGAGTCTTTTGAGGTTTGGGAAATCTTCTTGCAAATTAGGAAGTGCTCCAGCTCGTGGCAGCATATATTGTTATTTTACTCTTTTCTTCGCATGATATTACTCGCCCAGGCTATTCTCTTGCTGTCACTAAATCATGTGGACTCTAGGAAGGTATAATTTGAATTAAGTGTACCCACGTTTGCATAAAGTTTAGAGTAAAAAATCAATACCTCAGGACATCCGGTTGGCGTTATATCTATGACCGGCAAATCAAACTATTTAAAAGCAACGACTTTATTTGCGTGTGCAATGGTGAAAAGTCTATTTTTTTTATAAAGATAAAGAGGTCTTTTTGATGTCTCGTTGTCTGTGTCAACGCGTTGCACATTCGCATCCTTCTCCTCAGTCTTACTCTTTGATCAACATCAATATTGCAGTTCGCAAATTTATCACGGTAGTGTAGGTGTGGTTTTTTATCAAATCAGATTTCAAGCACAGCTTAAGGTGGGAGCCGCAAAAAAAAGTCAGTGTTTTCGCAGTTTTTATAGCAAAACTTTTTTTGTGGTCAAAATAAATAAAATATTGCCTCATTACGAAAACAAGAGTTTAATTTTCTTCAAGTGGTGATATCAACAGTTGTTGAATATCTGTTATTAGCATAGTGGCATTACATTAAATGAGAAACTTTTTAAATGAAGAGAAAAAGTTGTCATTAAATTCCAGGACACTCTTGACAAATATTCAAGAACGGTTGAGGTCACCATGTGATAAAAACTACCCTATGTTTCTACCGGCATATTATTTTGTTTATTTTGGCAAAAAAAAAACTTCCCTTTTCTCGCGTTCCCTACACTCTCACTTTAAAGTCCCAGGTTTCAATTTTACTATATGTTTTATTAATAAAGAAATAATAGTTATAGCTAAAACCATCAATAGGTCTCGCATAGACTTTAAATAAGCAATGACTAAGATTCAATTTTCATAGAAGGAACCTTATTTGGCAGCTTTCAAAGCTATTAGATTTACTAACACGTATTCATACGCCATTACATGTGATCTGACATGCATCTGCCACTTTAGATAGATATTATCATTACCTATAAAATAACACAATTTCAATGTTGACTGCAAAAAATGTGTTTGTATTTTCTAAATCTTTATTCCATACCTGGCGGTCTAGGGGTAAGGTGTCAGACTTTTATGCTGGTGGCCGGGGTTCAATCCTCGGTCCCGGCAAAGATTTATCTGATTACCAAACCCTTCCTTCACCTCTGACAAGACATATTGTGAATGTGGGGAATGCCAGGCCTCAACCGTGGTTCGGATTCCACGTTAAACTGTAGGTCCTCCATTTCATCTCACAATCACCCTACCATTACACATTAGCGTAAGTGAGTACAACCCGAACGGGTAGTAAGACGCGGTGCTAATAATAATAATAATAATTTATTCCAATAAGATTTATATTATAGTTAACACCAGACTAAACGGAAGTAGAAGCGTTTTATATAAAAAAATATTTGCTGGTTATCTTTCTTTGATAAAAAATGTAATCTCGGTAACTTTATTGTTGTAACTGCAATTAAAAATAAAATGCCGATGCAAAGAGAGGTTGTGCAAATGATGTCTTGTACGAGGTTTTTTGATGCTGGAAGTTTTAATGTGCATGCAAATGGTCAATTTTGGGCGGAATGGAGGAGGGCGTGGGAACGTGTTAATGAATCGCGCCCGCTTACGCAGCTTTGGTGAAGGCCTTCCTCTAGAGTTGTTTGCATTTTGTTGGGGCTGAGGGGGGTAAGGTCGTGTCATTTCCATGTTCTGACCGTGCCTGGTTTATTGGGGGCTCTTCTATAGGTCACAGCCACCAGGTAGAGCCGTTCCAAAAAATACCACTACCGTGGGTATACAGGGTGTCTATAAATTATTCACCTCCATTTATAAGCCTTAATTCACGACTTGCACATTACTTTATTCTTTTATTTACTGGTGTCATTGAGCCCTTAGCGAATATTCTGTGAAATAATGGGGGAAAAATAGTCTCGAATCGTTTAATTAACTATCGCAAACCATTTTAACCCGAGAGTGGTCGTACAGGGTCACCATGACCCAACCTCATTGACTATATATTCCTCCCCTATCAAAAACAAAGATCATCCCTTTGTGTAGCTTAATAACTTCCTCTCTACCACTTAAAGACACGGTTATTGGCTACCGCCCAGTTGTCTTAATCAGTTGTTGAGAAAACAATCTCTTGAATCACCTTGACCTTGCGCGAGCGTTTGTGTTAGTGTACATTATCTTTGTGTGTTTTAATACTAACTTTATAGCTTATATTTAGTAATTAATAAACAAAAAAGAAAAAGGAATTAATGAAGAATGGCCTGATGACACGGATGACACGATTTAGGGTCCTTTGGTACAGGCGTTTATTGACGCGCTATAAGCGTGACGTGCGTCTTAGGCGTTTGTTTTCATACACACAACATATGTCGCGCGGCATAAAAATGGTAAGAGGGAAAAAAACAAAACAGAGCCCAGGTTTGCCATTCTCTTCTTTTCTACCACTTGTGATGCATCCGTATGTTATCTTCCTCATACTGTTTCCATTTCAGGAACAACAAAAAAAGGCTAGACAATAAATACCCAACAACAAATAATAGAAGTACACTGATACTGGTACTGAGATACACTTGAGGTTCCAACACAAGGGGCGTAGAGATTGGTTGCCCTGCAGTCGCACCAACACGACGACACAAAAGCTGACGCCTGTATTAAATGCTCCATTGAATATAATGCATCTTGGCTCGTCGTGCGTCATTTTTGAAGTGGCGTTCTCTAGGTTAGGGTGACACAAGTTTCAGATTGTAACGACATAAATGACACGTGGCAGAATATAAAAGCACTAATCGTTTCCTATGTATTTGGGGAACGCACGTCACGAAACTCCTGTATAAAAGGGCCCTTAGAGGGTAATGAAGGTGCTTTAGATGGTGATATTAGGATAAGTGATGAATGCGGTAATTACACCGAGTCTGGACAAAATTATAAGCATATAGGATAGTTTTGGAAAAGAAATCGCAGGAAACTAAAGAGGCAATGCAAAAAGATAACCTGTTAGAAAAGCAAGAATCAGAAGAAGTTCAATCTTACAAGTCATTAGTGGCAGAGGAGAATGAAATAATTAATAATGCAATGAAAAGCAATGATCGGAACATTTTGCAAATAGCTCAAACTACGCTAGAAGCTACGGACAAAAATTGTAAGAAAGTGAATATGCTTTTGTGAAAATGAAAAAAACAAAATCAAATTCAAAATAGGAAGACAACAATGTTGGACTACTTTTGTGCAAGTCAATATGAATCAAAGAAGCCCAAAAATAACTAAGAGTGATTTTTGTTTGCATATAACCCTAACGGGTAGTATGACGCGGGGGTAATTATTTTTATTTTGTTTTACAGATTAGTTTTTTAATATATTTTATTTTTAAGTTGAAGACAGTCATCATTTGATGATAATGAACATCATTATTATTACTATTTTTTTTCACAATCATTATTTCCAAATTGGGATTTAGAATGAAATGACAAAGTAAAATAAATACTATACTAAAGAGAAAATAAATTAAAGAGGAGGGGGAGGGGGGAGAAGGAGGACTGCAAGGGGTTGTTGATGGTTGAGCATCTTTCTTCTTTTATAAAATACTTTTTCTTATATTTGCTACAGGCCCAATAAACATAAACGCATTGTTCTTAGTTAAAATGCTGTTTTTAATTATATATTTTATTTTGGCACTATGAGGTGAATATAGTGTTGTTAACATGTCCTACTTTTTTTACTATAAAATTGGCAGTCCTTCTTTTCCACACCCAAAATATGCTATGAGGCCTGTAATTATAATCGTGGTAAATATTACATGCAAGCATGCCATCTTATTCCATATTTTAGGGACTCCCCTCAAGGCCTGCCCATTTGTTGGCGTTAATGGGCGGTCACCTTGGTGCACAAAAGTCTTAGATGAGTATTCTAATGAAAAAAACCTATTTAAAATATAAAAAATTTAATAATTATTTATAAATAAAGAAATAACATATAGGTACATATTTTATATAATAGTATGAATATAATTATTTAATAATTATTATGAAAAACATAATTACTTTCATGGTTTTATGATATTCGGGGTCCTTTTATCAATGAATCACATTGATATTTGAAGCATAGGCCGTAACAACGTTGTAAGCAACATTTTGAAAACTTTTGGCAAACAATGAAAAACTAATATGGGGACCAAATCTAATTCTACATTTATATAAGTATTCTGGGCAAGTTATTACACGTACATAAGTCATTCAATAGGTGATCTACGTTAATATGTTTCAGTATATGTGAGTTAAAAAAAAAAAGCTATTGGCAATGTAACAACGTTATATGTACAGTGACATACAAAGTTGTTACACGAAAACCTATTGTTTGAAAAAATAGTGCACTAAGAAGTATAATTGGAATGCTTTAAGGATTGAAGATTTTATTATTTAAAAACATTGAGTACTATGATCGACAGTGCAGTATTGCTAGAACACAAAGGCGCTTTGTTTCCCGCCTGAATTTTGTCAGGAATGGATAAGGATAAACTCCCGATATTTTCCCGCCCAGCCCTACTTATTTGTGGAACTACACAGTACCCACCACCAAAGTCTCATAGGTTATTCCACAATCACATACAACGTTGTTTTACGTAACTCATTTGGTTGTGATAATGTAGGCTTTTGTACATTTATGGAACTCACATACTCTTTCCCTGCATCCCTATTTCTTTTTAGAATAGTTTGCTTCTATTCACTAACATTTTTCTTTCTCTATTCACCCCGATTTTCATGTTTTTGAGCACATGGTGTAAGAGTGACATTACATCTGTCGGGCATTTTGGCGTACATAAAACCTTGTTACAGCCAAGATCAGGATTGTTAACGTTTCACCAGCATTTTTCTCGTATAACCAGCCCAATAATGAAAAAATATTTTCTTACTAACGGACGCAGAGCATTACATACAACCTTGATACATGAAAATACCACTTTAAATTTGTTGTCGCTTACAACGTTGTTACGGTCTACGCTTCATTTAATCAAAAGGGTACAAAAGTATTCAGATAAAATGAAGGGAAGCTAGGATAATCTTTTTGCACACATTGATTAATAAAGGGGATGAAGGAGGGGGAGCGCCATATATATATTTGTAAATTGCCACCCTACAAATATTATTTTACTCGTGCATAGGGTGTGATCTATTTATATTATACATATTAGAATTGAGGTGCGAATTTTAATACTATTTTAGGGTGCATGAAAACCCTTAAGCTGGCCCCATCAGTACACCGGACCTGGATTCGAATCCTGATCTCTTCGCCTCCGGCAATCCAATCTAATCGTCCCTGCTATAGACGTGTTTCAAATAGCGTCCACTCTACTTGCTAAATAATGCAGTTTTCCAATTTTCATATTGGGCAGATTCAGGTGGATTCATCTATAGATTTTTTTTTCACCTGTGGTCCCGTCCGATTCTTTTGTTGACCTTGTTACCCTTTTTTTTTTTTNTTTTCTCATCCTGATACTCTTGTCACGTGATCGTATTTTATTGAAAGCTTTTGCAGAATTTACTAGTACCCAAAACACCCTACACCATGCGCTTCTCCAACCCTTCTGTAGGGGTTGGTTTATTTATGAATACATCCTACATTGACTCCAAGTTGATGTCGCGTTTTTTACAAGGCGGGATATCGTTGTGAGTGTATATTTATACCCCGCCCTCCCCTTCTACCTCTCTCTCTACGTTTGAAATTATCATGATACATGTTAATAGCATCGTACTTTTTTTTTACCCCCCTCTTCCCCCCTGTCGTATGTTATGATGGGAGTGAGACTGGCGGTAATGAGTGGAAATGTCACCAACAAAAGTCTCTTCGCTCTACAAAGCTGTTTATTGGCTGTGATAATGAAGTGCGCTCTTTGGTTTTGTGCTAGAAGGACTTATGGGCTAGGAAATATGATTTATTATATTTAATTTATTAGAGATATTTAAGGTGCACTTTCTGAACCGACTGAGTGAGCGTGAAAGGATCTACCAATTTTGACTATAAAGGTATTTTCACATACATCAATCGACATGGGTTCGACAACTTAACACCCCCTCCGAAGGAAGTTGTGCTACAGATTTTTATCACTCAAGAAAAAATCGTTAACTCCGGCCGGGTTTGAACCCACGAGGCGATCACTTTAACCCAACACCACCGAGATCGACTATTATATTATGAGATTTGTTTTCCTTCCACCGAGTCTTACTATCCGTGTGGGCTATACGCCTGTGTACTATATTCCATCTACGGTAAGAGTGTCGGTAATTGAGAGCTAGCAGAAGCTTCTTTATTACAAACATTGGCTGAAAGTCACTAATGGCAACCTAATCGGAAATATCGGCAATAAAAAGTGTTATCAAACGAGTATTTTAATACTTGACCCGCTTCGGTGGCCTTCGAGTCTAACGCGCTATTCTTGTGTTAAGCTAGACTGCCGAATACGGGAAGATCGGAGTTTGATCCCGGTCGGATGCACTGAGGATGTTTTTCCTAAATGGTTTTCTATGCAAATGCGGGTGTACTTCCTCTCCATTAAACCTTTCTAATCCCTAAATAATTAGTGTAATTAGTACACGATCGTATAAACCGAACGATTAGTAGGATGCGGTGCTAAAAAATATAAATTGTTCCCAAATTGGCTTTTCCATGACTTTCATTTACCTACACTCTTAAAGTAGAAATGACGTCGGTGGTCTTGGTGTAAAATGCTCGCTTCAGGATCAGATGTTCGTGGGTTCAATCCAGCCGGGGTCGACAGATTTTTCCTAAGCGATACCAATCCGTAGCACAACTCCCTTCGAAGGGGAAGTAAAGCTGTCGCATGTCGTTTGTGGAATGTAAAATAACCCTGGAAGTTATGTTAAATACTTTTCCTGGCAAAATTGTTAGGACCTTTACCTCTTGCTCATATAAATTTCCGTATGCTGATATAATCAGTCGGTTAAAAAGTGCCTGTTGAATACATAAAAAAAACTCCTAAAGTATATGGGGTATAAAAACTCCAGTGTGTTAGGGATGAGGAAGGTTGAATTTAGAGGAAGTGTACCTAAATTGGCGTGGAAAGAGAGCGGATAAACCATTTAGGGAAACCACTTTGGGTACACCCAATTATACTCAATTCACGGTAGGAATTATTCTCTGAAAGGTCTTTTTTTCCTACCAATATCCTACTATATAATACATTTCTGGTAGGGAAAAAGGCCTTTCAGAAAACAATTCCTACGCTGAACAGACTTTACAAGATATCGTTTGCGAAACAAATTATTGATAAGCGCACCCTCCCAAGAAATTCGCTAGTCTGGTGAAGATAGAAATATCCCGGTATCGCCATTCGATCTTAATCGACAACTCGTATCAGTGGGCAGCAGGACTAAGTCGTCACTCTCGCAATAAGCTGGTCTGCCGTTGACAGAGAAATCGGGGTGCGAATCACAATGGGATTTACGGAGGGCTGTTTCCTGTAGAATAGTTTTCCACTTTCCTTACATGCAAATGCGGCTACTCTCACGCTTAAGTTCAGCCTTTTAGCCTGCCACACATTAGCTTAATAATTAGTACATACGTTTATAAACCGAACGGTTAGTAATTAGACGCGCTGCTAAAATCATGTTGGGAAAACTACTCTTAGAATATACCGTGAACGGTATTCGAACACCGATCTCCCCGTCACCGGCAATGTATGTAGTTCAACATGAGTATGACGTGTTTAGGCCATTCGACCACTGATGTGGGACCTATTTTGTTTACATTTTTATATTTCAAAGGTAGCTTTGCCACACTTTAACACCAAACTAGTAAGTTGGTAGATCTCATGATATCTATACTACACATGTGAAAAGACAATTTGTATGGGGTGTGTTTTGTTGTTATTTAAAAAAAAGAAGGGGGAGGTAGGAGAAAAAAAACCACAATGAATGTTTCTGTGTTTTTTGTTCGTAGTAAATGAACGGTATTGTTAACAGTACAGGGATACTTCTCCCATACATTAGCCACTTCACAATACAGCCTTTTCATTTAAAATTTAAGCAGCAAAATACTAGTTTTTTTATATATATAAATAAAATAAAAGGAGGGTATGGGTTTTTTGGAAGGGGGAATTACCTACACACGCAAAAAAAAAACATTGTACTACGTACAGCATTTACTGAACTGTCCTTCGACTTGGGTATGTGGTGTACACGGACACACTACATATGTATGATGGGATCGTTTTGTTTTTGTTGTCTGAACTCTCCTTCCCCGCCCCTCCTTGGTACCACTTATTTGTGTGCTTCTACCCTTCCCCTCTAAACTCTTCATGTACATTTTTTATTTCAACCCCGTGTTTAGATTCCGTGAACTGCAAACTAGCTCCCTGTTTAAAAAAAAACATATTCAAACAAAAATACCCCACTTGACTGTATAGCGTCGTCCGTATAGCCCTAGGAGACTCCCCGAACGAAGTAGTCTCGGGCGGGTGGGGGAGAGGGGTCCCCGACATGTTTTACCTTTCATAGCGACCACGTTAACAAGTTTGTGCAATTACCATGCCTGTGGGTGCCTCCTCCCCTTGCCCCCCTCCTCTATAGATTACTGTTGAAGGGGGTGAGAGGATGGAAGCGCGCTGCGCATGCTAGAGAGGAACCAAGGGAGGTTTGGTTCTGAGTTTGGGAACCAGAGGCACTCTCTCGTGTGTTGGGGTAAAAATGGTTCATGTCCACTTTTATCAATATTAGGCTTCTAGCTATTTTTTTTTTCTTTGCGAGGGAGGAGGGGAGATAAGTAAAACTGCACTGACGGTCACCCAGGTTAAATGTCAGTCTCACGGTCGTATATGGGGCTACACCTAGTTGTTTCTCGATTTGGATGGTGTAAATTATATATTCCTCATACTCGCTTAAGTGGCCTAATGGTATAAGGCAGGGATCTCCAAACTACCGCCCGCGTGCCACATCTGGCCCGCCACAAGATTATATCCGGCCCGTTCCATGATTTTATCAAAAAACTAATTAATTGTTTCTCTTTGTTATTTATTAACCACGCAGTTTATTTGACATGTCCAGTTTCTGTCCGCCTGTGTGCTTCCCCCTATGACACCAAGACAGATTGCTGTCCGAATTGCAAACCCTCATTTTCAGTCGCAGGCTCCATTACTTATACCGACAACAGAATGGCTTGACTGTGACGATTTTTAGGTAGTTCAGTGTCTCCCGGCAGAGGGTTATTAAAGGAAAGTTCCGAAATATGTTACCTAATTTTTTTTAAAGTAATTATATTGACTAATTTTTATAAATTTAGTTTATTACATATAAAATGTTTCATTTCTCACATATAAGAATTAACGACAATCACTATCAAACACTGACTGGCCTTGGAAAGTGATTTTTTTTATAACGTGACTGGCCATATGACTTGAATATAAATTTGCATGTTGAAACAAATTTGAGTTATGATCTATTTGCGCATGTCAAGGCATTCAGGAATAAAATAATGCTACTTGAAAAACAGGTGAACGTTCCATTGGCCCGCAAAAATTTGTAAAATATATTATGTGGCCCGCATAGCAAAAAGTTTGGAGACTCATGGTATAAGGCGTCACACTCGTGTTAGACTGGCCTCCTGACGACAAACAGATTGGGGTTCGGTACTTATCAGGTTTACTCAGGGGGGCTTTTATTTTAATTTTTCCCCCACTCACCTGCCACGCAAATGCGTGTAGATTACCTCTAAAATGCCTCCTTCCTCATCCCTATCGCTGCAGTGTTGTTATAAATGAATGCGTATAGGCTGGAGAGTTAGACACAGTGAAAATTATTATTATTATTGTTATTAGCACCGCGTCTTACTACCCGTTCGGGTTATACGCACTTACGCTAATGTGTAGTGGTAGGGTGATTGTGAGATGAAATGGAGGACCTACAGTTTAACGTGGAATCCGAACCACGGTGGAGGCCTGGCATTCCCCACATTCACAAGATGTCTTGTCAGAGGTGAAGGAAGGGGAAATTATTATATGCATATATATATATATATATATAAAAAAAATAACTATACTAGTGTATTTTTTGTGTGAACTCGTCTCGCTAACCGTTCGGGGTGTACGCTCATATATTAATTACGCTAATGCGTTACAGACGAGGAAGTTTTCAAATATTTAATATAGAGGGTGTATTCTCATCATTATTATTATTACTATTCTCTTTATTTATATGGCGAAATTAAGGCATTAGCCAAGTTAACATTACACTGCATTGATCAATTCTTATCATTAAATAAATCACAAGGTACAAGTATTAAAGGAAAACATACACATAAACATAAAACATATAAAATATTTCAATGAGATAAACACATAATTAACCAGCAACCAAAACAGTAATCAACCAACTCATTAGCGTGGAAGGAGAGTGGAGAACCTTTTTAGCAAAAAACAACAACAAACACCTCGGCACACCCGACTTGGATTCGAAACCTCGATTTTCCCGTCATCGGCAGTCAATTGTAAAAAGCGACACTCTAGAACATTCGAACAGTGAAGTGGGTTTTAAAACACTTAATTACTTGGGTAAGTACAATGGAGATATCGTAGATTTGTTATATTGCAAAACCGATTCATAAACGATGCATCTCTGAGCCCTCCAATAATCGAATTTGACTCTTAAATTTGGTAGAAACAAGTTACTGACTGAGCTAGAAGTCTGACATTTAATACATTAATAAGTCATATTTCTAAAATAATAATAATAATAATACTTAGCACCGCGTCTTACTACCCGTTCGGGCTATACGCTCTAAGTACTAACTACTCTAGTGGATTAGGAATTGGGAAGGTTGAATTAGAGGAAGTGAACCCGCATTTGCGTGGAGAGAGAATGGAAAATAATTTAGGAAAAACCACCCCCAGTTCACCCGACCGAGATTCGAACCTCGGATCTCCCCGTCCTCAGCAGTAGAGCTCAACACGACAAGCGCGTTAGCCAACTACGCCACCGAGGCGGGTGATTCTAAAAACCATCTTGTTGTTATCTCACTTTGGCACTATTTCATATACAAATCATGTTTAAACTCGCATAGTTTTGCATGCAGTTTAAGTGTCCAGCTCGTTTAGTCTTGTTTGTTGATGATTATTAAGTCGGGGTTCGAATCCCTGCTGGCTGTAATGAGGGTGGGCTTTTCCCCCTAAATGGTTTTCCACTTTTTCCTTACGAAAATGTTTGTATAGTTTCTATAAATTCTAACTTCTCTATCTCTACGCATTAGCTTAATTAAAACGGATAACAAATTTCAAATGTTCAATTATAAACTATTTGTCAATTACGCTAAAACAATTTTTAATTTGTAAAAATAAAATTTATTTATATTTATCATGAAAAACTATTCCTAGTTACACATCTATAACTTTTTTTTAAAGCTAATTTCGAAATATGTTTAGGTTTCAAATTCTGGAAGTAAATTACCCTTTAATTATTTTTTTAGAAAAATAAATATATATTATTATTGTAAAATTATTATTATTATATAAAATATCCCCTCTTCCTAAATTTAAATAAATTTAAGCTATTTAATAATAATAATTCAAATTTTACAAAAATTGGTTATCAGTAAAATACTCCAATGTGATTTTTTATAAATAAAATATATATAATTATTTTAATGTATAAAACTTAACGGATATTCATTTTGAGCTAAATCGTTAAAGATATTTTTTTAAACATTTGAACTTAAACTATCAGTAAACTACCTTTAAACGAATCCCCCCGCCCCCCCAAATAAGAATAAACTATATTTTTCATGTGAAACAATCCCCATATAATGACTTAAAATAAAATCGTTATAGCCATTTTCAAAATATTCAAATGTTCTAAAATCATTCATCAGTAAACTACCCTTTTATATTAATTCTTACCAAAAATAAAAATAAACATTGTTATTTAGGGGACCAAATACTTCCTTCATGCCCATTTAAGAAAAACCGTTAGAGCTATTTATTGGAATTTAATAAAGTTGAATCCGTGAGTAGATACAGACAAACAAACAGAATTGTAAAATCCATTTTTTTGGGGCTCAGGCACACATAAAAACTCAAGATTCATCACAATGTCGAGGTCGAAAATGTTCTTGAAACGAGAAAGTTAAAATTACGTTGGATTATATCTACACTATAAAAATACTTGAGTATTTGTAAACCATTGCATTTTGTACTTCTTAACATTTTGCTATAAAATATGTGAATCTTGCTTAGAACTTGCCAAAACATTTTTTTTTGTTATAAAAATATTGATGTATTTTTGAAGGGTATTAAGGTTTTACTAATAAATAATTGAAACTTTAATTAACAGGATCGTATTTTTTTTATAATAAGTAAAGAAGGATCACGTTAATCAATGTTTACTAATCTAAAGGGAACAAAAGTTTCCACAAATGAAAAAATTAATGTTATAAAAATAACTAAAACATGCTTACACATATTTAATACTCTTTAAGTAATCAATTTTCTTTATTTAATTTTGAGCATAAAATTTTCTTCTCTTTTTGGTGAAAAATGGCACATTTGCTCGATAAGAAAGCACCCGCCTCGGTGGCGTAGTTGGCTAACGCGCTTGTCGTGTTGAGCTCGACCGCTGAGGACGGGGAGATCGAGGTTCGAATTTCGGTCGGGTGAACTGGGGGTGGTTTTTCCACTCTCCCTCCACGCAAATGCGGGTTCACTTCCTCTAATCAAACCTCCCCAATACATAAACCATTAGAGTAATTAGTACTCAAAGCGTATAACCCGAACGGGTCTTAAGACGCGGTGCTAAATATTATTATTGATAAGAAAGCGTTTCTTGATTTCCTTACTCGCCGCTAAAAACTATTTTCGCAGTCGATTTGACAGCCAAGGGTGCTTTTTTTTTTTTACGACTTGTGCTGGGGATGGTATCCCCCTGTTATTGGCTGAATGTAAAAGATAAAGGGGAAGGGGGAGGGGAGCCAACGTACCAGAGGGAGTGAGCAATAGCTAATGATACACTATTTCGCTTGCCATTGTTGTTTTTGTTCTGGGTAGGGGTCAGAGGGGGGTTTATCCTTTGTACTCGTCGAGAGAATGGTAGAGGAATAAGGGGTAGAGGGGGGATGAATATAAAATATAGAAGAGGGGATAAATATTCCTGAATCTGATCGCTCTCATCTACCGTGAAGAGGGTTATAAAATAATTCAACTCGACATTTTATAGTTGCGGCAAATTGACCAAATAGAGAAGTTAATGTTAATCTCTGGGTCAAAGATTGGAAGGTTGGATGAAATGCACCCGAATTAGCGCTCAGATGGAATGGGATCATCACATCTGGAAAGTCACTCCTCTGACGCATTCAGCTGAGATTCGAGCCTTGACCACCGGTGGCTGGTCATCCTGTTTTACGTCTTGAACCGCGTGGTAACTGGTACAGTACTGGATTTTCCTCTCCCACGAGTTTTCTATTTTCTCTTTAGTTGCATGATCATGCATTTATTTACAACTGACCAATATATATTTATTTTAGCACCGCGCGTAGAAAAATAGAGAGGGAAAACCCGTTTAGGAAAAAAAAAAAACTTAGTAAGACTAACCAGGATTGAACCCCGATCTCCACGTCAGCCGGCATTCTAGTCTACTGGGAGAGTGACACCTAAGACCAGGATTTCCCAAACTTTTTTGAACGTGACCCATAAATATAGTATTTTCCCATTCTGGCGACCCAAAGTGCCAGCACATGTAGTTTAAACTGCCTTTTATTTTCATATAAGTGTTTATTAAATTAACCTAGTTGAATTAATTTAAATAAGAATATAAGTATTAATTTCAATAACATTTTAATCTGACAAAATGTAACGTGACATTTTTTAGTAAAAATGTGACTTTAGGCCAGATAGTCCATGAGCCAACCAACTTTTTGGTACCAACTGAGGTGGCGAATGCTGACAATATTTTTATTGACAGTTTATGTATAGATCGGGAATATATATGAGAACAATATCTAAGGAGTAGCTTTATATGGGTGACCTGGCGGTCTAGGGGTAAGGTGTCAGACTTCTATGCTGGCAGCCGGGGTTCAATCCTCGGTCCTGGCAAAGATTTATCTGACTACCATTACACATTAGCGTAAGTGCGTATAACCCGAACGGGTAGTAAGACGCGGTGCTAACAATAATAATAATAATAATAATAGCTTTATATGAAACAAAAAGTTATTTGTTGAATAACTTGATTTTTTACATTGAAAATAGTTTTATTCTCTATAGGTCTATATTTGTAAAATGTACCATAATAAAACATGTTTGAATTCAAAAGTATTCACATATGCAATATCTAAAAAAAAAGTATTCTGTATTTTCTTGTATGTTAAGCCTTCAAGCCATTATCTTCACTGCAATCTTTAACCACACTCCCATAGTGGTCAGTCTGCAGCGTATTAGGCCTGTATGGTTGATTTAAAAGTCCAACACAAGAACGGTATCCATGTAGAGTACAGCACATACGAATGTTTTAATACACTTCTTTGATATTTTAATATAATTCGCGAAAGGTTAAGGTTGAATAAAATGCATTGATAAGTAATTAAAATGGATCTAGTAGCTCATTTATGTATAAGTTATTAGTCTAAATTAAACTTTATTATTATATGTAATAGTCTAAATGTAGTGACATAGTGTTTGAAAACTATTCAAATAATGCTAAAAAAATATTACAAATGTTATTAAAATTACTTTATTTCAGCAGTAGCACTGCGTCTTACTACACATTCGAACTATACGCCTAAGTTTCATGCTGTTTTTAAGTTGATTTAGATTAAAACTTATAATGTTCACTACATTTCATTGTCAGAACCTTCATAGTTGATACGAACAACTATATTGGTATCATCTTTATCATCACTTGGTTGGTTAGTGCATCTAGGTGACTTAAACACGTCTGTGCATTTCAAACCATTTGTTATGCACGGATTTTCTTACATGGATAATATATCAATTCAATGACAGACTGCGGAGCTGGAAGTCCTTGCATCCAGTCAATCTCAATTCAATCTTCTTCGCCTTTCTTTTGAATAACCCAACCCTGTCTTATAAGGTTTGGCATCTCACAGGTTTTTAAGCAGTTTCTCCAAACGGCCGCTTGGTAATTGGCTCTTTGAGCCTGTTTCAGAAAACAGTCTTCACATGGTGGTTGGTAGCTGATGCCATTCAACTTCATCTTTCTTTGAATAAAAGATTTAATATCTGAATTTGTGTAATTTTCTTCGCTTCATGATTGTCACCATACATTGGACACAAATGACTGCAACTTGTTGAATATTTAATCTGAAACTGACTATTCACTTCCCATTTGTTGAAATATTCGTTGGCATTCTTTATTTTCTTTTACTATCTTCAGGGCTTTGATGTTGCCTTTTCCACCCAAGTCACATCCATTAAAGGCGTGCAAACCAAGTAAGGAATTACATTCATCCTGACTCAGACTCGAAGCATTTACCATTTTATTTATGTCTAAAATTCGTGATTGGCACTAGGATAACACACTTGTGGTACATTGAAACCCTGATTGACGAACAGAGGGCCAAGCCCTTCTATCAGAACATCACTATCTTCACAACCCGAGATTATGGCTTTAAATGAACTTGGCACATGGGCAGCATAAAGTAATAACTTTGTATCAACATTTATTGAAACCATTTCAGACTTAATACTTCTTGGACGAAGTATTCTGTCAACTTCAAGAAAGTATTACTATAGCTTAGTGACTACTGACTCCTGGCTCCAGTATTCTACAAAAATAAACTTGATAAGCTGATTTTTGTTTCCACCGTTCTTGATAAAACTGCTGAGCTGTTTAACCTTGTGTCCGATGGCAAAATTTGGGCACTGAAGTGCAGTTGTTTTACCTCTGGTTAATATTTCTGTTGCTCAACGTCATGTGATCAACTTTAACTTTGTGTACAAAGGTCATACTGTCAATAAAACATGCTGATCGCTGCGGAATATCTGTTGATAGCTGAATGGCCTTTTCCATTTCTCCTTCAAACTGTGTTTTATTATTTTTTCTTAATATCAATCACATGTAGCGAGGAACCAGATAAAGGAACCAAGTGGATGGCTCAGAACCTCTTCCATGTACAGCTTTTGAGACTGTGCCAGTAATAGCATGTGAGTGAACGGAATACGATCAGCTCTTAAAAGTAGTTAAATCCATATGCTTTGCTTCATATTCCTTCTTGGCCTTGAATAGGTCTTTGAATGTCTTAAACCTTTTGGTTTAAACTTTTTGAAGACTTTCTCTCCATGAAAATGAGCTTTAAATAAATCATCATGGACATCCTGTTTGTCCTACGAAGATTGTAATAAAAGGACAACATAACCTATAACAAAATGACAAGTTAAATAATCACAAAACCTATAACTGTAATGTCTCTAGGTCTATATAGACTACACGTAAAGACAAAAGAAACACTGCATCTTTAACCGTAACCGTAACTAACAAATATAGGTCTAATAGCATGGATATTTAATACGTCATGATATAAGCATTAGTACAGCTATTACAATTGCACAATTGGAAGCATAACGCCCTCCCGAGTCGAAGGTGGCTGCGTTATCTGATAGTTCGTGATCTTAATTAATCACCTAATATGTAGCTGGCGGTTTCCCCACGTCCATAACAGACTTTGCTTTAAAATATAAGTTAAGAATGCTCCTGGCTCGAGACGACTCCTGAGTAGCTCAGTGGTTAGAACATTGGCGTACTAAGCTAAAGGTCCCAGGCTCGATTACCTTGTTTAGTTGTCATTTTTCAATTTACAATATATTATATTTATATGCGGATATAACAGTAGTTAACAAGTATAATAGGTTGGCTAGTTACAATAACACTGGTGACTTGGTGGTCTAGGGGTAAGGTGTTAAACTTCTGTGTTGGGGGTTCAGGGCTCGATCCTCGGCCCCGGCACAGATTTATCTGATTACCAAAACCTTCCTTCACCTCTGACAAGACATCTTGTGAATGTGGGGAATGCCAGGCCTCCACCATAGTTCGGATTCCACGTTAAACTTTATGTCCTCCATTTCATCTCGCAATCACCCTAACATACACATTAGCGTAAGTGCGTATAACCCGAAGGGGTAGTAAGACGCGGTGGTAATAATATAACAACACAAATGTTTAATACTGATCATGACCCCGCAATTAATTTAGAAACATTTTAACATGTTCCAGACAATGCACTAGAGGTGTATACAATAACTGCCAGAATGGCGGCAGAGATAGTTGGTGTAGGAAATTAATGCCGACAATTGTTCTTAGTCAATTATGAGTGCTATGTTTATGGAAATATGTGAAACTATTCCACTCTATTCGAGTCTAGTCAGGTGTTGCCTTGTATTTTATTTCGAGCCGCACTTGAGTCGATCTATGTCTGACTATGAATCTGGCCCTTAGTTTTGTTCGTCGTAAGACCTTCAGGTGAGGATTTAGGGGAGGCGAAAAAATATCAGTATTTTTGCAGTTTTTTATTTCAGAACTTTTTTGATCAAAATAAATCAATTATCTTCATTTGAAAAGTTTGGCATCTAATACTGACATGCTAATGACAGAGATTCAACAACTGTTGATATCACCACGTGAAGAAATATAAACTCGCTGTTTGTACTGAAGCCATATTTTATTTATTTTGGTAAAAAAAAGTTTTGCTGTAAAAAACCCCCTGCAAAAACACTGTACTCTTCTCGCGTTCCCTACATCCCCCACCTTAAATCCCTTGTTCACAGAGGTAGGCTATATTGTCAGAAGAGTGAAAAGAGCCTTTTCAACTTCACGGGTGAGAGTGGGATTGTCCTTGAGCTGGATTTGAAATCCCAAGTAAAGGAGGGTTTAAAAACATTGTTTCAACACTGTTGCTGTCGTCAGTATTGCAGTAATTAATTATATTACACTGGGGTCTGGAGTTCAATCCTCGGTCCCGGCACAGATTTATCTGATTGTCAAACCCTTCCTTCACCTCTGACAAGACGTGTATTAATCACAACCTGTGAATATGTGGAATGCCAGGCCTCCACCATAGTTCGGATTCCACGTTAAACTCTTATGTCCTCCATTCCATCTCGCAATCACCCTAACATACACATTAGCGTAAGTGCGTATAACCCGAACAGGTAGTAAGACGTGGTGCTAATAATAATAATTATATTACAACAGTATGATGAAGTGTTTGTAACTGTAATATTTCATAATTTTTGATAAGATTTTTTCAAGGTTTTCTTTCAACCCTTATTTGGTTCGCGACCCTAGGTTCTGTAACCACTACCCTAGACCAATCGACCAGTGAAGGGGACGCCGAAACAAATACAATCGTAAATATATATATTTGATTATTTATTTACGCACCACGTCTTACTACCTACCCTCTTAGATTACACGCATATTTAATCCAAATCTAATATTTTTAAAATGAGAAAGGTTGAGTTTAGAGGAAGTTTACCCACACCTACATGGAGAGAGGGATACTCATATTCAAGGAAACCCGCCCTTCAATACACTCAACCGAGATTCGAATCCTAATATCCCAGTCATCGGCAGTCTAGTCTACTGCGAGAGGCCCTAGAGTTTAGTGTGCGTGTATGTATATATATATATGGTGTTGGTCGCAAATAACCTGAACAGGCGTTAAGACGCGCGCACACACACACACACACACACACACACACACACACACACACACACACACAAAGAGGTCATTGGTAAAAACACATGTAAGATGTGAGGAACGGCATTTTTTGTAATCGTTTGCTACAAACTGTATAAAGTACCATTCATTTTATCAAAAACCACCTCATTATTTGTTATTTTGTTGACTCGTTAAATGTTTTGGTTTTTTTATTTCCTTTCTCTCACCTTTAAAACAAGAGAATGTTTGAATTAGTTAAGTGCCCGAACAGCTTCATTTGACAAATGAAACGGGTAAATTATAATGCAAGCCAGCGCTTGGGAAAATCTCCAGCACCTCTAACTCTTCTTGGAATAATAATAGTAATAATAATAGCAACAAAAACTTAATTTACATAAGCTGAGGAAATAGTAGAGTTCCCATGATTCTTTTGTCTTCTTGGAGGAGCCGCACGCGGTTTGTTCCAAATAAACAACGCATTCTTACATTTCTTACATTTCTTACAGTTTTTCATGGCATATATCTTAACTTACTCGGTTTGAGAAAGTATTGTAATCGTTACAGTTTTCCTACTTCAAAGATTGTGATGGGCCGTGATGTTTTTATGTACCACCGAACTCCCCCAAAAAGTAGTTCTTGCGATTACGTTTGTCTGTACCAGGGGGCTACATCAGAAGTGACTTGGTAGATTTTGTTCGAACCTGATATGTAGATTTTACATGGTTGTACCTTGGGGCATTTTTGATTTTAGCCCTTGTATTAAGAATCAAATAGCCAAAGCGTGTATATTAAGGGCAGTTTGATAATTAAAGATTTTTGAAATTTTGGAATTTAAAAATATGATTTAACTGTTCTTTTATAAAAAAGGGTACATGGTACGTTTATATAAGATACATAAAAATGTGTGTTCATTAAAAAAAATTTAAGGGTAATTTACTTTTACTAGTTTTTGAAAGATTTTTATTTTATTTTGTAAAAATTGCTAGGTCCGCTATAGCAATTTTTGTTCAAAATATATATCTGAAGAGTATAATCATATCAAAATATTGTTTGTTTTTCTGAGTTAAATTTTCTAAGGGATTATTTAAGGAAACCTTTTTTTATAATGTTTTTCCTTTAATTAAGGTATTTAACATGTACTTTCTGAACCGACTAATTTTATCAGCACACAAAAATGTCTATGAGCGGGAGCGAAAGATCATACCGATTTTGCCAGGAAAGGTTGTTTCAGATCCCTTCCAGGGTTCTTGTCACAATCGACACGGGACCGGTTGCTTTACTTCACTTCCGAAGGAAATTGTTCTACGGATTTTTATTGCTCAAGAAAAATTCGTTGACTCCGGCCGAGTTTGAACCCACTAACATCGGGTTCCGAGGCGAAAAATTTATCCCAAGACCCCCCGAGATCGACTTAAAGAATATTATCGCAAACTATAATATACTTTTTTTTATCATTGCGTTTTATTACCCGTTCGGGCTAATCGCCACCGCGTCTTACTACTTGTTCAGAGTATACGCCTATATACTAATCATACAAATGTGTTAGTGATTATGAAGGTTGAATTTAAAGGAAGTGTATGGAGGGAGAGTGGAAAACCCTTAGGAAAAAACCTCAGTACACTTCAGTAGTTCAGTCTAGAGCGAGAGTAGTACCTTAAACCATGCGTCCATTGGAGTGGGTTATAAATGTATATGAGAAAGTATGTGCAGTTGTGAATTATAACTCTTCTCCCCCCCCCTCCCTTTTCATCGCCTTTCAGTACCCCTTTCATGTTAAACGAATATATATATATATGCTATTACAACAGGGATGAAGTTACATCTTGGTGGAAATATACCTTTATTTGCTTGGAGGAAGAGTGGAAAACCATGTAAAAATAAACACCCTCAGTACACCCGACCGAGATTTGAACCCAGTTCTCCCCGACTTTTGGCAAACCAAATTATATGAGTTTGGAATTTAGACCATCCCTGAGCTCGGTACCCCAATGCTCCCAGGTTTTTTTTGTGACGCAATGGGTTTGGAACGGGGTTATCTCAGACTTGTCAGGAAAATGAGGAGCTACTTGAATGAAAAAGTAGTGGCTCCGATCTAGAAAACTGAGGTAAATGGCCGTAGGGTTTGTTTCACATGACCATCTCTATCCACAGAAGTTAACACTATATTCGCCAATTTTATTTTGCTGTAAACTTATTTTAAAACATTTGCATCGATAGACACACTGACTATATCTCTGAATCATCTAGTCTGGTTTTATGGTGATGGGGATGTTGGAGTTTGAATTATGAGCAGCTTTCCTGAAGGAGGCTTTCCCTAAATGTTTGACCCACTTTCCATCCACGCAAATTGTGCATTTCTAACTCCCTCATTCCTACAACAAAATATAACTCTCTCTCTCTGGTAAGAATGTAAGGAATGCAAAAGATCGGTATGGTTGCTGTTTCCATTTCAAAACTTTTGTTGGCTTAAATAAATTAAATATTTCTCCAGTACAGACAGAGTTTAATTTTCTTCACATGGTTACCTCATCAGTTCTTGAATATCTATCAAGGTTGTCCTGGAATTTAATGACAACTTTTTCTCTCCATTTAAAAAGTTTCTCATCTAATGCCGATATGCTCATAACATATATTCAACAACTGTTGATATCACCATGGAAAAAAAAAATTAAATTCAATGCCTATACTTGAGTAATACTTAAATTATTTTGGCCAAAAAAAATGTTTTGCTATAAAAACTGGAAAAACAAAGGCCTTTTCTTGTGTCCCTTACACTCACACGCCTTAGGGGAATCGAAATGGAATGAGCGCCAGAACGTAAGCACTCCATTCAACCCTCTCCTGAGACACCTTCATCGAATCCCAAATCTTACACCCACCCTTTATTCAGATTCATTTTCACATAATCCACGTATTTACCAAGGGATATTGTCTCTTTAGGTTGTCGAACTAATTTTTCTATACAATTGAATATATTGTCTGGCAGATGTTTTAAGCTTAAGTTGCAAAGCATTATGAGTCACTATACGAGTACATTTTTTTCCTAACATTTGAATATCTGCGCCATTCAAATATATTCTTCTTTAAAATTTCGACCAACGTGTAAATCAAGCTTTAGGACCGCTATAGATAAGGTTGTCAACGACCTTCTAAAACTCTTTCCCTTTGTCTCTTAATTCTAAATAAAAACCAGAAGTTACTACACTAGATATAATATCTGAGAGGAACCGCACTTCTTCTAATGGGAAGCGGCGTTGTCATTCTCTTGTTTTCGTGTGTACAATCTTCGCTTAGTTATGATACAAGTATTGCAACACTGGTTCGTCGGTGTTGCCATTGATCACTCCCTCTCAGCACACTACCTTCCGACGTAACTAAAAGTGAGGAGATTTGACAACAGTTAACATCCGGGAGAAAGTGGGGATACAGTTTTTCTTCATAAGACCTGCAGTTTCTTTAGAGGTGAAATTAGGTGCAGTGATTACCCCTTGCCATCCAAGATTGTACGCGTTATATTCTCTTCTCCGGGTGCGGTGTCGTACTGATTGATAGCTCCTCTCAACAAACACCGTAATAGCAGGAGACGCACGTCTTCAGATGTCGACACAATCTGTTTTGTGGTTCTGGAATTTCATCCGGTTCTTTTGTTCCCATTCTAAGAAAGCCTTTAACGGGGCCACTCGATTTAGCCTAACTATTAAAAATATATATTAATTTTAGTCTATTAATTAAGGTGAAATTTGCTGAAAAGGTTGATTAAATCATCACACGACTTATGAACTAAATTAATTATATAACAAACCGATTCGGTGGCCGCATGGTCTGAAGCGTCACTCCCGCAATAAACTTGACTGCCAACGATGGGGAGATCGGGGTTCATATTCCTGTTTGGTGTACTGAGGATGAATTTTTCTCAACGGTGTTTCACTCTCCCGCCACGAAAATGCTAGTACACTTCCTCTAAATTCAAACTTCATAATCCCTAACACATTAGCGTAATCAGTACATAGGCGTATAACATGAACGGGTAGGAAAATGTGGTGCTAATATATAACAAACAACACCTAGTCTTCTGCTCGTCTATTTATCACTGTGATTGGGGTAGCCCCAATTTCACAAAGTGTAAGTTTTTTGGTCATGCTGAGAATCGAATCCTGGAACCTTAAGTTGAGTACACACGCGCGCTATCGACTGAGTTAGTGTGTTGGATTTGTACATTCAACTGAGCTATTCGCGGCTTTTCTTTTGTAGGCCTATTTTGACTTTATAATTCGTATACTTATTTTTTTTATTGAGGCTTATCAGACAGCAGGCACGCGTTGGATGGATAGGCAACCATTTATATCTACCAATATTCTCATCGCTTTTGGCCAGACTCGAACCCTGACCTCCTGGAAGATACATAGAAATTTCTTCATAAACCCCTCTCCTTGAATTTTTGTCGGATACTGTAACTGACTTTAAAAAATCTCATACAACCTATTGTGGAAGGAAATAATTCCTTTTAAAAGGGTAGTTTGGATTTACTACCCTTGTTTATAGAATAATACGTGTCGATGTTCTAGGATATGTTCATGTTTTATTGGAACATTTTATGTAAAAAAGAAAGTTAACACTCAACAGCAGCTCTGTGCCAGAATCCAAATTTATAACCCTAAGAATTAAAAAAAATCTACCTAAACTGTAACCTACACTAAATTTACGTGCCATTTTGTGACCATATTAACACCAACAAAACAACACACACGCACAAAGAAAAAAAAAAAGTGTCCACTCAACAAAACCCATTGATATTCTTTATGAGACTGAAAAACTGCTCTTTTTATGGGTTGTATACCACTGTTGAAATGCCCCCCAAAAGTTCCATCAATCCATTACTGAACTTCCCAACCCCTTCTCGTTTTTCACCCTTAAACAATACCCCGAACAGAAAAAAAAGGCCTATTCAAATGAAACTGAAATAAAAATAGACGCAAATGAAAATGAAAGGGGGTGGGTGGGAGGAAAGTTTGATTAAAAAAAAAAGAGTCGTCATGGTGTGGAAGGGGAGGTGTGTTTGTCATATGTGTACGTATCCATGTATATATGTGTGTAGCTACGAGGAAGTTCGCTGCGGAAGAGTAGTGTGTGAAAATATGACCACTGGGATTAATGATGACGTTCTTGTCAGTCTCATACCCTTTCCCCCCCCCCCCCCCAACCCCCCCC
>CABEEJ010000531.1:227068-237548 GCA_901482245.1 Timema douglasi
CCCCCCCCCCCCCCGCAACCCCTCCTTCACAATCTACACCGCAGCAAACCCACCGGGCAACAAAACAAAGCAGTAAATAATATAACGTGTGGCTAGGACATGTATGTCTCCTTCTAATTGATGGACAGGAGTAGGACGACATGTCACTACCTCCCCTCTTTGACACTTTCCGGCGGGCCTTCCTGATTTAGGTGTTTTGAAAGTTTTAACCATCAGAGGTTCAGTCTACGTCTATTTGGCCCGCGCATTTAGGGCACAGACTAGTGAAATTTGAAAAGAAAAAAACTAACTTGGAAGAAATCAAACGATTAACATAATCATGACAAGGGATTCAAACGAAGGACTTCTAATCGTGGTGGCTACAGATAATTAAAACTTGGAAAGGTCGGGGAACTTTTTATGTCAGTGAAAACAGAGAAATGTCAGGGAGTCTAGTAAAAACAATAAGGAAAAGTCAGAGAATTTAAATATATGACTAATTATTCTGCATCTAAATTTTAAACAAAAGAGAGATTTTGTCTCTTGATGTTAACAAAATGCATTGCCTATATAATATGGCAAACCACATGAGATTGATAGTACAGGGTATTTTTATAACACATTTACACAGGCACACAAATAATACATAAAACGTTAAATACCGGAAAAATAGCTTATAATAATGTTTATATTTAATAGCCGTTAGAATTGTTTTCGAAAATATCTCATCCCTGCGATGAACCAAGAAAAATTGTTATAAAAAGGTTAAGTTTTTTTTTTACTGTCAGGAAAACCTGAACGATTTATACATTTTGATGATAAAAGTTTTGTGGTGGCATTTAGAAAGAAAAAGCAACTCATTTGGCGTGTGTTTTTGAGGTACCCCCAATTTTGAGCGACCCGACCACGGGCACAAAACATCGATTTAGTTTTGGCGGTGACAGGAAGGTTGAAACCTGGTATGTTAAACTTAAAATGTGTTTTCTCAAATCCCCCCCCCCCACACGTGTTTACTGGTACACTTTCTCTACTACCTTCCTCTTTTCAGAACAAAAAAACTTTTAACTAAAATAAAATAATGTTGCTTCGGTAAATAAATTTGGTCCAAATTTTTTTACATACAATTTCAACATGTCTTTAATATCTGTCAGGGGCATCGCCGAATTCGACTATGCCTTTTTCCTTTTAGTTAAAAAGTTTCTTATCAAATGCTTAAGAACTTTTGATATTACTTTGTGAAGAAAATTTACTAATTACGCTGATGGGTTAGCAATTAGGAAGGCTTAATTTAGAGGAAGTGCATCCACATTTGTGTGAAGGGATAGTGGAAAACTATTCAAGGCAAACCACCATCAGTGCACCCGACCGGAGTCGAACCCCAATTTCCTCGTCTTCTGTAGTCTAGTCCAACATAGATTAGTGCGAGTGACATCTTTCTATCAAACCCGACACAGAAACGTAACCACCGTATGTTTAGGGTAGCCATATTTTGTATTGGGAAGGGGAATAAAGAGAAGATGGATCATATGGCACATTTTTATATATCCATTACTGTTTTGCCTCCTGTGGCTTGGGTGAGTTTTTTTATTCAAGTCATGTACTGTCTACTACCGGCTGTCTCTAGGCCTATTATAGCGTCATATACTTTATAATCTAACTTAAGACTAGGACAGGCACAAAATCCTTATTCCCGGCCGATTTATCATCGTGAAAGTGTAAACCCATATTTTCATCAATGATACATTTTTCGGCCATGCCGAGAATCGAACTCGAGACCCTTAGCTAAATAGACAGACACGCTACTGACTGAGCTAAGGTGTCGGCTTGTAGGGAAATCGACAGATTAAAAAAAAACACCATAAACCAATGTCATTCTCATCATTGATTTTTATTTTACTATACAACTTCTTACTACCCGTGCTCGCTACCTGCATTTAATCACGCTGAAGGGATAGGAATGACAGGGCCAACATTTAAAAAGTGTACCCGTATTTGCGTGTAGTAAGAATGGGAAACCAATTAGTAAAATTATAGCCTGTTGGTATTCCCTACCTTCTGGCAAAACAGATTATACGAGCCTGACATTTAGTCTTCGTGCCCACTGATATGGGTATTACATAAATAACTCAAAAATATGTTTACTTATCAAGTATAAGGTGAACGAAGAACTATATTTAAAACATGAACTAAGAATAATGGACTTTTAAGTGTTAAGAGACCGGTGTCCTAGGTTGAGACAATTTGTAAGTGTAATTATGTAAAATAATTGGCTGTGGGTTTGCGTGTCCTTCTAATAACCCATTTTCTTAGTACAAAGGTGGTATGATATGTTGATTGTTGTGTGGTTTGCTCTAGATTAAGTCACTACGTCGTGTGTTTATACACACACGTGTACATTTTTTTTACGTGCATATAAAGTATAATTAAAATACATTTTAAAGATCTTTCTCATATCAAGTATTGTGATTGTGAAAAAATCCATATTGAGACTATGACGAATCTTTGCATTTTATATGAACGGGAACCTAAAATAGTAGATTTTACTATTCTCTGTTTGTCTGTCTGTCTGTATAACTCTGGCCACGGATCCAAAACAGTTTAATGGATTTTGTTCAAAATTGATATTTAAATTTTATAGAGCAATCAATACCTCAATACCTTTGGACGTTTTGTTGATTTTAACCCTAGCCTTCAAATTTAGACATCCCACTGACGAGTGATATTTACTAATTTTTTTTGAAAAAGGCCCTAACGATTTTATTTAAAATGCATATCTAGGATTTGTTCGACATGCAAATAGCATAATATAATTGGTTTTTGGGTATAAATTCGTTGAAGGGTAGCTTACTGTTGGGAAGTATATAAAATTTAAAATATTTTGAAAATATCTCTAATGATTTTGTTAAAAATATTTATATCTAGATATTGTATGGTATGGCAAATAGCAATCTGTTTGTTTTTTGGGTAAAAACTCATTTATAGGTAGTTTACTGATTATTTTTTAACAAAACTTGAAATATTTTACATCTAGCTCTAACGATTTGGTTCCAAATGGTAATCTTAGGAGTGATTGACATGCCAAATAACCCTGTATATTTGTTTTTGGGTAAAATTTTGATAAAGGTTCGTTTACTGATGAGTGATTTTTGAAAATTTGAATTATTTTAAAAAGGGCTATAATGATTTGACTTAGAATGTATATCTGAGGTGTTTGACATCAACATGAAAAATAAAGCTGTACACTTGTTTTGGGAGATATTGGACTATGGGTAATTTACTGACGTTATTTTTTTTAAATTTGAATGCTAAGAAAAATAATTATTTTAGCAATTTCGTTTAAAGTGTGTAGCCTATCTGTTAAGTCGTTTGTATTATAAATAGTTAAATATATTAGTTTTCTACAAAAATCATTTAGAATAGTAACAAATGATTTTTGTAATGGTGACCTGGTGGTATAGGGGTAAGGTGTCAGACTTCTGTGCTGGTGGCCGGGGTTCAATCCTCGGTCCCGGCACAGATTTATCTGATTACCAAACCCTTCCTTCACCTCTGACAAGACGTGTATTAATCACAACTTGTGAATGTGAGGAATGCCAGGTCTCCACCGTGGTTCGGATTCCACGTTAAACTGTAGGTCCTCCATTTCATCTCACAATCACCCTACCATTACACATTAGCGTAAGTACGGGTAGTAAGACGCGGGGCTAATAATAATAATAATAATAATAATTTTTGTAAATGTGATATTTTGAAAATAGCTCTAACGATTTGGTTCAAAATTTGTATCAAGAGACGATTTTACACTATTCATAATAATATATATTTATTTGGAGTAAATTAATTTAAGGATAGTTTAATATGAAAATTATACTAAATTTGAATATTTTGGAAATTGACTTTGATAATTAAATTCAAAATGTAATGCTGGGAATAGTTTTTCATGATAAATAAGAATACGGTTTTATTTTTCCAAATAAAAATAATGTTAGGTTAGTTATATATATATATATATATATAACGTTTGTGCGATTGTGTCTTGCCATTTATTTAATTTATTATATAGAGAAAGTATTTTAATCGTGAAAACTGCTAACCTTCAGAATATGATGTTGCTTAACGTTATAAGAGCCCCCCAATTCAAAAAAGTTTTTTACGATTTGGTTTGTATCGAAACTGTTTGATAGATTTTGTTCAAACATTGTTTTTGATTAGATTAAATAGCTAAGTTATTATATTTGTTAATTTTGGTTATAGCTACATTAAAAAAATATTATATTTAAATGTTGTATAGTCATGTATCAGGGTAAAATTGTGATTTTAATTCTAACTTTGAAATCAAGGTTAGCTTATTAAGATTTTCTTTTTATATAGTTTAATTTGGCCTTAAAACATTTTTCTTTCAAGATCTATATCTCGGTAGAGTTTTGCATGCTAAATAACATATTTTACTCATTCTTCGCAATTCTTTCAACAATAGTTTTACTAAAAATTTATTATTTTAAATTGTTCCTAAATATGACTAACAATTTTGTTAAAAATGTATATAAAAGAATAGAAAGGGGCGTGTGGTAACATTATAAACACGGTTGAGTCATAATTTAGTAATATTTTACTGAAACACAAACATTAAAAAAAATTCAACTCTAAAATATGCGATTATGTTTTACTAGCCCTAGTAACTATTGGAAACCTTTTAACACTTTCTAGTACAAACAAATGACACTGCACTATTTGTAAACTTTTTTTATATGAATAAAAATAAATAAAAACATGTTTGAAGTGTTTAAAAGTGTTTATTTTTGTTCATATCTTACATGACATGTGTTTCATGTGTTACTTTTTTCCTTTTGTTCTTATTGTTATTATATCGATGGTTGTTTCTGTTCTTGTGTCTCCAGGGGTTGGAGGATGACGACACGGCGTCAGTCACATCGGTAAGTGTTCGCTCTTCCTTATCGACATTCTCTTATCTATAGCAGTTATTGAGCATCATTAGTCAATGCCAACGGCACGGCTGGCTGGCTGTGGTCTCCGTTTTTTATATATATATATATATATACATATAGGTATAACGAGCACAAGTACCCGGCATAATCTCCGGGCTACGCTTTTCTTTGCGTCATACAGACGCAAAAATTATCTCTCTTCATTTTATTTTTTCTGACACAGTTTTTAATATATTAAAAAAAGAAATTAAAATTCCAGTACATATGTTTGTGCACAGGGGCTACTAGTTTAAAATTTTTATACCTCCTTGTCAGGTAGATATTGCTCAACGCTCGTGACAGACAAACAAACACTTTGCATCTTTCCACACCCTCTAGATGCCGCTAGATGACCTAGAAATAGGAAACGTTGCACAATTTACTTATAAACAACGTGGCAGAACCTAGCGGAACCTGAGTTTCGATTATTTTATTATTTAATAAAAAAGGATATAATTAATTTAGTTCAGTCTCACACCATCCACTCATACGTAATAACTAACAAAAAAATACTTTTTGAGTTTTTGTTAACCTGGTTGTTCTTGGGGTAAAGTGCTCGCCTCAGGAATTGATGTTCGTGGGTTCATACCGAGCCGGGCTCAAAACATGTTTATTGAGCGATAAAGATCCGTAGCACAATTCCTATGAAGGGGAAATAAAGCAATCGGTTCAATGTCGATTGTGAGATGTAAAAAGAACCCCGGAAGTTATGTGAACATACTTTTCCCGGCAAAATTAGTAGGCTCTCTTGCTCACGCTCATAGAAAATCTCGTGTGCTAACATAATCATTCGGTTCTGAGAGCGCATGTTAAACACCTCAAATAAATTATATATAGGCCTATATATACGAGGCGTTTTTTTTTTAAGCAAGTACCGTTTTGAAATTCGGCCGCTGCAGCGCTGAGGCTGCCGTTCCGCGCATGCGCGTTGAGTACCTCCATCTGTTGACTAGCCACAGATGCCATTACGGAAGTATTCGACTGTGTTTACGTCTGTTTGTGAATATTTAAAATGGCTCAGTCAATTGAAAATCCCGTCGACTGTGAATTAAGCTGTTATTCGTTTTCTTCATGCAAAAGATGGGAAAGCGGTTGAAATTAATCGGCGGATCAGTGAGTTTTATAGAGAAAACATAAGCGATTGAATGGTAATTAAATGGGTTAGAGCATTTAAAGATGGCCGTACGAATGTGCATGATGAGGAACGAAGTGGGCAACCTTCTGTCTTTACTGAAGACTCGTTGCAGAAAGTTGATGGAAAAGTTCGAGAGAGCACGATTTCATCTTTATCTAATGAGTTTTCTCGAGTTTCAAGAAGTGTTCTTTATGAAATTGTGACAACACTTAAATTATTGTAAGTTGTGCTCACGCTGGGTTCCGAAAATGTTAACTGAGGTGCACAGAATCAAACGTTTAGCCAGAGCGTTGACTTTCCTTGAGTAATACAGTGATTTTGCTAATAATTTTTTTAAGCCAAATTGTCACAGGCGACGAAACATGGGTGGATGATGTTACGCCGGAACCGAAACAACAATCCATGGAATGGCAACATTCAACTTCACCCAAGAAAGTGAAGTTCAAGCAAACAATTTCAGCTAGAAAAATCCTGTGTACTGTGTTTTGGGATAGGAAGGGGGGTGTTGCTTGTGGATTTTTTTTACCCCGTGGTGACACAATAAATTCTGAGACCTCTTGTGAGACCTTAACTAAACTGCGCCGTGCAATCCTAAACAAAACGCATGGCATGTTGAGTGAGGGGATTGTTTTGCTTCATGACAATGCCCGTTCACATGTGGCTAATCGAACCCAAGATCTCATCACATCATTTGGCTGGAAACAACTTGATCACCCTCCGTACATTCCCGATATAGCGCCTAGCGACTATCTCTTGTTCCTGCATTTAAAAAAAAGCATCTTGGTGGTCAGCGCCACGACGATGATTATGACCTAAAGACGGCCGTGTTGCAGTGGTTATCAAATCAGGCGGCAGATTTATATGAGGGTGGAATTCAAAAACTGGTTGTACGATACGACAAGTGCCTTAATATTGGGGGAAATTATGTTGAAAAGTAGATTAAAGTAGAGGCTTCCATATAAAACTAAAATTGATAAAAACAATGCACACTTGTGTGTTTCTAATTTCAAAACGATACTTACTAAAAAAAACACCTCGTATAATTTATATATATATATATATATATATACACAAACAAAACCAAAAATTCCATGTGTTTATCAATTAAAGGCTAGGTTTTGTTAGGTTAGTTAATATTTTAATCAACCTTTTGTGGACAAACCTAAAAATTTGTTTCAAAGTAATTATCACCTGATTTGGTAGTGTGACTGGTAATGGGTAGTTTCAGACTAATTTTTCTCGTACGTGTCACCTTTGGGCAAGTGTTAGTTTAAACGTTTCATTTTTATTTTATTTTGTATCAAGAATGGTTTTATGGCGTGGGGTGCAAAGGATAACGTAACAATCACTCTTATCACCGTTATTAAGTAAATATGGCTATAAAAATTAATAATGTTCATTATGTTGTCGTCTGCCTAATGTCGATCCGATTTATGCGTTGTTAAGATAGCGTTATTATTATTAATATTATTATTTAAATGCGCGCGATTCTAAACGAGTTTCAGGATGACTTGGAACAAGATTTCGCATCGACTATTGGTTACTTGAAGTTTGTTGGTTTCTTAAATTGGTTCATAAGACCAACATTATTTTAAGCTTATTGGTTTGTTGAATTGTTGGTTCACAAGCCTAAAATTACATGAAACAAGTTGGATTCTTAAATTAGTTCATAAACTCAACATACGTTAAGAATATTCTCATTCATTTAAAAAAAAAGTATTTATGAAACGATTTGGTTTTGTATACATCTAGCAAATAATTTGAAACTTGATGATCATTGTGAGATTTGAACCACTCATACACCACACCGTCTGCTCTTCTCGTCCGGGATTTGAACAAGGCTCGTTCAAATAATAGAGTAAACACACCTTAAAATTTGTTCAACCGCGCAGCACGGCTCTTATTCCAAGCGAAACCTTGCTCCCCATGTCGTAGTCACGCGAGCTTTTCCGTCGTTTACATTGAAAATGCAAAGTTGGGCTAGTTTATTTTCACATCTTTTATCATCAACCTTAACCACTTTTATTTTGCCCCCTTATTTTCCCCTTTTTTTATTTCTGCTTATTTATTATGCACTATAACCCTAACTAAGCACAGACAAATAAGAAATAGACTCTCAACCTTACGGGGGTTTCGCTGCTATCCTTTTGCTTGCTTGAGTCCTTCAACACTGGGCCTCGCTAGTGTCACTCCTCTGTGATGATAAGACTAACCGCAGCGATCCTAGTGGTAGAGGACTCAAGCTGCTAAAAGGAGCGCAACCATTTTAATCTATAGGTTGAGTGTCCTGGGTATATTATTGGTCTGTGCTCTAAGCTACATTCCCCGTTCACACACTTGCTTTCTTCTCTTTTTTTTCCGTTCTTACTACCGATTTTGTGTGTGCAATATAATACTAATTTTCACTTTCCAATCTACTACTTACTTTTTTCTTCCCTTCTTTATTCTTATTTGGTGTGCATTATAATCTTAGTTAATACCTCCCGCTCGCCCCTTTTTATTTTTTTCCGCTCTTCCTTTCAACTCTTTTGTGCCATATAATCTTAATTTCTACTGCCCGTTTTTTTAAATATTAATTTCCCCCCCTCTTTATTCCTATCTATGTATTCACTATAATCCTAGTTTCCACTTCTCCTTTTCTTACTTTCTCTCTATACTAATTTTTTTTTTAATATTTAGAGCTTAAAGAATCTCTAAGATTAGATAAGGTTGTATATTTCTACACTTTTGTGTGTCAGCTGGACCAGAAGTCTCGAGAGTGGCTTGTGTGTTCTTCGCAAGCCAACTACCAGGTACTTGCCAAGCTCGCCGCGGAGGAACCCAGGCTTGCCAAATTCAGGGTAAGAAATAATATCACACACTCGCTTTTTGCATGAGGTTTGGTTGTTTTTTAAAAATAGTTGCTTAATATAGCCACGATTTACTTGATTATTTTTAAAAACTCTCAAACCTTCCAGATATATTTTCATAAAATGTGTTTTGTGACGTGTGATTAATATATCTTGATTTTAATAGAAATACCGATCTCTAAATACCTTATTTTGTACCAGAATTATACTGTATTTTGGTGGGATAAAAGGCCAAACACCTCCAAATTTAATTTAACTTTCAAGCAGCTGGGGCTTTGAATGTATCTACCATCACAAGTTAAAAGTTTAAAAATGAGTGTCTACTCTCGGGAAAAGCTGAAAGGGTCATTTGTTGAGCACCCAACATTTTAAAAATTCAACTTCAAATTTCATGCATAGGAAATTATAGCAATAATATCGTAAACTCTTAAAGAACTAAGTTTTAAACATTAAGTGTCCATGTTTTTACTAGTCATCTCGTGTAATGTAATATCTAGCATTATATTAACATAAGTAACGCTGGAATTGATCGAGTATGAATAAAACACCAAACCATGCAAGGTAAGCTTGCTACCTTTCACGGTAAACGAAGGGTGCATTCACTTTGTAAGTTTTGGGTGGTTATAGGCTTAACTAGTGGTGGTTGGTGGCCTCGTGAACTGGGGAACTGGGCTAGCAGCTTTGGGGTTGGTGTCGGGGAAGGGTTAAAATGTTCCAAGGGGGTTTTTTTGGAGGGGGAGGGGAGATTTAAATTATTTACTAAAATAATTTTAGTGGCATGAAATGTATTTAAATTTCATGTTGAATATATAAAAATTAATAGTCTATGGCACAGAGAGTAGAATATATAAATGTGAATTAAGACCTGTTAGAGAAATTCTGAGCAACATGAGCGACGTAAAACTGAAACTGCTAAATGTGCCAACATTAAGCAAGAGCACTCTGTCAAAAACTTGAAATTTCCGTGGCAATGAGAAGTAACTCAAATTTTGTTTTATTTTCCCTCTAAGGACACGCATGCGCCTTTCCCTATTTCCCACCCTTTTATATACTTCATGCTGCCATTTTGAATGATTTGGAAGTTAATTTGAGTTGTCTTCTAATAGGTCCTCGTGCTAGAGACAAACGCACAGTCACTCGTCACAAATACCAAGCTCAAGCAAAGATGCTGCCAAAATTATACAATATGTTTAGTTTTTTTTTAAATATATTTTTAGACATATACTATTCTTTTTTATTTCGCTTAAAGTAAGCTAGCAGTGCGTTATCTTTGAGGGTGATAACTTCTCAATGATTAAAATGATAACTGTAAGGTTATATTATTGTCTGTAGTATGGAATAGTTTTCGTGTGCAATGGTTGGTTGATTTCTAACCGCTTGTCCCGCTGCCACCACTCAAATTCCCCCCTCCCCTTTCGATCCACAAGGGTACCCCCCCCCCCCCCTTTTCCTTTTTCCCCACCAAGATGTGTAAAAAAAACAAAATTATCCCCTTTTTTTTTTTTTTTTTTTACCCATTTTTAATTTTTTAA
>CABEEJ010000531.1:242590-262244 GCA_901482245.1 Timema douglasi
ATCTTATGTCTGATAAGCGAGGCTGGGGTTTTTATGCCCTAAAATTTTTTCAGAAAATGCTTTATAAAAAATGCATTTATGACAAAAAAAAAGCCTTTAAAACGAAAAAATTACCAATAATATTTACACTAATTTATTTATTTATTTCCTTGCAAAATTATTTAAGAAAATAATAGGTGCATGAAACGAAACAAAAATCTAAAAAATATAATCTAATTGTTTGACTCATTCTTTGTCAAGATAAATTTTTAATTTTACTTACCAATTGTAATAGCTTTACCTATGAAACCAAAACAAAGAATTTAAAAAAACTTAATTTTTTTTACAGTTTCTCTGGCAAACTAAAAATATATTGCCCAAAAACATCTCCTATACAAGATTAAAAACTAGTTAAATACAATTTATTCTTTATGAGTTTCTGTGCCAAACTGAAAGTTTTTAAACAAAAAATACATAGTTTAAAAGAAAACAGGGGAAGGGTGGAAGTATTATTACCGCCGTGGTGGCACCACCGATTGCTGTGATAGGTGTATAGATGTTCTAAACACAAGCACTCCCCGCTCCCCCTTTTTTTCCTCGGTCTTGCTTCTGGCTTTCAGGGAAAATCATACAAAAATGTCCTTTATATTGAGAATACCAAAATATGCAAAATAATGACTCAAATATAACAAAAAATGGCCTTAAAACCACTTAAAAACCTGAAAATATTACATATCGCGTAAAACATGAAAATTTGCTAAAATATTCCTTAACAAAGCTACTTAAATTAGTTTAAATTCTTATGAAACACATTTGTATACACTTGAACAACATTCTAAGTTTGAAAAACAAAATATGCAAAGTCATAAAAATCCTAGCTCTACTGATAAGTCTCCTCTCTAAATCTCTGATCGGGATTCTATAACATAGACGTGGTAGGGCAGTGCCTATGATCTAACGCTCTCTACCTAGGTGGTGCTGAAACCCAATCTCAATCCCACGGTGCGGGGGCAGGGGGGGGTTCCTTCTGGTCTTAAACCCCCTCTGTAATTTTAAAAAACAACAACAAATAAATTACTTTTCGACAAGATTGGCTACGCGGTCAATATCATAACGATCCATTCACTCTTATATTTCTTCTCCTCCCAAACCCGACAAGTCTGCTTCTTCAGACTATCAGCTTCATTATAATGGAGGAGTAACCTGTACAAAATATAGGACGCCACTCTTAAAAAAAAAAAAAAGAAGCTTGTAGCTTGTTGCCTCTTGTATGAAATATGGCGTATGTGCACACTTTTTCCCCACATGTGTGTGTGTGTGTGTGTGTGTGTGTGTGTGACCTCGATGAACTTACCATGAAATAGTGGTGGGCTTAAGCGAGCACAGTGTTTCTAAAGTAGTTATACATGGCTACTGGTTAGCTACTTCGTTACATCCGCCATGATTTATTTTCATTAGTTTTATTTTTTATTCAGGGAATAATATTTTCAAGCTTTTATTTTTTTTATTACTTGGATACCTTGTCGTAACGCCTCTCTTGTTTTAAAAACAAATATACAGAAGAAAGAGAAAGTGTGCTGATGAGACGAAGAACGAAGGAGGTAAGAAAAAGATGATGAATGGTGCGTGAGATAATAGTCTTGGTAGTTTTGTTTCTTCTTATTCGGAAAACTAAGTGGCTTCTTGGGATAGTTTTGTATTCAAAACAATGCAGATAAAACTGACCCCTTACCTTTCTTCACCCCTTTTCGAGTTTCTTGGAATATTGTTTTTTTTAACGTAAAGTTAATTTAAATTGAGTGGATAAGATCTTTTTTGTTGTTGTCTGCGGGGGGTCATGTTCTGACACATGTTTCTGAGGCAGTTAACAGTTTGTGTACCCTTGGATTTTTTTTTTATGGAAGCAACGGAATGACATGTGTGGGAGGATGCGCGTTATGCTGTCCCGACACTTTAGTTCCATCGACGTGGCAAAAAACAAAAAAAAAACATTATCTTTGGGGATACTGAGGGATTTTCCTCATTTCTTAGCGAGGAATTAACGGCTGGGGGACCTGGTATTGTGTCTGTTCTAGAACAAAGCTAGTTTGTAAGTCGTGTGTTACAATCATCGTTCAGTTTAGAAAGTGCACGTGAAATACCCTCCCAAAATCAAATAATATGTATTATCTGCACAACACGATTGTATGTTAAAAAAACAACTAATTTTCCTGTCGATAGGCCGGTCAGCGCTCATCCTCCCAACATTTTACTTGACTAAAGATAGGTCGAGTCAATCCGAAACTAACATTTAAAAATAACCTCGAATCTAAATTTGTATCATCTCATCTTTTAAAATGATACAATTTTAGTTAAAGAATACATTTTTAAATCTGAATTTAAAAAAATTATTCGAGGATTGTTGCCACCGACAAAATAATATTTTGCTTATCATGTATATTGTTTCATAAACCACAAAGAGAACACTTTTATAAACTAATTATATATCTATATAAACCCATTTACTATCAATTTTCTGAAAATTATGTTAAGACAAGATCTTCATCTTCATCTTCATATTCGTATTTGAGATACCTTTTTGAGAATTTTACGGATCTCGAATCCTTAGAATTTGAGGGATTCGATCTCTAACTGTAACGTAACAGTTCTATGTATTGGGACTAGGTTTTTACCTATGAAAAAAACTTGTACGCTCTAGAATTATGATGGTGTAAAATTTTTATTAATAATAAGTCTACCAATTAAATTATAAAAGGAAAAATATAAAATGTTCAAACTCTATATTTTATCATTATTAATTATTTCACTAACATAAATACTTAAAATTGTTTTTCAAATGACGCTTCAAATAAAACTTCATTTATATACTATTGGATTTTTTTTATTTAGGTTTCCCTATTAATTATTTTATATTTTTTAATGTAGATAATGGCTCTTATGGGAATCATTAGGATGTAATTACGAATTAAAATGTTATTATATGCGTATCTTATTTAGGGTCCAATTTTAAGAAAAAGAAGCTTATCGACACCTATATAAAAGACTAGATCCCATTTCATGTATTTATACGTAAAGTCATGAGATCTACAGCGGACACTTTTCATAACGCCTATAAATAACAATAATATGTTAAAATGTTATCAATACCTGCAGCAAAATTATATATATTAGTGTTTTTCTTAAAGGACCAGTTTAATAGTCAGACTTAGTACACCATAACTGGCCCATTTCATTCGAGTCCAGATAGGTGTCGTCTTATATTTGGTTTCGAGGCGCACTAAGTCTGGCTATGAATCTGGCCCAAAGTTTATTAGTACCAAAATTTTGAGGCAAAAGGAGCTGCATTGGTATTTTCCTAAAAATAAAAATATATACACTCTAGAGTAGATGGTTTGGTGATGGGTAGCGACATGTGGTGTCAGAGTCAATCATGCTATCCGTGCGGCCAATCGCGTCGAAAAGTTTAAACTTGAACGGAAAGTAAGATGGAAGACAAATTAACTTTTTCACGTGTCCGACACCTTAGCTCATTTTGTAGTGTATCTATCTACTGAGCTAAAGGTCCCGTGTTCTATTCCTGACATGGCCGAAAAATGTATTAATTGAGGAAATGTTGGTTTCCTCTTTCATAGTGATGAATTAATGGCTGGGGGTTGGATGTTGTGTCTGTTCTATATATAGGTTAATATATAAGTCGTGTTCTGATAAAATCAGTCAGTTCAGAAAATTCACGTTAAATAGCCTACCTCAAATAAATAACAAAATGAGAACAAAAAAATTAACAATTTGGGTGGTTGCCATCAAATCAAAAGTTCACATAGTAATAGTGATGTCTGATTATCCAGGTGGTAATACTCATTGACAACCTCTGCGGTGATTGTATGGTCTAAGCCGTCACTCTCACAATAGACTGGCCTTCCAATGACGGGGATATCGGGGTTAGAATCCTGGTCGGGTGTGCCTAAGAGTGGTTTTCCCTAAATATTTTTCCACTTACCTACACGAAAATGCGGGCATACTTCCTCTTAATTCATCCTTACTCAGCCATAATACATTAGCGTAATTAGTACACAAGTGTATTAGCCGGACGGGTAGTAAAACGTGGTGATAAAAAATAACTACTCTTATGACAAGTTTCATATTAGCTGAAACTTTTGTGACGAAGGAGATAGGAAATTATTTTCAGCTAATAAAGCATCTATTTTCGAAAATATTATTATTATTATTACATATGAGTAATAAATGTACTCGATAGTCGTCTTGTTGAATTAGAACGAGCAATAAAAGTGGTGTACATTAAACTTTTAATGGNGGGGGGGAAGATACAAATACTAGACATGATACATTAATCATACAACTTCTACTTAGCTGAAAATACATTTAACTATGTTTTTATATTGTTTAATTATATATTATTCTCTTCTTGGTGTCGTAGTCATACCGTTTTTTTCTCACGGCGGTGAGTTTAATGACTTGCACAGTATAGGCTGATGTTCTCACAGCTATGGGTTAAATCAAGTGTATGAAACTTTCTTTGGAATCCAGAGGTACATTCTCTTTACTCGTAAAGGGAGCAGTAATACCTTGACTTATTATACCATAAGGGTTTCCAACTTTAAATGTGCCCGAGAGCCACACTTGAATCCACGAGTCAACATGTATAGGAAATGTGGTTTATTTGAACGATTAGCTTGTTTTTTTTATTTCCCCAAAATTTTACTATATTTTTTATCACACCAACTTACCTTAGACTTCAATAATTAATATGGCCGAAAATCTGTGCTTTTTAATACCAATGATTTTTATTTAAATAATATAAATGTATATATATTTAAATAACATGTATATTCATTTAATTATTTTACTAAATAGAAAGAGAAAAATTGTGCAAGTGGTCTGACATTTAGCTCAGTTGGTAGGGTGTTTGGCTACTGAGCTGAGTCCAGGGTTCACTTCATGGCCGAGACATTTATCATTGGTGAAATGGGATTTTTCCATTTCATAGTCTGGGGACTGGTTGTTGTGTGTGTTCTGGGTTTAAGTTAGTTTATAAATCATGTGCTGATATAATAAATATGTTTAAAAAGATACATTTTACTAACGCGGGAAAATATTTTTGAATTCTTTTACCGGGGCATTTGGGATTACTTTCAAAGGCTTTAAAGCCATTTTTATAACTAATATATATATTTTTTAAATTTTGATAATTTCTAACCGAAATGGTCTCTTAGGACTAAATTTAAAAGATGGATTTACCATAATCTCAAGTTTCTCTTTCTCTCTCTCTCTCATATAGGTACTGTAGCCTATATATACATGTATGTATATATAGATACATGTATGTATATATAGATACATGTATGTATATATAGATACATGTATGTATATATAGATACATGTATGTATATATAGATACATGTATGTATATATAGATACATGTATGTATATATAGATACATACCGTATCACTCCATACATATATATTTATTTATTCATTATACTATAGGCTTTATTATGTACCATTTAACTGTGCTAGGTAGTGAATTTCCCCAATAATTCCAAGAAAAAAAATGGTAACTTTATTTTAACCATATCAAAAAAGTGGCGGATTGTCACATTTCGCCAAATATAACAGAAATAAAAAAAAAGAAAAGGATTATTAGACACAGATTAAATAAAACAATAGAAACCTACAAAGCTCTACCGAGATATATGCCGTCAAATCACTCTCAAGAAGGGAGTGAATGAGTGTTTCTTCTCACGGACCACCGATAATCAACTTGTCGAGTAACCGTGCATAGCCTTAGGGCGTTTATAGTGGAGAAGTAGTTCACGTGAGAGAGGGCAAGTGTTTTTGTAGTTTTTATATAAAAAAAATTTTTAGTCGAAATAAATAAAAATTGCTTCAGTACGAAAATAGTTTAATTTTCTTCACATGATGGTATCAACGGTTGTTTATTACCTGTCATAAACAAAACGGCATTAAAATGAGAAACTTTCTAAGCGAAGAGAAAAAGTTGTCATTAAATTCCAGAACACCTTTGACAGATATTTAAGAACTGTTGATATCAACATGTGAATAAAATTAAACTCTGTGTTTGTATTGAAGCAATATTTGATATGTTTTGACCCAAAAAAAATGTTTTGCTCTGAAAACAGCAAAAAACACTGACTGGCTTTCTCCCGCGTTCTCTGAATCCCCACCTAAAGTGTGGTCCTCCCTGGTATTTCACAAAGTTCACAAGCCTCTCTGGATGAGATGCCATGTCGGCTATATAGTCCTAGATGAGGTCAAGACCGTCATTCCATGCGCATGCGCCATAAAATAAGGCTACCTGTTGGGTTTTATTATCCCCCCTTCCTACTTCCTAAGCCCGCAAAAAAAAAGTATCTCAAGGATTTTCGGATCACTTTATGCGCATCCCACCTTGTCGAAATAACTCTCGGTAATATGTGTGGTCAGAAGGACCTCTTGGCCTCCATCGTTGTTCATAAAACAAAATGTGCAGCAGCTCCCTCTTTGAAAACATTCCCTTCATTGACCTTTGTGGGCCATACACATTGAAGGAGCTACTTACTTTTACTATCGACATACACGATCTAAGGCGTCTGGCTCACAATTTACTAACTGAATGTCGAGATTCGAATCTTGGCAAGGTGATTTATTATGGGGGTTTTCACACACACCCCTCTCTCTACTTAAATGCGGGTGTACTTCCTCTTAAACAACCTTCATCATGGACACGCTTCGGTGACCCGCGTGGTCTAAGGCGTTACTCTTGCAATATACTAGACTGCTGCTGACGGGGAGATCGTGTTTCGATCCTGATCAGGTGCATTGAGAGGGGTTTATCCTAAATGTATTCCCATTCTCTCTCCATGGAATTGCGGGTACGCTTCTTCTAAATTCAACTTTCCGTATCCCTAACTCATTAGCGTGAATAGTACATAGATGCTTAACTCGAATCGGTAGTAGGGCACGGTGATGAAAAAATCCTACATTATCCTTACTCTTTAGATTATTATTATTATTATTATTATTATTATTATTATTATTAGCACCGCGTCTTACTACCCGTTCGGGTTGTACGCACTTACGCTAAAACGCTAATGTGTAATAGTAGGGTGATTGTGAGATGAAATGGAGGACCTACAGTTTAACTTGGAATCCGAACCACGGTGGAGGCCTGTCATTCCCCACATTCTCAAGTTGTGATTAATACACGTCTTGTCAGAGGTGAAGGAAGGGTTTGGGCAATCAAATACATCTGTGCCGGGACCGAGGATTGAACCCCGGACCCCTGGCATAGAGGTCTGACACCTTACCCCTAGACCATCAGGTCACCTTCTTTAGATTAATGCATTAATAAATAGCCCTTGTGTCGAACCTAATGATAAATTTATTTTTACATTAAATAGTAAATTAATCATTTTTTCAAGCACACCGCGTCTTACTACCCGTTCGAGTTATACGCTTGTGTACTAATTACACTGATAGATATATGGACTAGGAATGTTACATTTAGAGGATATGTGCTCACATTTGCGTGGAGGGAAAGTGGAAAATCATTTTAGAAAACCACCTTCAATACACCCGACAAAGATTTGAACCACGATCTCTCCGTCATAGGAAGTCTAGTCCACTACGAGAGTAGCACGTCTGAGCATGCGGCCACTGAAGCGGGTAAATATAATAGAATTCAAATAGGTAACGTTTTATAACAAATATAAACTCCTTATACAAAATTCACTATTTCATTGATCGCTTGAATTTTGATTATTAACGTTATAATATTTTTTATGACTGACCACACTTATCCGGTTCCGGTAGTAAGTTCGGTTATTCTCATCCTATTGTTTTAAAATACACGTCTGTAAACTAACCCAACGGTCTTCCACCGTCTGAAATGATACTTGCACGCTAAGCACAGCTGCTTGGATGATTGCCTGCTCATAGAACAAGCAGGGGTTCTTCTACGTTGCCCACGATAAATTAGCTGTTGCTGACGCGATTCTCAGCGAAAACTTAGTTTAACCTTCCCGGTAAATAAACAACAAAATGATAGAAAACGGGATTTTTTTTTAAAACTACCATTAGCATGCTCCTACTGGCACAGTAGGCGTTTGATAATGTAGAGCAGCGGTTCCCAAACTTTCTCGACTCGCGAACCCCTTTCACAAACATCTGAGCCAAATAAGAACTTAGCTACTTCGAATTTTTGGGTAGCTTGAATTTTTCTAGTGGTCCCTTCAGCTTCGAATTAACCAGGTTCGACTGTCTCTTATTAACTTAGTCAAAATGAAAAGGATATAACATAGCTTGGGCAGATGATAAAACGTGGAATTGTTTTTAGGTTGGTTCCGGGATTTTTAAAACGTAGATTTTTAACCTATCAAGTTCGTTGTCGGGTGACCTGGTGGTCTAGGGGTATGGTGTCAAGACTTCTGTCGGGGGCTCAATCCTCGGTCCTGGTACAGAATTATCTGATTGCCAAACCCTTCCTTCACCTCTGACAAAACGTGTATTAATCACAACTTGTGAATGTGTGGAATGCCAGGCCTCCACCGTGGTTCGGATCCCACGTTAAATTGTAGGTCCTCCATTTCATCTCACAATCACCCTACCGTAGCACATTAGCGTAAGTGCATATAAACCGAACGGGTAGTAAGACGCGGTGCTAATAATATTATTATTCAGTCCTAAATTCTTCCTATGCGGTGCGGTTGGTTCCACAAAAATTAAGATGTTTTCTTTGGAAATCTTAACGTCCATATGCCGGGGTTAACTTTTGTTCGTCACAACCTGTTTCTTTTTAAGAGGAAAATGTCTTCTTTTTCTTAAGGTCCACCGGAAGTGGAAATAATGGACCTTTAAAACCACATAGTGATGTTTTTAACCAAAATACATTTTCAACAACAACAAAATAATATTTTCTTGCCACCAAGTTTTTTTAGTTAGTTTTTTTACGATTTTAGTTTACGAGAAAAGATTTTACCCCTGCGTTTGAGATATACCATTATTATTTTTCTTACAACTATTAATTAGCTCCGTATTAGTGTTGGGGGACTAGGAAGGGTTTGCATCCTGGTATGGTGGGCCTAAATGTAATTTTACACAATTGGAATTGCAATTATTTCTAGAATTGATTTCTTGTGCAGGTCTTTCTAATAAACCAACCCCCCTCCCCCCGCACACAAAATATTTCATGTTTGTGAATAGTATTGAACTAATCTATTTCAAGGTACTTTCAATATCTTTAGAAACCTTTTATGTTTCAAAACTTTGTTTTACATATTTTATTATCATATATATTAAATCAGTTTTATGAACGCCGTCCACTTTTTCAAATAACCTTATAACTAAATAAAATTAATATATTTTTTATTTACACCCTGTAAGGAAACTACGTGATTTTTTTTATCTGTGCTGGTGGACACGTGGTATAAATGTCAAGCTCATTTATTCTGTTTTGCTGGTGACTGAGAATTCGGTGTTCGAACACTGGCCGGGTGTACTTAGGGTGTTTTTTTCCTAAATAGTTTATCTCCCCCCCCCTTCCTCCCAACACACTCAACCCAAATGCTGGTAAATTTGCTTCAAATTCTATCTTGTTCATTCCTAGCCCATTCGCATAGTTAAAATACACATGGGTATATAACCTGGAGGGTAACAAGATACTGTGGAGAAAAAAAAACTAACAATCTACTCTTTTAAATTGACCGCCGAAACCAAGATTATTCCATTGTTAGGTCTCCCTTCTTTTTTAATTTTTAGGGTGGAATGGTAGGGGCTGCGAGTTAAGTTTTTGTATAAAAAATTGGAAGAAAAAAATCAAATATTTTTCTAGTTGAAGCATAGAGTTTAATTTCAACAGTTCTTGAATATCTCTGTCAAGGGTGTCCTGGAATTGAATGACAACCTTTTCTCTTCATTTAAAAAGTCATATAATGCCGCTTTGCTCACGACATATATTTAACAACTGTTGATATCGCCATGCGAGGAAAATTAAACTATAGGTTTTTACTGGAGCAATATTTGATTTATTTTGCCGAAAAAAAGTTATTTGCTATGAAAACTGAAAAAAAAAAACAAAAAAAAAACACTGGCCTCTTGCTTTGTCTTCTAGCCTACCATAAAACACCCGAAGCAATGATAGGAATCGAACCGAAAGGTTGTTTTCTTCCCCATTTACCATCTCTGGAGACAGACAGGCGGGACCAATCAGTTTGGAAGGAAGCAGTAAGGTAAACCAAGTTTTGGAGTTGGAAGAGTACGGTTTTATAATCCTCTTGGCGACAGACTTAGGTACGCTTTTGCTCTAACGGAGGGGGTTGGGGGATCTTGAAGAGCTTGGAAATAGATAAAACTACCCCTTGTTGTTCATCAACAGGTGAGTGCAGTGGTGAACTGTGGTGATAGCCATCTACGAGCCAGTTTGTCCGGCGTCGACGTCGTTTTCAACTGTGACCGCCATCGGTCTTTTGGGTTAGGCTTTACGAGGGCTGTCGTAGCAGGATACTAGGAATCGGTAGGAGATATCTTGGCGCCGTCGATGAAGACAAGACAGTGGGAGCCTCCCCGGAACGGATTGGTTAGCCAGACAAACTTTTTATTTTTTTTCCCTCCCCCTTCCGGCATTATCTTTTATTTCGCTATTTAGTTGTTCTACTTTTATGAACTTTAGTATGCCCCAGTGAGAGGGCGGTATCGTAAAATGTTTTGCTTTGACGGAGGCTTGAAGTAATATTTATTTTTAATGGAGTTATGTATTTGTTTTATTTTAAAATGTTTTTATCTCTCTACTGAAACATGTATATTACTTATTGTTTGTATTATAACTACCGTTGTAAGTAACCATCTTCCAGTAAACAGAACCGTTTGGTTGGATAGGCGATTTATCTCATTTTGGCATCTATATACTTCCCCCACTCCCCTTTATCTGTCCCTTTGTGGACACGCTATGCACGTAGCTGCATATCAGGCGTAGCGCTTTGACCAAGTTTATTACTAGTTTCATTATGCATTCTCTTTGCAAAATAATGTCTGTGTAAAAAAAACGTACTTGGCATACCTCTACTGTTAAAAGCTAAATCGTATGTAACGTTCACTTTAGACGCTAAACGTGATTTAATGTTTCCTTATGAAGTCATAAAATTACAGTGGATTTTAGTGAAATATCTTCTTACAAGTACTAAATATGTATGTACAATCCAATTTTAATAAGAAGGGCTTTTTAGAAACTACAAACTTTATTTTCTTGCAGACAAAAGCTTTAATATTTTATAGAAGTGTTATTTTATAGATATTTATAATATCTATCAAATGAGAGTAGATCTAGTACATTTTCTAGCTGTCAGATAAGGTTCTCCCTATGAAGATTGGACCCAACATTAGACTATTGACGTATTGATTTACATTAAATACATCTGTGTCCAAAGAAATTAAGAGGAATTGCACATTTATTTTCATGGAAGTGTGTAAAACCGATATTTATCAAAACTTACTTTTAATCGTAGTCGGGCGCTTATTTATTGCGTCCAATCCTCAATAATTAACACAATATATTTGATAGATACACAGTGAACTAATTTAAGGAGGCTACCTGCCGGATCTCTTGAAACGGGCTATAAGTTCCCTTATCTTAAATCCCGCGTTATTTAAGGTTCTTTCACCGCATCTTACTACCCGTTATGGTTATAAAAAACTCAATTGTGTCACTCCTCAATCGAGCCGTATTTACCGAAGAGCCGACGCTTTTTGGCAAAGAAAGTGTCATCTTCCCCGGATACAGGTAGTCTTGTGGTCAATCAAATGAACCCTTTGGCCATTAATCTCAGTTTTCCAAACTGGAGCCTCTACTTATTGATTCAAGTAATACCTCATCTGTCCTCACGAAGCTGAGTCGACCCTGTTCCAGACTTACTGCTTGACAGAACATCTGGAGGCGTCGAGGGTTGAACCCAGAACCTTTGTATCCGTAGCCATCAACTTCCCGTTTGGGCTTTTTTTTTTTTTGAAATCTTAACGTCCATATGCCGGGGTCAAATTTTTGTTCGTCACAACCTCTCTCTTTTTAAGAAGAAAAGATTTTCTTTTAATGTATATTTTGCTAATTGGCTAGGGATGAGGGAGGTTGAATTATTAGTAAATGTATCCGAATTTGGCGTAAGATATGGAGGGACCATTTAGGAAATAAAACCTCAGTACATCCTGTTGGGATTCGAACACCGATCTCTACTTCACACCAGCCATTTAGAGTTTGGTATTTAGACCACGTGTCCACCGTCGGGGCTTAGTGGTTCTATATTTTAAAATATTCCGGCCAAACTGGAAGAGAAAAGTATCACTATGCTTCTATAATCTATACTCTATAGGATTAAAAACGTTACTTTTTAAGCACTATAGTTTAGTATATACAGTAGTCCCATGGCTTCTTTAGTGCTGACTGACCACAACTGACTTCTGACAGTCAACATATAGGTATAAACCTAAATATTGACTGTCAGAAGTGACAGCTGCTAAACACATGTTTTTGCAGATCATATGGTATGGCGTAGGGATCCATAATTTGGTCTGGTAACTTTTCAAAACCGTCAGCTATCAGCTGTGAGCTGTCAGTCAGCACCAAAGAAGTCATGGGGCTACTGTATATACAAAAGAAAAAAATAGTTTTCAACAGCGTTTCTCATGAAATGTCTCAAGTTTTGATATTAAATCAAATTATTGTAAAAAACATAGCTCTAGTTTTCCGCGAACAAATAAAGTCAACTATTAATGGGGTCAAAATAGAACATTCTAAGAACAGATTTTTTTAAGTGGCTTTGAAGATTCATAACTGCCCTTCCCGTAGGAAATGGCAGTTTTACCATATTTCTGAGGATAAGGTTAGGGAAAGGGTATTTTAATGATATATATTGTACTCGCCTCTAGGTTTGATTATATACAGTCTAATTTTCATATAAACAATATTTGCAGCTAAAAAAGTTACTAGATCTTCTTTCGCATATTTATACATCAAGTAATGGTATCTTCAATTGTCTATATATATATATATATATATATATAGATAGATAGAGAGAGAGAGAGAATAGCTCTAATAAAATAGTAAAAATCCACTTTGGCCACCAAAATAAAATTTGTATTTTCAATCTTCCTATAAAAATTGAATGATATCTCAATGTTGGGAAACTACCCTTGCTACAACTGGTAAGGATAGAATACTGTCCTTTAGACTCAAACTCGACTACTTGATCCACGCAGCCAACCCTGCCGGTTTCACTATCTTACTCTAGGTAGGAGAGTAATGGACGCGAGAAAGGCCAGTGTTTTTGCGTGTGTTTTTTAAATAGTGAAAACATTTTCCACTAAAACAAATAAAATATTGCTTTTATATATAGAAATATAGAGCTTAATTTTCTTCACATGGTGGTATCAACAGTTTTTTTTTAAATATTTGTCATGAGCGTGGATGAGACACTTTATAAATTAATAATAAAAGTTCTCATTAAATTCCGGAACATCTTTGACATATTTTCAAGAATTTTTAACATCACTATGGGAATAGAACTAAACTATAATTTCTATTCAAGCAATATTAGATTTATTTTGGCCAAAAAATGTTTTGTTTTATTAAACCGCAAAAATACTGGCCTTAACTTGTGTTTCCTACACTACCACCTTAAGTTTGGCTGGAAAGATATTTTGTTTGTTGTTTACCTATTTCTTACACATGGTTTGTGGGAAAGTCCGCTGACCATGTGTCCATCATATCAAATGTGACAGTTGAACGTCGTTTGCTGGTCATTTTCTACCACCCACACCCTTTCCCCCCCTTATCATCCTAAGCACACAACTCGTGGGCACCCGCAGGGGCAAAAAAACACAGACCCAACCCACCCACTCTCTCCCCCTGTGGAGTTAATTGGCGTCGGCTGGGCGTGGAGGCGCCACCAGGTATGCGGGGTCTAGGGTGGGTTGGAAGCGATCTACCCTCTTTACTACCACCAAGAGTTATTTTCGTGTAGAAGCAGAAGGGGGAGAGGGGTGTGCTTATATGTTATATATGTGTGTGTGTTGTTTTCCACGACCCTTAAACACACACACACCCTCCTCCCGCCCTTCTCTCTTTCTCCATTCATTCGGTTCTACCAGAGTACACGAGTTTCCGAAACAGATGTATCACTGTCAGGAAATGTCTGCAGGACGCGTAATATCTTGATGTCCTGGCGACTCCTTCTCTACAGGACTCCCGCGTTTTGTTTGGGCTGTCGTTAGGTTTGCTCTTAAAAATGTTAGTGGCGATATTTTTTTTAAGGGGAAAAGGTAGTAACTTAGGTTCACAGGGTGGTTTTTTTTTGCCTTTTTTTTTAGAAAAAATAAAAATGTATTGTCATTAAAGTAAAATATATTATTATCTTTTGTCTGCTTATATTCTTATGATACACACTTCTTAATTTATATTATTGGACAATTTTTTACTCTTAAAACTATCAAATTGGACACTCTTGTGGAAATCAAATTTGACTTTAATTCACAGTCAGTAGATATTTATTTTTCCACCTACACTTTATAGGCACCAGCCTTACTACCCGTCCGGGCTGGCCCTATATTTATACTAATAGGTTAGGGATGAGGAAGGAAGCAATTTTGATTAAATGCATCCCCATTTGTGTGGAAGGAGAGTTGTAACCCATTCAGGGGAAAAAAACCTTCATTAGACCCGACCAGGTTTCGAACCCCAATATCATCATCAGGTCAAGTATAGCACGAGAGAGCTGCCTTATTAGTCCATCCGGCCTCTGAAGTGGCTGACGCCTTTTCATCATGCCCATTGTTACAAGAAAGACAAAGTAGAATTTCTTCAGATCACCGCATCGGTGGACTAAATGTGCAGGCTCGTCTAGTCTTAGTTTGCTGGTGACAGGGTGGTCAGGTTTCGAGTCCCTGGTTAGTATAGGTTATATAACCTTTTTTACCCCTAAATGGTTCCTCATTTCCTCCGCGCAAATACGGGGAAATTCTCTTTAAATTCTGATTTAGTCGTCACTATCCCATTAGTGTAAATATTTTAATAGTTCGGAAGGGTAGTAAGATGCGTTGAGAAAATAAACTTCATTAAGGCGGTGATATACGTTACACGAGTTAAGTACATTGTCTACCAAATGATTAAAGATTTTTTTTTTGCCTAAAATAATTCAACTATTGCTCCAGTAAAACAAGGAGCTTAATTTTGTACATATATAGTGACCTCACTAGTTGTTGAAAATCTGTCATGAGCATTTTGGCATTAAATGGGAAACTTTTTAATGAATATAAAAGCTGTCATTACATTCCAGGACAGCCTTGATATATATTCATAAATTGTTGAGGTCACCATGTGAAGAAAATTAAACTCTAATGTTTCTACTGGAGGATTATTCGATTTATTTTTATCAAAACATGAATTTATTTAGTATTTGTTTACTTGAGATTTAACGTGCACTTTCTGAATCGACGTGATCGTGGATTCAGGGGGGAGGGGGGCTGAGACATCAAAGGGTCAGTTGACCCCTCTGTTAAAGTTAGAAAACTAATACAAAAACAAAATGAAAGTTCATATTTTAGAAAGAAAACACAACAAAGATAAATTAAACCTTTTTTTTTTACCTTTTTTCGCACAGACACCTCTTAATCCGGGTACACACGTTCATTATTCGTCCACGTTTTCTCAATTTTTTATGTGACTCACGCAAGTGTGGAAAAAATATTCGTTTTCATGTGCTAATATTTGTAATATTTGTCGTGCATACTGAGTAACGAACATTGTTCTGCATAGAGACGGTAGACTACCATACGTCAAAGAAGACCAATAATTGCCTGAGAGCAGATATATTTCAAATCCTCCGATATTATCGAATATGAAGCTGAAAGATTGCCTTAAATCAAACACCAAATGACTTCTAGGTACTTCCTGTTATCAAAAATTTGCCGGAAAAGACCGCATCAAACAACTAATAGATTAAATGCATCTAACTGGCAGAAAAAGTCAGAGGGAAGCTCTAAATAGCTTCTAGATGCATGTCATTTTGAAGAATTTTCAGTTGAGGACCACCCTCAAATAGTTTTTTCTGAAATAATTCAATTTTCAAAATTTTGTCGGTGGAAGACTACTTCAAAGAGTATCTTATATAGGTGTTTAACTATCGTAAAAAATTAAGGTGAGGATCACGTTAAATAGCTTATAAGAGCACCCAAATTTCAAAAATTTCTAAGGGAGGAACACTTTAAATGCCCTATAAAAGAATATAATTTAAAAAAAAAAGCAAGGTGAAGACTACTCATAGCTTCTAGAGTGAACCGTTTATAAAAAAAATGTTGAAGGTTCACTCTAAATAGTTTATAGAAATTATATAATTTTTAAAAATTGGAAAGGATGATCACGGTTTAAAACATACATAAGATCAAATATGAATGATAAACTATTAGATGACTAAATAGAAATCTAATATTTTAAGTACCTCTGGTATTTATAATTATGATCCCCCCCCCCCAATCAAAATTATCTGGATCCGCCTCCGACAGCACACAAGAATTTATATGAGTGAGAGCGAAAGGGCCCCACCAATTTAGCCGGGGGAGTTATTTTCACATTCTTTTCAGGGTTATTTTTCATGCCACAATCGACATGAGACTTACGGCTTTACTTACACCCTGAAGTAAGTTGTGCTATTGATTTTTATCGCTCAAGTAAAATCCATAGACTCCTGGGTGGGCTTGAACCCACGGACATTGTGAGGTGAGCCCTTTACTCCAAGACCACCGAAGTCTACTGTTTTGCTATAAAAACTACCTAGATACGGCCCTTAACCTGCGTTCCCTACACCCCCAAAATGGTTGGAATCAAACCCGTGCCCTCCTTTAGACTCTGGCGACCTCCCGTGTCGAGATAACACGTATATACATATTCCTGATTGTATAAAATCTGTGAGTTTGGCCCCACCAGAGAGAGATGTCAGTATTCAGGGAAGCCTGTACACATTACCCAACGCCGTGTCGAGGCCGCACATGGCAGTCGTTAGCACGACTTGAGGGGCCATTCCTGGGGGGCCGTAAATCCCCTCCTCATTAAGGGAGAGAGGGGGTGGTGGAGGGTAGTATCTTCCCAACTTGACCCTGGGGAGTTGTCTCTACCCCCCTCTCCTCCTTCGCGCTTCAATCACTCTGCTCTGCTAATTATGGTAACACCAGTCTGACAACTCTACCCCCTTCCTCGGGATTGCTCTGATGCAACCCACCCCCTCCTTGCCTTTCCAAGTCTGTGATAAGCTTGCTTGGGATTAATATGTAATAAAGGTCAACAATCGTGGACGTGATGTTTTACACACGTCGTTACTTGTGTCGTACCCACACACATTACAATGTAGGTCCTACGCTACTCGGTACTACAGTCCAATTTTCACAGGAAGAACATTACCAGGCGGCCAGAAAAGTGTTGTCTTAGCACTGTGTTTGACTACTCGTTCGGGTTTTACGCCCATATAAGGAACTACGCTAATTCTTCAGAGATGGGGAGGTTGAATTTAGAGGAAGTGTACCCGTATTTGCGTGGAGGTAGGATGGAAAATCATTTAAGAATAAATCATCTTCAGTATAGCTGACCGGAATTTTAATCCTGATCTCCCTGTGGTAGGTAGTCTAATCCATTGCAAAAGTGACGAATTAGAAATTAAAGCATTCGGCCACCAAAGTGGATCCTAAATAAGTTACCAGATATCCTTTCACGTGTTCATAGGTAAGATTTTATTTTTTAAATCGGCAGGTAAACACGATTTTTATTTGCATTTTTATTCGTATTCTCTTCGATATCCTCAACTTGACATTTTAGAACAAGATTAGGACACAAACTCCACCGGATGACTAAAGAGGCGAAGGGTTTTGTTGACCACTGCATAGATTTATAATCTCCGCTCTTAAGTACTCACATAGTCAAGTAAAAATAAATAAACCAAGGGGCTTAAAAATCCTCGTACAAAGTAACACTAGTGGGCCACATTGTAAAAACTATATCATGGTCCCTTTCCGAGTGTGATGGTATCTCGCGCCAACCAGACATCCTTACTTATCGCCCTCAACACCCAAAGAGATTGGAGGTGACAGTGTGCAGGACCCGTTGCAGCCTTCCCCCTTCTCCCGGATGTGACTTGTCAACCCTCGGCGCTAATTGGACAGACTCCTGCACTCTTAACACACAAAAAAACCAAACACTTAGCGACATAACATGAGGTAGCACCCGGGTAACACAAGGACCAACTCGTCAACTTGATACTACTTGCTGCTGCTTAGCGTCACGCAGATTACTAACTAGTAACTACATTTCCACAGTCAGTGCCAACCAAACGACAGTACTTCATTCACGGTATGAATTACTCTCTGAAAGGTCATCTTGCCTACTAATATCCTACTATATAATAGATTTCTGGTAGGAAAAAAGGCCTTTCAGAAAACAATTCCTACGCTGAACAGACTTTAGGTACTGCCACCTTCCTCAAACTCATAGATTTGAAATACTTCTGTTTGGCACCATGAATATGAAATTCTTTCTATGAAAATTGAACTATAGCTTTGTAAAACATTTACTTTTATTATTAATATTATTATTAGCACCGTTTGGGTTATACGCACTTACGCTAATGTGAAATGGTAGGGTGATTGTGAGATGAAGTGGAGGACTTACAGTTTAACGTGGGATCCGAACTACGGTGGAGACCTGGTATTCCACACATTCATAATATGTGATTGTCTTCTCAGAGGTGAAGGAAGGGTCTGGCAATCAGATAAATCTTTGCCGGGATCGAGGATTGAACCCCGAACCCCTAGAACAGAAGTCTGACACCTTACCCCTAGACCGCCAGGTCACCGACATGTACTTTTATTATCAGGCAAATATTTCTTGTAGTTAATACATGTTAAAATAATGGCCTACTTCGTTATTTTCTTTATTTGTACTTTATGCCTACTCTTGACATATCATTATTATTATTATTGGCCCTAGTAATTACTTAATAATATGTGATAGTTTGGATTAAATATACCACACTAGCATGTGGAAAAAATGGTAAAATCACATATAACAAAACTAAACCCAGTACATCCGACCAGGATTCGAACCCTGACTTCCTCGCTGTCAACTGTGATCAAGTTGAATATCTTAAGTAAAAAATTATAAATACAACTAACTTAACCTCAACTACATGCAAGTATAAATTATAACCCGTTTATAAACAATTCAAATATATAAAATACACTTTAGGCTTACACACTTGAATACATAAACTTAACACTGGTGTTTGTGGTAATTTATTAAAAGATCGTTTCCTGTCAAACATAAAACCACTTTTGTTTAACTATTACTTTTTTAGAGTTAGGGCTTCCAAATATAGCGTCCCAAAAGCTAAGCCAACTTATTCCGTCAGTTGCTCTTTGAGGTGGAGGGAAGGTGACTCAAGAAAAGATAAGTGGTTTTTCAGTTTGCATAGCAAAATTTTTTTTCCTGGCATAACAAATCAAATATTGCTCCGGAAGAAACATAGAATTTACATTTCCAAACAGTTCTTAAGAGGCCGGTCAACACTTGTTTACATGGTAAAACTAATTAAAAGATTGTGACAAAACCGTTCTATGGATTTGAAATCGGCTT